>CAJVGC010000590.1:14179810-14779810 GCA_910822075.1 Senecio squalidus
TTAACACTTTTTAACTCACTAATCTGAAAAAGTTGATGGAATTGACCCAAACAAGTAATATAACTCAAATCATATCTTGAATAGTATTAATCTTTGAATTTTACTAGGAATTTCCCCCCAAATTCCTAAATTAACCAACTTAAGTACTTTTAAGCTAGTTAATCTTGATAAAGTAGCAATTAAGGAATCAATTGAGAAATTCTGAGAAGTGTTTGTGATGGAATTGGGAATCCATTGAATAAACGTGAAATACCTTTTTGAAGCAATCCCATGATTTTAAGCTCTGAAACAAAGTTGTTTTCACATATGATCTGTACTTTTCTGATGATAAATTGCATAAATCATCACTTGTGTTGTTGAACAAAAATTCTAACTGTTTTGGATATTCCAATTGTTTTCTTAATTGTAACAACACTTGTTTTTGTGAAGATTGGATTGCATTTGTAAATAAAAAACTGGTAAAAAAAGTTATTAAAAACAGACCAAAAAAGCTTGAAACCGCCATTAAAATGCTCTGGTTTTTATAAATTTACTATTTTGATAGTAACCCAACAAGATAAACATGAAAAAGAACACAAAAACAGAATCTTTATACACTACATAAGTCAAGATTCAATCTTTAAATAAAGAAACCAGACAAATGTAATGCTCTGTTTTCCTCTGTTTTATATGAAATCAATTTTACTAATTTAATGATTTAAATGGACAATTTTGATGTGGGTAGTTGAAAATTAATGTGTTTAAGTTAAAAACAAATAAAAAAAAAATCAGAAATTTAAAGTTTCAATGAATTTAGTGCTGTCCACATGTGTTTTGCTGCCATTGAAGAGGACAGTGATGAAGAAATAAAAGAGGTGGCCTTTTTTAGCTATTTTTATTTTTTTAACTTTTTCTATAGTTAGTAAATGTAGCTATATAAAGGTTATAATAAAGAATCGAACAATAATTTTTTAAAGAAAATTGATTTTAAGTTAGTTTAGTGATGATTTGACCTAGTAACACTAGATCATACACGTAGTAGTGTTAATGGGCAGATAGTATATAATACAACTGCCAAGTTGTTGTCGGTGCTTATTGTATTAGAGCCGATGGTGTTTGTCTTCATTGTTAGAGTACCCGGAGTGTGCTTATTGTATTAGAGCCGATGGTGTTTGTCTTCATTGTTAGAGCACCCGGAGTGATAATGAGACACAATGTGCGTGTGGAGGTTGTGGAAAAAAGTGATGACGGCAGTGAGAATGTGAGTCGTGAGATTGTTGGGTTGGTATGATAAGGAGGGTTGTGGAGGTTGTGGGAGTTGTGACCCTGTTTTTTTTTTTTTTTTTTAAACATTTAAATAAGATAAAAACACATTAAATTTATAAAATACTAAATTAAATAATTAATGCTACACTTATTTTTCAAAGTTAATAAAATATAAGTTAAAAAACAATTTTTTGTTAAAAATGTAAAGTAAAGAAACTTAAGGATAAAAGTAAAAATAACTAACAAAAAGACAAAAAAGGTTATCCTCTCCACACCTTCCTTCACACCACACCTGCAAAAAAAAATTGAAATCGTAAGAAATAGAGGAAAAGAAAGAAGAAATAGAGGGAAAAAAAATTAAGATGAAGAAAAGAAAAAGAGAAAAGAAAAAAGAAAAAGAAGAAAGAAGAAGAAAAGAAAAAAAAATACCAACAACGGCCGCTCCAGAACGAAGCCACAACAAAGGAGGTCGGAGTGATAACGGCGTTGTTCGTTGTGAGCTCCACAACGACCCACAACCCCCCACTCCGGGTGCTCTTAGTAGGTTATTCTTCCGAGGAATGTCTTGGTTCGAGTCTCCACTCTCGGTTTTATCCTTAGTTGAATATTATGAGATAACTAACTTTGGTTTAAGGTTTATGGGTCGCATAACTAACCAAATGGATGTCACTGTGACCCGGAATCATTTTAAAAATAAATAAATAAATAAATAAGAAGAAAACAAAATAGTTAACGAGGTATTTCTTCGTTTAAAATAAATTTTTATATTATGGTTTGTTTTAAATTAATGTTTATTTTTAAAAGGTTTAAATCATTTTATTATTTTTTCTATAATACCTTTCTATTTATAAAATTAGTTTTGAAGAATAAAAGAGTTTGCTAATCATAGGAACTAATGTAAAATGTTAAGAATCAAAGTTTATTCATTATTTACATGTACTAGAACCATCAAAAAAGTAATCGTCAGAAAACCGTACCCCACATACAAAAGTCATACCTTATTATTTGTACAATAACCGTTTTAACTTCTCCTAACCATTTTAGCATTTTCGGGAAAATTTATTTGCTATTTCACATGGTCCAACTCCATAAACCATTGCATGACCTATTTACACATGGTCCTTTTGACATAGGGTTCCGACCACCTGTTCGGGTTGAACCGAATCAGGTTGTCCGAAATACTTGGTTGCGATCGAAAGACGAAGAACAGATAAAAGACAAGAAGAATACGACAAGGAGTCACAAAAGAGGAAAGGAAAGATGCTTCGGTCGAAGGCATCCTTTTAACCGAGGGATAAAAGAGGTAAAGTTCCAGAGAGCACCCTATTATCCAGATGGTCTCCTATAAATGACCCAGGTGAATAGTAAGTATCCGCAGGTTATTTCAATTGAGTTTCATACTTTTATCCATTTGTTCCGAACTAGAAAACTTACTCTCACGCCCGAGTTGAATCAGGGGTTTAGCCCCGCTCAACCTGGTGTCTTTTCTTAGTGCAGGACAAGGACCCGAAGGATCTCTGAGGTTAATTCAAAGGGACACGAACTACGGGTCGGGCTCAGATTCATTCAAGTCGGACCTAAAGCTTCGGTAGACTTTTGTATTAACATTTTGGCGCCATCCGTGGGACCGAAAGGGTTACTCACTTGAATGGAAACACCAGCTAATACAATTAACTTAGTTACTGATGAAGGACAACACTCCGATAAGAATATGGAGAAGGAAACGGAAACCACTGGGGAATTCTCTGCTAAGTTCGTGAAGGATAATATAGATCTAGGGCACTGGTGGAAGAACATGAACGCACAGAGTCGTTGAGAAAAGGGAAGAGCAAGGTAGGTGAAGGGGTCCGAAAGGAGAGGTTCGGAGGAAAGAAGTTAGATTTCGATGAGGAAGAAGGATCAGAGGGCGAAGATGAAGATTTAAGTTTGCCATACCAGTCAGATTTTTCCTCCAAATTTACAAGGAGGATCGCTCGATTCCCAATTCCACCAAAAACGAAGATGCCTAGTATCATTCGGACTTATGACGGATCCGGAGATCCAGATGATCACCTTAATACCTTTGCAGGAGCCGCTGAAACTGAACTATGGTCGATGCCCGTATGGTGTCGTATGTTTGCACAGACACTTGTTGGGCCAGCACGTATCTGGTTCCAAGCGTTGGAGCCGGGTCAGATAGATAGCTATAAAGAATTGGAAGTGGTCTTTGGTTCGTTCTTCACACAGCAAAGAAAGTACTTGAAGGGGCCCACAGACGTCCATAAAACGAAGCAAAGGAAGGATTCAAAGAATTTGTGGAAAGGTGGAAAAAGGAAATGTTACAGGTGAAGGGGGCTTCGGAAACCATGAAGATTTCGGGATTCATGGAAGGAATTAAGCCGCCCACACTGATAGAGTCCTTCAATGCTAGGGTCCCTAATACAGTCGAAGAGATGATGGTAAGGGTGAAAGAATTCATCAAAGGAAAAGAGGCATCGGGACGAACGGAGGAATTAGGAGACGAATGACAGGAAACTCAGGGACCTCGTGGAAAGGGTCAGGAGTGCCAACTCCAAGGTCGATACAAGGGAGAAGGTCATTTGGTTCACCCAACAGAGCCCACAGATATGGGGGAAAGTTTCCCGTATCTCCTATATCCCCAAGGAACAATCCTATCTCTGGGCCAGGAGATAGTAGGAGAAGTGTTCACTTCACAGAGTTATTAAAGACACCGATGCAGATCATGAACACAGAGAGAGGGATCAATCTGGTGAAGCCACCTCCAGGAACCCTCCCAGAACTCCAGAAAAGGGGAACTTGGACAGATACTGTGAGTTTCACATGATAGAGGACACGCCACGAATGATTGTTACGCATTGAAGAAGCAAATCGAGGAGGCAGTCCAAACGGGAAAGCTTAACCATTTGGTTCGGGATATAAGGGGAGGAAATAAGCAAGGAAGAAACGATAAAGGCCCTAAGGGAAAGCCGAAGGAGATCCACATGATTAGAACGGTGGACAGGGCTGAACCTGAACAAAAGAAAGAGGAACCAAGGGATTGGATGAATCAGGTTATAGCATTCCCCCCTCTGAACGCTATAAACCCCACTGATGATCCAATGCTTATTAAGGCTCATTTGGCTGATCACTTAGTACACCGAATCTATATAGATGATGGAAGTGCATCAGAAATTATGTTTGAACATTGTTTCCGAGAACTGGATCCGAACATAAGCGAAGGATGAAGGTAAAGGAAGTTCCATTGGTAGGTTTTGCCGGACAAACAAAGTCCTCCATAATATGTTTACCGGTGCAATTGGCTGAAGGCGATAAAATCCGAACGGTGTTCATGAACTTTTTAGTGGTAGCAGCTGCATCCCCGTACAATTGTATTTTGGGAAGGCCAGGATTGAAAAAGCTAGGAGCAGTAGCATCAACCGTGCATGGAATGATGAAATTCCCAACGCCTGGAGGAATAGCCACCATCACTTCGGAAAGGAAAAGGGGTTGCTATCAAGTACAAAAACTAACGGTGGAAGAAAACAAGACGCTAGAAGAGCAGGTTCAAGTTAACCCCCATTTTCCGGACCAGCTGATAACGATTGGAAAAGCACTAACAGAAGAAACCAAAAGGAAACTCGTAGTAATGTTAAAGCAGAATAGGGAGGTATTTGCATGGAAGCCGGAGGACATGACGGGGATACCAAGAGAAATAGCAGAACACCGGTTGAGCGTCTATAAGGCCTCCGAACCCGTGGTACAAAAGAAAAGAGTCCTGGCACCAGAAAGAAGTAGAGCAGCGTGTGAGGAAGTTGATCAGTTGGTAAGAGCAGGAATACTTCGGGAAGTCAGATACCGGACCTGGGTGGCCAACCCAGTCATGGTACCAAAAGGGGACAAAACATGGCGGATGTGTGTGGATTTCAAGGATCTCAATAATGCATGCCCCAAAGATGCATACCCTTTGCCGGAGATCGACCTGAAGGTAGACTCCTTGGTGGGATTCCGATATAAGTGTTTTTTGGACGCATATAAGGGATACCACCAGATACAGATGGCCCGAGAAGACGAAGACAAGACGGGTTTCCACACGGACCAGGGAGTATATTGCTACAAAAAAATGCCATTCGGACTCAAAAACGCCGGGGCTACATACCAAAGGCTTATAGACAAGGTATTCAAGAATCATATAGGCCGAAACATGGAAGCCTATGTAGATGATTTAGTAATCAAAAGCGAAACTGAAGGAGTAATGTTACAAGACATCAGAGAAATATTCGAAGTACTGAGAAGGGTAAACATGAAGCTGAACCCCAAGAAATGTTCGTTCGGGGTAGAGGAAGGCAAGTTCTTGGGACATATCATCATGCCTCAAAGCATTCGGATACATCCGGATAAAGTGAAGGCTATCACCAACATGGTGGCACCAAAAACGTTACAGGAGGTGCAAAGTTTGAATGGAAAGATAGTGGCGTTGGGAAGATATCTCTCCAAATCTGCCGAAAGAGCGTTACCCTTTTTCAAAACGCTGAAGCAATGCATGAATAAGAAGGATTTCAGGTGGACGGAAGAAGCAGATAAAGCTTTCGAAGAAATGAAGAAATACATCGTCAATTTACCATATTTAACGGCACCCCGAAAGGAGGAAACCTTATTGGTATACTTGGCCACTAATGGAGAAGTAGTAAGTGCTGTGCTTCTAGTAGAAAGAGAGAAGAAGCAATTGCCTGTCTATTTTATCAGCAAGGTGTTGCAGGGAGCGGAGCTTAACTACAACTCGTTAGAAAAGCTCTCTTTGGCTCTCTTGTTTACATCAAGGAGATTGGGAAGATACTTTCAAGCGCACAAGATAAAGGTGATTACAGACCAGCCATTGAAACAGATACTGACGCGTCCGGAGATGGCAGGGAGAATAGCAAAATGGGCTATCGAATTAGGAGGCCACGACATAGAGTATGCCCCAAAGACAACAGCAAAAGGGCAGGTGTTGGCAGACTTCCTAAATGAAATTCCGGACCAAGGGGTAGCGTTGGCTGAACCAGAGAAGGTGTTAGGGAAGAGAAAAAGGACAAAGGGAACCACTTGGAAATTATATACCGATGGAGCGGCCAGCAAAGAAGGGGCCGGAGCAGGAATCATCCTTACTAGTCCGGAGAAGGAGGAATTCGCATACGCCATTCGTTTAAAATTTCAAAGTTCAAATAACGAAGCAGAGTATGAAGGGGTGCTAGCCGGACTGAAGTTGGCCAAGAGCATGAAAGTGGACAGATTACGAATCTATGTTGATTCGAAACTCGTGGCAAATCAAGTGAATGAAGAATATGGTGCAAAGGATGATCGGATGAAGAGATATAAAGACAAGGTGGTAACTCTTATGAAAGAGTTTGATTCCTGTAAAATCAAGCAAATACCAAGAAGCAAAAACAAGAGGGCAGATGTTTTCAGCAAAGTGGCATCTATAGCCGGAGCAGCAATCGAAGCCTTGGCTAGTAACATATTCCTGGAGGCAATTGAGAGAAGATCTATTGATGAAGAGGTTGAAGTAAATGTTATAGTTGAGGAAGAAGGAGTCACATGGATGACACCTTTGGTGGAGTACTTGACTAACGACACGCTGCCTGAAAATACAGTAGAGGCCAGAAAAATCCGGATGAAGGCCACTCAATATGTCATGATAGAAGGAGTTTTGTTCCGAAGAAACTACCTGGCACCATTGCTCCGGGGTATAGGTCCCTTACAAGCCAATTATGTGATTAGAGAGGTGCATGAAGGATCTTGTGGGATGCACGCAGGGCCAAGGGCAGTGGTGGCCAAGGTAATGAATCTGGGATATTATTGGCCCACAATGCATCAGGATGCATACCAGGAGATAAGAAAATGTGATTCGTGTCAAATCCATGCGCCAATCCCCAAGCTTCCCAAAAGTGACATGATTTCAGTTACAGCAGCGTGGCCTTTCTTTAAGTGGGGAATGGATATAGTTGGACCATTTCCGGAAGGCCCAGGAAAGGTCAAATTTTTGTTGGTAGCGGTGGACTATTTCACTAAATGGGTGGAAGCAAAGCCCTTAGCACGGATCACAGGGGCTCAGGTGTTGAAATTCTTCTGGGAAGATGTGGTATGCAGATTCGGGTTACCAGCTGAAGTAGTGACTGACAACGGCAAACAGTTTGTAAATGAGCCTTTCAAAGGATGGTGCGAGCAGATGAAAATCAAACAAGTCAAAACATCCGTAGCACACCCTCAGGCCAATGGGCAAGTAGAACGAATAAACCGAAGTTTGGTGGAAGGAATCAAGACGCGCTTGGGGAGGTATGAACGCAATTGGGTGGATCAAGTGCCAAACGTACTCTGGGCGCATCGAACCACAAAAAAGACAAGCACACAAGAGACACCATTTAGCTTGACTTATGGTTCGGAAGCAGTGATACCACCAGAAATAGGAATGCCTACTTACAGGAGCGCGCAGCGAGAGGGCGGGGATAATGAAGAAGAGTTGCGTGTTAATTTGATGTTGGCCGAAGAAAGGAGAGAAGCAGCTCACATCCGAGAAGCCCGATATAAGAAGAGGATCGAGCAATATTATAATCAGAAGGTCCGGAAGATCAGTTTCAAAGAAGGGGAGTTTGTGTTTCGAAAGAACGAAGCAAGTAGACAGGAAGATGAAGGCAAGCTGGGACCGAAATGGGAAGGACCATACCAGGTAGTGCGGAATAACGGAAATGGTTCGTACCAACTAAAACGCCTGGATGGAACGGTAATTCCCCGAACTTGGAATGAAATGAATTTGAGAAAGTGTTATATGTAATGCCGGGGTCTTCCCGAGGAGAAAAAACTTGGTACTTCCGTTATGCCAAGTAAAGTCTTGATGATCCAAAGACTTAAGTTCTTTTGATTATTCCATTTTGTTAGTAAGTAGTAATTTGTAATACCGGGTTTTTCTCGAGGCAATTTTTACCGTCGAAAGACGAGGAATGATAGCAAGCACATGTGGTTCGTTTATTTTGTTTGCTAATCATATACCGGATCAAAATCCGAGGAAAATAACACGGCTTGACTTAACAGCCAAGTACGCTATAAGAGTGTAATTCCGAATGACGATTCGAGGTAATACCGAACTACATGGTTCGACGATAACAGACAATTTAAAAGAGAAATTAGTAAGCTAAACGCAACGCATGAAAATATGGAAGGCACTTTCATTCAGTAGGGGACTTAAAAACCCCTATATAAGTCTTACAAAAAGTAAAAAGAAAATTGCGCCAATCCTTCGGTCACACATAAACATAACACAACAAACTAACATCTAAAGTTTTTATGCATCGGGGTTATCCATTCCAGGGGATTCGGGGTCCGGGAGAACAGGTTGCACGGATTGAAAAGCCTCAAGTGTCTGGGTGCTGGTAGCTGCCAAAGCATCCAAGTATGAGAATGAGGTTTGTTGAAAAGCCTCTTTTGCTTCGGTAAGAGCAGATTCAGTAGAGGGATCGTGAAAAGGCGACTGGGTAATCCTTTGGCCTAACCGATGCAATTTGAATCCAGCAACAACACCATCATGACATCCGGATCGGTAGTGGGCAACATTGACACTGGAGTGAGCTTCGACAAAATCCTTGCTTTTTAACAAGCCTTCAACAACATGTTTTGGACCCTGGGAAATCAACCAGGTCCGTTCTTCCTGAAGGATAGCATTCGTTGATTCTAATTCCGCAGCACGTGTCTCCAACTCCTGCAAACGTTCTTTGTCCTGTCCCATGTCCTTTAGTACCTGAGTGTTGCGAGCTTCGGCAGCTTCAAGATCGGAGGAGAGAGTGGTAATCTGCTCTTTCAAACCCTTTACAGTCCGGCTATGTTGGATGTTTAGCTCCCCCAAAGCCCGGACTGCATCCTCATTCACTGATGGAGACCCAACGCCAGAGGTCCGAGCTTTCTTCAGCTCCTCTACCTCTTGGCGGAGTTGAGAGACTTGGCCTTCAAGCTCTTGCTTTTCCTCAGCAAACCGAACCTCCAACGCACTTGCCCTGTCATTGCTCAGCTTAGCGTTTCTCTCAAAAGCTCTCATTGATCGAAGTTGATCCCGCACTTCATCCTCGGCAATCAACCACCTAGATCGGACCTCCGGAGCAATAACCAAAAGTTGGGAAACCAGATAATCAAGCTGTTCGGCTAAAGCAAAGTTGGTAGTATTGTTGAGACGAATAACTTCAGCCGGAGTTGATAAGGTATTCAGGAGATCCCTACAAACGCTTGTATCGGTGTACAAGGAACGGTTATATACCTCTTTGAAACGAGGTTGAAACTTCCTGCCAGCAACAGAGGCATCAACACCATTATCTTCCGGATCTTCAAGAGGAGGCTCTTGGTCCATCGGTTCTTTCCCTTTCGGATTCACAGGCTTTCCAGCGCCTTTAACACCCTTACTCTTCTTTCGGCCAGCATATTGTTTCTCTACAATGAGGGGGGACTTTCCTTTGCTAAGCTTAAACGGACTAGCCGTTTTTTCAGAAGAAGCAGTGGGTTGCTTGGAGGAAACGGTCTTCGGGGCCTCAGCAGAAGACCTACTCGAAATAACGACAGGAGAAGCCTTGGAACCCTCAGGGTTTTCCTTCAGTGGCGAAGGATCAGGGACTTTCAGATTTTTATCACCTTTGGGACCAGTTCCGGAAGACCCAGCACCGGCTCCCTCTGAAGCAATGGATTTCTGTTTCGGTAATTTAAGAGGTTGATCAACCTCGCCTTCATGCTGAGAATAACCTTCCTCCTCTAAAATCTTTTGTATTTCGGATTCCGTCTTGCCCTTGGGGGTAGCAGGACAAGATCTGTTAGAGTAAGTGGGGTTGTCTTCAAAAACAAATTCCTCTGATTCGGTGTTGCCGGAGGAGGAAGATGACTCATCAGTGTCGGAACGTAGCCCATACTCCTCCGAACCAGCTTCCTCGGAGGCAGCAAAGAGCTCCTCAGTATCAGGACTAGGATCCTTAGCAGGAGGAGAAGGAGCGGAGGTCGAAGCATGCCTCTCTTTAGTTTTTGAGGCCTGAGAAGTGGGGGGAACTTTGGTGGTTCGTTTGGCTTTCTTGGAAGAAGGGCCTTTTGAAGATTTCTTGGAAGACTTTCTTTTTCTCTTAACAGCAGCCTTTGCTTCAGCATCGGTATAAGGCGCTGGGATGATATTATTCGGAGTAACAACACGATTCAGAGTTGTGGACAAAAAACTAGGTGCACCTGCGGCAAGAACAGCCGAACCAATCACCACTCCTTCCCAATCTTTCATCTCCAGAAAAGACAAAAGAGGAAGCGCTGTTTTCCGGAATAGTAAAAATTTGTTAGTAATAACACATAGATGCATATAAACACAAGGAAAGAAAGCGAGAACGAACCTTTATCCTTGAACCTCAAACATGGACGGGCTTGGGGGCGATTCCAGTTCCGGCTCAGTCCAGTCAACACCAATATCCTCTCCGGATAAGAGCGGGCCCTGATGGGATGATTTCGCAAATTCGTAACAAGTTCATGATCCAAGTCATTATTATCAGGCTCCGGATCCGTAAGAACGTCACCTTTTGAACACCACCTCATCCGGATGGGAGCCACCGAAGCATTGACAAAGAAAAAGCGGTTCTTCCAGTTCTTCAAAGATGAAAGGTACCAATCGATACACTGGGGAGCGTTTCGTCTTTTATCAACGGTGAGCCAATCTCCGTTTAGCCCCACCTTGTAAAAATAACGGAAGGACAATAGATCGGGGGCTTTGTTGAAAGCTCGGCAGTGAATCTCGAAGTTCGTGATCTTATTAGCCCCTAGGGGGTTCATCTGAGACACATGGCCTTTGAAATATTGAATCACATCGAGATAGAAGCGTGAGAAGGGCAACCGAAGGTTCGAATATTCGAACCATGAACAATACACTCCTATTTTACCCGGAGGAGCATCCCGAATGGTGTCGTTTTCCCCAGGAAGAATGGCACCATAAGATTCGTCGATGTCATAAGTTTTGAGGAACGCAGCAAAATCCTCAGCGGACATAGTATTAAACATTTCCTTCAGATTTTCCTTAGATTCTTTAGCCATTATGTCGGAGTAGAAAAGAGAGCCGAAGTAGAAAAAGAGTTGGAGAGAAATGGACAGAGGTTCGGAACAAGGATGAGGAATAAATGAAGAGGGAACACCCCTATTTATAGGGGAGTGGCAGACACCTCAAGGGTCGCGCGTGGGCACAACAGGTGCGTGACACGTAAGCGACGCGTGGAAGAGTGGAAGCAAGCTGGCATCGTTCAAACCGCTAGCACATGACACGTGTCGAAGGTGTTATCCAGCTGGATCGGTCAAACCACAAGAAGACGCCACGTGTAAAGCACTCAAAGATAGCTGGGTCATTCGAGCCATAGGAATTTGACACGTGTACACGAAGGAAGTGACCAAGACGAAGCAGGTACACCGAAGCAACCGTGATCTGAATGAAACTCTTGTTTTAAGTCCAGCATTGTATCTCGACTTCTTCGGAATACAATGCTAGACTTGGGGGAGTTGTTGACATAGGGTCCGACCACCTGGTTCGAGTTGAACCGAATCAGGTGGTCCGAAATACTTGGTTCGATCGAAAGACGACAGAACAGATAAAAGACAAGAAGAATACGACAAGGAGTCAACAAAAGAGGAAAGGAAAGATGCTCGGTCGAAGGAGCATCCTTTTAACCGAGGGATAAAAGAGGTAAAGTTCCAGAGAGCACCCTATTATCCAGATGGTCTCCTATAAATACCCAGGTGAATAGTAAGTATCCGCAGGTTATTTCAATTGAGTTTCATACTTTTATCCATTTGTCCGAACTAGAAAACTTACTCTCACGCCCGAGTTGAATCAGGGGTTTAGCCCCGCTCAACCTGGTGTCTTTTCTTAGTGCAGGACAAGGACCGAAGGATCTCTGAGGTTAATTCAAAGGGAAACGAACTACGGGTCGGGCTCAGATTCATTCAAGTCGGACCTAAAGCTTCGGTAGACTTTTGTATTAACAGTCCTTTCAGTTTATAACCTTTCTTATACAAAATGGCGCGATCGTCTTCTTATTTACCCGTGTGGCAAAGTCGATAGACCAACCCAATATCTATATCTTTGACACCAACTTAAGCGGAAGATGTTAGTATCGCACATCTTATAGCTCTCAATCTTCTATTCCTTTTTCAATATGGTATAAGCTATTACGTTGGTATTACGTATAAATTCCCTTAAAGATTCCTTAGAATGTAATTTAAGTTTTCTTTGGCATTCAATAATGGCTGCGTTGCTCCATACCGAAGCTAAATGATCAAGGAGGAATAATTCAAAGGGCAAAGTGGGTATTTGTTTGTTCTTGGTGACTAGCAGAGACAGGCTGTCACTGTTCGTTAACAATATGAAAATGAGTACAAGTCCAAGTTGCCCCCATCCTTAATTTTGGATACATTTATTTGGACAAAGGCAAACTTCAAGAATCAATAATTCAAATAAGACGTATGCCCAACCACGGTTTTAGCCAGACGGTATATGGCGAGCCCGCGCGACCTGCGGACACAAATGTGACTCGAGCGGTCTAGTTTTTGAATTGTTTTTTCATATTTAAGACTAATGGTTTAACTCTGGAAACTAAATTGTGTAATTCGGATCCAGTTTTCAGTTCAGGTTTAATTCGGATTGAAGTTTTAGTTCGGGTTTAATTCGGGTGGAGGTTTTAGTTCAGGTTAACTGAACAGTAACGGAAAGTTGTTACAATTTTCGTTTTAATGGCCTCGTTAATTCCATTAAACCCAAACGCTCCCCTTTTAGCCTATAAAACCGAAGCTCTTGGCTCAGTCACAATACACATTTTCTCATCTAAATCTTTTCCTGCAACAACCAACATCTGATCAATTTCAGGCAAGTGTGAACTCCGACAGTTTTGATAAATTGTTTAGTCATTGTATCCTGAGAAACAAAACGTGTGATAGCACGCAAAATTTGTTTTAAGGGAATTGTGTTTACCACAAGCCTTGCTCGAAATTGTCTTTGTTATACAAACTATAATTGTATTTCGCTTTATTTGATTTTGTTTATATATAAACTGTATCGTCTCCTACGTAATTTACATTTTCAAAAAGAATAAGACATATGCCCAACTTTTAGATATACATCGTTAATCCTTTGGAATTTTGTACAAAACTTTTCAATAACAAAATAATTGACACTTTTAACTTTTACTAAATATTTTGAAAATTGTTCAATAAAATATAAATTTATTTTGTTATATAATAACCTTTTAATAATTTGTAACCTAGCTTATATGATAGGGAATAAAATTAACAATAAAGAGGAAAATGAAATATAAGGGTTTCTGATTCCTATCTTTTTATTTAGTACTACAAAATAATAAAGAGGTAGAACCCACCATGATAGAAAGGGCCCTAATATCTTTTTCAATCATTCAGGGATAATTTGTCATCATTAATAATTTTGTTTAATATATTAGATTAGACTAAATTGGTAAAATAATTCAATATAACAATTATTTGATTAGGAGTAGAGATTACAATTGTTCGGATATGACATAATTGAAGTCATATTATATCTACCCTGAAACTGATAAATATTCATTTGAAATCGAAATGAAAACTCCTTCAAAAATAAACTTAAAAATTAAAATCGAGAAATCATCTTTAAAAATAAACTTAAAAAATAAAATCGAAACAAAAACATAGTTAGTCTAAACAAATCATGTGTATCGTAGTAGCTTTTCTTTTTTAAGAAAGTGCTAATGTTAGTTTTAAGGATAGTGATAGTAACAGGTTACGAGAAATTACGAATTTAAATATCTGACATTTTATAATTTTGAAAGTAATTATTAAATTTGTGACAGTTTTTTCGCGTCCTTTTTGTCTTTTACCCCTTGGTGCGAGAACATGGTTTTTAAAAATAAGTGGTTTATATTAAGCCACATCATTGGACGATAATGAGATTGTCATGTCGCGAGAACGAGTTTTAATAGGTGCGAATACGTGACTTAATATAAACCTTCAAATATATTTCGTTCTCACGTCAGAGATAAAAGAAAAAATTATCACAAATGTGATGATTATTTTTAAAATTTTAAAATACTGAACGATTAAATTCGATTTTCTCATAGATTAGTTGGTGAGTGATGTACTAATACTACCATCAAAATAATAGGCATAGTATATATTTATGTACTCTAAGTATTTAAAGTACATTATATATATTTAACTTTATACCATATGGGCTTTTAGTACGGATGACACATGCATATAAAAAATTGATACATAAAGTTATTGTAATCTACCCTTGTGATAAATTAAGAAATACATGTAGCACAATATCATATACTTACAAACTTATTTTGTCAAAACTAATTGTGGGAGTTAATATTCAATATATGACATATATCGCTTTAACAACCAACATGGACGTTTAAACACGTGACATATAATATACACAAACATACATTTAAAATGTATGGGGTTTCTAGTGGTCGTCATAAGTGTTCATGAAGGTATGTTTCGGGTAAGCGGATGAATTCAAAGATGGGTAAAACTGTAATAGATTTATGGTATGTCTCTTGGAGCTTCATTTATAAGAAAATATTAAGCCATCAATAAACTATAAGCATACATTATACCCATAATTTGTTCATATTTTTGGTCATGGAATTCCTTAGCATTGATGCATGAACAAGTGAAAATAAACACCAACCAAACCCAAACACATGAACTTAAGTTCGAAGTTACATGACTAGTTCAAATTCAAAATCATAATAAAGAACAAAAATATAAATGTTATCGCATATTCATGTTGTTGCCACGATATAACGAGGAATCTTGACGAAACCATAACATGTTCCTATGTTCTTCTGTGTCCGAATCATTATGTCACTTTATGTTAAGGGCAAAAAATTTATGGACTTGCAAGCATTTAAAGATTTTCTTATGATAATTTTAAGTATGGTCAAGTTTAACTTTAATTTATGATAAAGTATATTAAATCACAAAAATATGATATTTAATGAATGTTTCTAAGTTTTTCTAAAAGTATTCTTTAGAAAAGGTATCCCACAACATGTTACATTATTAGCTTTGCGAAATAAATGCACTTTCATGATTTTAGATTATAAAAAAGAGTGTACTTTTTTAATAAAGTACTTGTCTTTTCATATTTTTTCAAATAATCATTTATTTATAAATTATAGATTCAATAAAATGGATCCTATGCCAAATGATTGAATGCTTTATTAGATTGATTTATAATAAATATTTATAAAATGTTAAACAGCAAGCACCCGTGGCCTAATGGATAAGGCGTCTGACTTCTAATCAGGCGATTGTGGGTTCGAGTCCCACCGGGTGTGCTTTTTTTATAATCTTTTTCGAAAGATGGTGTGCTTTTTTTATAATCTTTTTCGAAAGATGGGTTCCACTGAAATAAATCTTTTTCGAAAGATGGGTTCCACTGAAATAAAATATGTGTTAATTTTATTGACTTTTGTTCGCAAAATGGGTTAATTGGCCCACATTAATTCATAATAAATGCTGCTGTAAAATGGGTCAATTGGCCCACATAAATTCAGTATGATTGCTGCATTTATATCTCTTCATTTCCATATGTTGAAATAGGTCTTTTGAAAATCATGATGGTCGACTTAGGGGGTGTTGTGTTTTAGCTTATAGAAGGCTTATTAGTTTATGAGCTTATTAATTTATGTAAGAGAGACAAGTCAATTTTAGGTGTTTGTTTGAGCTTATTAGCTTATGTAAGAGAGATAAGTCGATTTTAAGTGTTTGTTTGAGCTTATTAGCTTAGTGTTATGAGCTTATGTAAGGGGGCCTTCATAAGCTCATTTTGTGTGGCTTATGAGTTTATCAAACATTTTTTGCTTATCATAAACTAATAAGCTTATAATTTACTCCATACACTTCATAAAAATTTATAAAATTTATATTTTATAAGCCATAAGCTACTTATAAATCATAAGGCTAAGCCCAAAAAATAAGCTTACACAAACACCTCCCGTATAGTTTATATATATTGATTTAACTTATTGAAAGTGAGATGTATGCGTCCTAACTCCTAAGTCCTAACAGTCTAACAGAATTACCTTTTTTAAAGTTTCCTTACTCCTCCTTTGATCATTTCAAAATTCCAAGCTAATCGTCTAATGAGGTTCGAACAGTGAGGGTCTGCTTGGTTCAAAGCGGGGAAAGGGAAAGGGAATGAGAAAGGGAATACTATGGAATGCAATGAGTGGTTAATGAATACCTCCGATTTAGTCTATAATGGAGTATTACCTATTATTATGCAATGATTAACTACAATACAACAAACCAACCTCATTCAATCATTATCATTACCACCTATTACCCTCTATTACACCCAACCAAGCACCCCCTGAGTGTATCATGATACATTTATGATGGTTTAACCTAATAAAACAACAAAAATATACATAAGTTTCTATGTGAAATAAAGCAACTAAACGTTAATGATATGCTTGATGAATATTTATATATCATCGGAGTTTGCAAAATACATCGTAAGATTTCAATCACAACAAGTTAAAAACAATTTAGACTTTCAAACAAGTCCTAAAATATGAAATGTTCGGAAAAATTAACCAATCTTTGTATTCAGTTATGTTTGAATCTAAACTTAAAAGAAACCGGAGAGAGATAAAAATAATAGTTGTACATTATGCATCATTAGACCTACCCTAATTTAAGAAGCAGAACACCCATTGTTGTCAAGAACATCTATACCCGTAGGTTTATTGTAATTTTTTAACATTATTAGCTTGTTTTATTCTATATAATTACCGAGACGCCCGAAACTAACAATGAGTGAAGTTATCTGCAACCTTCTAAAACTTCTTGTCTATAAAGTCCAATGTATATCGTGTTAACTTGTCTTGGACCTCTAGATACATACTTTGTAGTTTGATGAATATTTTTTGCAACCAATAGGTTAATTTGTAGTTTATATATCAGGGTGTGTTAAAATATTTAGAAATTCCATGTCACAATATCTTGGCCCATAAAAATAATACATTTTGGGCTACTTTTATTCCTTTGGCAAAAAATGAAATCATTCTTGTTATTTGATTGGGCTTATGTGGTTTATAGACTAGTCATTCTCTCCCGCACGGCCGCACCTCATTTGTTTTCTCACGTTTAATTTTATCATTTTTACTGAGTTTTACATGTTACAAAACCATAAGGAAAACAAATTCTTTAGACAAGTGTTGTGAAAGGCGACCAAGGCGTTCGCCTAGGCAATAAGGCGGGCGTATTTTTAAAAAGGCGCCTTAACAAATTCAGGCGAGGGGTTTCAAAAAAGGCGACCGCCTTTATCGCATAGTCGACAAAGCGAAAGGCGAGAGGCGGTTGTCTTTTTCTATAAACTCTATTATTAAAACCTTTTTGCTAATTTTCTTCCTAAATTACCCTTCACTCTCATTATAAAACTTATGTACATATATGTATCAGGATTTAGAATGTATTTAGATAATAAATTGATTAAAAAAAACGAATATAAACTCTCATTCACCAATTCATAATCTATATGCCACGTTCCTAACTTCCTATTCCATAATAATACCCTAGCTATATTTATCGGATAAAAGGACTTAAATAGTTGATTTTTCTTAATCACACTATATATTACAAACTTGCACATCAAGATATTTGAACACCAACATGGATATTTGAAAGCAAATCATTTCACACCATATATTTCAAATTCACCAATTCATAATTAGGGAACGAAAATAATATTTTCGAAATAGAAAATGACAAGGGTACATTAAGAGTGATTAATGACTTTAACTAGATTTATGTTCTACATTTTGGTTCATTTAAAACGTCCCCTTTTTTCATACAAACTATTAGACAATCGATAAATTTTTTGTCATTTTGTTTTTTATATATTCATCTTATCCTAAGGTATTTGTTTTTAAATTATTCTTTTCCACACATACTATCTACATAAGTTAATTGTTCTTTTCATTCAAGCACTCGCCTTTTTCGCCTCTCACTTTAAGGCACTAATGAGGCCATGTCGCCTCATGTTCGCCTCTGCCTTTAACTATCTTACTTTAGACACGTCAACGTCATCTCGTCTCCACATCACTTATCTCTTTCAACTTTTCCCATATTATAAATAATAAGTCAATCAATATGACATCAAACTCAGTGAGAATTTAGTGCATCCCGTATAATCACTCTAAGTAATATCTCGTTTGATATGACGTCCACGAATCAAAATAATTTTGTTCTTTTTGAATAACCTGAACAAAAAGAAAACTCGACCCAAAAAAACGCCAGAATCCCAAACCAAAGGGACCAAAACAGCTAAAACAGAAAACCTTCCCTCATTTCCCAACCTCCAACCCACCCATAAAAGCATCTCTAAAACCCTAAATTAAAAAACCCTAGCGGCTCTCCATAAAACCAAAACCAAAGGGACCTGAAAACCCTAAAAATCCATAGCAGCTTCAATCAATGGCGTTGTATGTTCTCCACGAGTCTGCTTCTGGCTACGGCCTCTTTCAAGCTCACGGCATCGATGAAATCGGGCAAAACACTGAAGCTGTTCGTAACTCAGTTACTGATTTGAATCGCTTTGGGAAAGTTGTTAAGCTTTCTGCTTTTAATCCTTTTGAATCAGCTCTTGATGCTCTTAATCAATGCAATGCTGTCTCAGAAGGTATATATCTATATATACATACATGTTTTATATCTATAGTTATACATATGTATTTTTTTATATATTGAAATTGATTGTTGTAATGTTTTAGGGTTTAATTTTTTTTGGTATTTTGTGTTTTTATTTACTTATTTGGAATTTTATGTTTAATTAGGGTTTGTATAGTTGCTTTAAGTATTTATTATTATATTTTCATCTTTTTTAAGAGTAAAGTTAAGCTGAACATTTGATATGATAATTTGTATTTTTTAATTGTTTTTAGGGGTTTGTGTTAGCTTATTTTGAGCTTATGAGCTTTTTTGCTTTGGCTTATTTTTCATAAGTTCATTTTTACCGGCTTATTTTCCACTTTTAAGTTTTAAGAAACACATAGGGCATAAAATAAGTCTGAAGAATCAGCTAATAAAAAATAGCGAAAAATAAGCGATAGACTGATTCTGGTGTTTTATGTATTGATTTATTTGTTCTTATTTTAGGGCAAATGACCGATGAACTGAGGAATTTCTTGGAGCTTAGCCTTCCTAAGGTGAAAGAAGGTAAAAAGGCTAAGTACAGTTTGGGAGTAGCCGATTCCAAAATCGGGTCTCACATTTTTGAAGAAACTAAGATCCCCTGTCAGTGCAATGAGTTTATTCTTGAGATCATTCGTGGTATCCGTTTGCATTTTGATAGGTTTATCGAGAATCTTAAGGTGAAATACCTACTTTTAGTTTGTTTCTACTTACAAAATGTATTATTTCTCTAACGTTGAAACTCATTTTTTTTCCTCAACTTGTTTAGACTGGTGATTTGGAGAAAGCTCAACTTGGTTTGGGACACAGTTACAGCAGGGCAAAGGTGAAGTTTAATGTTAACCGTGTTGACAATATGGTCATTCAAGCAATTTTCCTTCTCGATACTCTTGATAAGGATGTAAACTCATTCTCCATGAGAGTCAGGTTCATACAATTTCTCTCAAATTCTTATGTTCTGTTTAATTTCAGAAAGCTTGTATTTATTGATGTTATGTTTTTAATGCAGGGAATGGTACTCGTGGCATTTCCCAGAGCTAGTTAAGATTGTCAATGACAACTATCTGTATGCTAAACTTGCTAAATATATTGACGACAAATCTGAGTTGTCTGAAGATAAGTTGGAAGGCTTAGTTGATATCCTCGGGGATGAAGATAAAGCCAAGGAAGTAATTGAAGCCGCTAAAGCATCTATGGGTATTGTTGTAGTTGTTCCTACTTATATAAATTTTCCATATAATTTCATTTTATCTTGTAGTGACTTTGTTCTTTGTTTTTGTTTTTCAGGTCAGGATTTGTCACCAGTAGACTTGATTAACGTCAAAATGTTTGCTCAACGTGTGATGGATCTTGCTGAGTACAGGAAGAAACTTTATGATTATCTTGTTTCGAAAATGAGTGATATTGCACCTAATTTGGCTGCTTTGATCGGTGAAGTTGTTGGTGCTCGTTTGATATCTCATGCTGGTAGTCTCACAAATCTGGCTAAGTGCCCTTCATCTACCCTTCAAATCCTTGGTGCCGAGAAAGCTCTTTTCAGGTCAATCAATACATTGCTTATTTCGTTAAACTCAATAATAGAAAGTGATTTAATAGCAGTTGATACTTGCATAACTGGCATATTGATGTTCGTAGTGTTCTTGTTTCAGAGCTTTGAAGACCAAGGGGAACACACCAAAATATGGTCTTATCTTTCACTCGTCTTTTATTGGGCGTGCATCTGCAAAAAATAAAGGTCGAATGGCTCGTTATCTAGCTAACAAGTGTTCAATTGCTTCTCGTATTGATTGCTTCTCGGGTTAGTAAAAATCCTATGATTCATTTTCACCGCTCATTCTTTGGTTTATCTGTTTGGTTTATAAAATTGATATTTGTTGACCACAGAGAGCAGTACTACTACTTTTGGAGACAAGCTTCGTGAACAAGTGGAAGAACGTCTTGACTTTTATGACAAGGGTGTCGCTCCCCGTAAAAACATTGATGTTATGAAGTCTGCAATGGAAGATGTTGCAAATCAAGGTTAGCGTAGAAAAAAAGCTCTACAGTATTTGGTTATTTGGTCATATGGATCAGTGTTACATCAGAAATAACGTTTTTGTTATGACTATTTAGGTGCTGAAATGGATGTGGATAAAGAATCATCAAAGAAAAGCAAGAAGAAGAAATCTAAAGACAATGATGACGACAAGGCTGATGACAAAGAGAACGGTGTTGCAAATGGAGACGCTGTTGAAACCAAATCTGGAAAGAAGAAAAAGAAGCGAACTCTTGAAGAGGAAAACGGCAAGGAAAATGATGTGAATGCAGAGAACGGAACAGAAAAGAAGAAGAAAAAGAAGAGCAAAGATATTGAAATGGAAGATGTTCCCGCTGTTACTGAAAGCAAGAAGAAAAAGAAGAAGAAATCGGCAGAGTGAAGATGATGATGTGATGGTAAGTTTTGGTAGTTGTATTAATCTTGCCGACCTTTGTATCATGGCTGGCATTTTGATATACTTTCTGGCTGTGGTTATGTTTCATGCTTGAATTATTATTACAAACATAAGGTTGGAAGTTAGTTAGGTTAATTTTATGTCGAAGTTTGTTGTAGATTCGGTTTTAATTATTTTCTTTTTATTTTGGTCGTAATAGTGATCATGCTAAAGAAACTTTTCTGTTAATTGCTGATTTTGTTTGTTCTGTGACGACTAAACGTAATAGTGACAAGAACTAATATCAGGCTTAGACCAGGTAAATGTATCGTCAAATATTCACAAGAAAAAAAAGCCAAGCCTAATTATTTGAAAAACAATCACTATTTTCTATTTCGTATTTCAAGTTCTCCTTCCCTAAAGAAACGAATTTTGGAAAATGTGTTTCGCTTAATGTTTATGCACATCCCACTTTAATATACGTAAGAAAAAACACAAACTAACAGAACATATATAGTTTGAAAGTAGAGGTGGCAAAATGGTTAGTTGGATAAAACATTGAAGCGGATACTACTTGAACAAGTTTTCCATATTTCGTCCATATGATAGGAACTCTCATGTTTTGTTGATGAAATAATTGGCAAGATAGGACGGTTTGAATAACAAGTTAAAGATTCAAATAAAAATTGGGTTGACATGTCAACATTTGTTTTACGTATTTATTTAAACCTCATAAATAATTCATAAGTATTTAATCTTACATAATAATAAGTCTTGTGGTATAAAATTATGACTTTTTGTCTCAAAGAACTTTAAAATTACACATATCGTTTTTACTTTTGAAACATTAGCAATTGGTATATACCACCCACGGACCAAAACCCGTGAAACACTATTAGATAGAACGGTTAAGTTTAGTGAATAGTCCAATCCAATTAATGGTCTTCGATTATTCACAATCACTGACCTTAACCGTTCTATCTAAAAAACCCATATGAAGTCCACATAAAGAAGGAATTTAATGTGTTTTTAGATGGTAAATACCTAATCTAATTATTAAGAATCCACTTTTGAAATTTATTGTTTTTATGACAAATTAATTTTGTTTTTGATCTAAAGCATATTGGTTGAAGTCCGGTAAAAAAGGACCACTCCAAAAATAGGCGTAAGCACTTAAAATGCAGTAAGCACATGGAATGGAGTCGTTATTCATTGTGTTCTAGCCCATCGAGGACTTTCGACCACACCCCTACGACGGTTGCGGGGGCTTTTTTTCTTTTTCTTGCATTATCTTAGCAAACCTTTTAATAGTACGTGGGACTAATTTTTTGAGTTGAAGAGAGTTATCATTACGGGTATCGAGTTAAAATAATAGAATGCTGATATGGTTTGAGTAGTGAGAGTTAACATTCATAGTGCTATAACGAGTTTAGAGTGGTAACTCCAATCGCAAGCGTACCACACATTACTAATCACGTTCACTACAAATGAAAAACATAGAGTTAAAACCGAAAAGAGTTCCAACTGAAACAAGCTAAAACTTTTGAAATATCTCGTTAATAATTGTTTCTGGTCTTAATAGTTGTACGCGTTATAATTTTAGCTATTTTATTCAAATTCAATTACTTTTACCCTTTAATTTAGATATAAAAATCAACAATTTTAATAATGCTCCATTACATCATATATCATTTTCCCTAAAAATAATTATTTAGTAAACACGTGGACCATCAAACTTTACTATAACAATTTTAAATTGTCGTCCAAAAACTTTTTTAATTTTTTATGTGAAACTACAATATCTTCATTTGTAATTTTCCCTTTATAATATAACTGAGATCATTGTCACAATTCTTATTAATTATTTTTTTCCATCGTTATATTAAGCCACTCAACAATTTCAATAATTCATCACCATATAAATAATAATATATCTTGAACGTAGTTATTTGATAGGTTTTGCCATTATATGCATGATGAGCACATGTTAATATATATTAAATTAACTTAATTTATTTTAAGTGTTGATAATCATAATTTAGATAATACATATGTGTAAAAAATTTGTATTTAAAGAGATTTTAAAAAAATTTAAAAATGATATAATAAATATATGGATGCGATGACCGGAGACAAGAATTGACTGAATGGTGTTCGGTCCCTTAAATGAAACAAATTTATATGTAAATTTCTAATAAATTCGAAATAATCAAATAATTATTAAAATATACTACGAGCTTCCTATGATTTTTCCAGTATAATTTTCTTAATTCTTCTATGACTATCTTTAATTCTAAGTTTTGGCTTCACCGATTTGCATCAATAATATGCTAGTAAACAATAATATACAAGTAAACAATGCATGTTTTATTAAAACTCGTTTTTTAATAACTAAAAATGTATTAAAAATACGTTAAATTAGTCTATTTTATAACAATAAATTTAATATAATTTTGATAGAAAAAAGTTTAATATTTTTTAATGTACACTAAATTATCACAAATGTATGTATGAACATTATATATATATATACACCCACCCTCCAATAAAAATTCAAACCTTCTCTTGAAGTTGTAGAGCATGGAAGAAGACATGAAGGATTTCTTTAGTGCACTTCCTGAAGGGTTCGTAGCCGAAGCCTTGGCTCTCACGAGTCCTCGAGAGGCTTGTATATTGTCCTTGGTTAATTCTTTTTTCCGGTCTGCAGCCAACTTGGATAGCGTTTGGAAGAGTTTCACGCCCTCAGAGTACCTCTCGAAGGCAGAGACGGTAGATGCTGGTCACGTTTCGAAAAAGAAGGTCTATCTAAATCTATGTGATCATCCGATCATTACTGATGAAGGAAAAAAGGTATGGAATACCATTTTCTCCTTCCATTGTTTGTGTGATAATATAAGGATATGTTAAGTAAAATACTAACATAAAAGAACTAAACTTCTACGTAAATGAACCACAAATCAAGGACCACAAACATTAACCATCCGACTTTATCACGAATCATGTATACCAACGGATCAAGTAGTATATTAATTTGATGGTAGCGGACGGGTGTGGGTACTTTCTCTACAAATTTGCTTGTAACCCAACATGTGTACGTACCCGTCAAATCTGTATGCTATACACGCGAGTATGCTCACTGGGTACAACCACAAACACGTAATAAAATATAATATTACATAGCGTAAGAGTGCGCTAAGCAAACTCAAGTAATCAATCCATTACTTATTTAACTATGGTAGAATAAGTTGTTGGATGGAGCTTGATGGTGTAAGAGATAAAAGATGTTAAATGCTTCATAAAGTATTTTACATATTTTTAAGTCATCTAAGAAATCATTTTTGTAACCCGCAAATTCACCCGTCGGTCATGGGCTTGGGTAGGAAAAATCCGTCAACAAATATCCGTAAGCATGGATATCGGGTAAGGTAAAGAGTGTAACCGCCAACGATCCATGGGTGCAATCCTTAACTTACCACTTAGGATTGTATTAAAATACCCGTATTTAAACAAGACAAAAATGGTTCAAGTCCATAATTAACACTATAATATCAATAACAATAAACTAATACAGTTCTTTAGGTTTATATGTGATTTCAGTTATCGGTTAGGGTCAGGGGCGAAGATAAGAGGGGCTGAAGGGTGCTTGGTCCCCCTATCGGACCTATTTTATATAGTTTTTTATACAAAAACTTGGATATTATACGTCAATCCTCCCCCCCTCCCCTAAAAGATTTTAAATATTGCATATCGACCCCTTCAATAATCCCAAAATATTATATAACGGACCAAAATTTTATAAAGTAAGCCATCGACCCCGTCAATTTCCAATCCTGGCTTCACCTCTGATTATGGTACTAGGATTATTATATTAATAACACTAAGTTAATTAAAACTACATGTATGATTGGTTGGGGCTTACGTTTCCACTTTTATAAGCACTTCACTAGCTTTGTTTGTTTCAAAAATCCGACAAGAGATATAAGATCCAAAAATAATAAACTAGTTAAATTTGCTTACAAAAAGGTTTGGGCTCTTGAAATATAAAATTTTATGTTTGTTTTTGTTGTTGTTTCTGAACAATACCTCAAACAATTTGAGTAACATTATATACATGCTCCACCTTCCGCCATAAGCTTCAACCCCGTCTCTTGCTGAAGCTTTGGCTCCACCTTGTTACATCAAACAAACGTCGTATATTAAGGGTTCAAATGATTATTCATTACTATCAAAAAAGAAAAACCCAATTTCAACAAAAAAAAGTGCTTGCAACACAAACATGAATCTTTCCTATACGTACTTGTACATGTATCTTATAGTCCCCACGATTAGGGACGATACCATGAGGAAATTCACAAGGGGACAAATTCAAAACAATAAAAATAATACGAACGCAACTTTGTTTATTAGAAAATTAACCTTAATTTTTATTTTATTTTGAAAAGTTGGTGTGGGCAACCCTCGATGGTTATAACTTATAACATATGATAAAAGAATGAAAAAAATACGGCGAAGATAAAATAATGAAGGATTTTTTGTTTTAGTGACAATGAACTAGAATTTTGGAAATCATCAAATGATTTGTTAGATATTGAAGCTTTAACTTTCTTTTAAAATAAAAGAAGCGGTAAATCATATGGATTTAATTTTATTGTTATGTTTAACAGTGTTTCTGGTTAAATAAAAGGACGGGAAAGAAATGTTATATGTTGGCCGCGAAAGGGTTATCAATTGATTTGGCCAACTCCCCTAGTTGTTATAGATGGACTTGGATACCGGAATCTAGGTATGTTTGGCTCATACCGTTTAATATGATTTTAAATATTAGAAATGTTTTTCCTCTTTTGATGTTTAAATGTATGGAGTAATAGATTCTTGGAGGTGGTCGAATTTATGAGTGTGTGTTTGCTAAAACTAAGTGGCAAGATCAATACTTCCATCTTATCCAGCAAAACAACTTATGTAGCTCATTTGGTCTTTAAGACAACACCAGATGCTTATGGTTTTGAGTACCAACCTGTGGAGGTTCGTATTGGTACTCACGTGGATAAGTGTCAAACTCAAATGGTGTATTTGGATCCTGAAGCAGGTCAAAAAAGAACATTACAACCAAGAACGCGTAGTGGAATTTTTGAAGTAGCAGCACTCCCAAGTTATGATCCTCCTTCCAAAGAAAATGTTCCAAAGCATAGAAAAGATGGGTGGTTTGAGGTTGAGATTGGGGAGTATTATAACGAGGGAGGGAATGAGATGGAACTCGAGATGAGTGTAATACAGGCTAAAGGGAACAGGAAGGCTGGTCTCATTATTCAAGGGATCGAGATTAGACCAAAGAACTGTAATATATAATAAATAATATATATAAAAAGACATGACCAATAAACTTGTGGCCTAACGGTCTCGTGATGGCCCGTCAACCAAAAGGTCATGGTTAAAGACCCGTTGGTGACAGTTACGTGTGTATTCGAAATATGTATTGGTGTGTGAGTGTTTGCATTTCCAAAAATAAATAAATAACCACATTATATGGAAGCTTGTGTCTTAAAATAAATAACCACTCAAAATGACTCGCACAGAATTATTTTGCCATAAAATATATTCATGAGCTTAGAGTCCTTTTGGTAAAAAAGTGCTCTCCAAAAATAGGCGTCTACCACTTAAAAGCAACAAGCACACGGTATTCTTTAGTAAAAGGCGAAAAATAGGCATATGCCACTTAAATGCAACAAGCACACGGTATACTTTAGTAAAAGGCGAAAGAATAATTCGCTTTGAGCTCATAAAGCTATGCTCACTCTCTTCTTTTATTAACCACCTGATGTTTGACAAACCCAACTATCTATACTATCTTCCACAAATAACTTCATGTTTACCTCATTTCATTGGTATTTCGTTGTAAATTTGCGAGGCTAGGCCAGTTATTCGAATCAAAGCCGATTGCTCTGTCTCAAGAGAGCTCCTTTGGACCACAATGCGTACGTTTATTTGCATGAAGGTTTGCTACAATACTCTTCTTCCTCAAATAATCGCTAAAAACAGTTTTACGCTGAGAGTGATCTAAAGAGAATTCACACCAGAAATGAATATGATGTGAAAGAATAGCTTCTCTGATTTCGTTTTTACGTTCGTATTAATGAGACTAATGTTTCATTCATAAAGAGTATAAAAAGCTTATGAAGACAAAAAATAATTTCATATAATATAAATACTACGAACAGTGTGCAATGGTAGAAGACAGTGTTCAACAGTGGTTATTGGTAGCCTACAGTTGTTTACATAGGTAATATGTGTGATCAAAACTGAAGGTGCAAATGAGAAACCTAAAGCACACGGTCCATTAGGTTTAGTTTATAAACAAATTTAAAATCGAAAATACTATTATCCAATCTAATCCAAATAAACAAATCATCTCGCCAAATTCAAATAATCCAATTGTTGAATTGAGTTTTATTCAAATAGTGATCACGTCTAATTTACATATAATTTTTTAAATCTAATATAAAATGTGAATATTTAACTTATAAAAAACTAATTTAAATTAGACGTATGTCTACTTAGATATAATATATAGTGTATTAAAAAATAAATTTTAAAAAGTTAGGTAAGTTTATTTCTTTATTTTTTGATAATTCAATAAATTTAATCATTTAATTCACAATTCAACTAAAAATCTTCATAAAATTAATCTTTAATTCATTTTTTTTAACAACTTACTTAATAATCTTAATTTATACATACATGACTCCTATATTCGTTAGTTTCAACCAAAATTATCATATCCCTCAACGTCAGTTAGATTATTGATCATATCTAACAATAGTGATAATAAATATGAAAATTTTAAACTTTTTGTTCTTCTTAAACATTTACTTTAAGTATTTTTTAAAGATATACATAATAATTACTTACTGAGAAAGATACATAATTTCATTAAGAGAAAGATACATAATTTCATTAATATGTGGTCAATTTCAATATTTATTGAAAAATATATTTAAAAAGCTCACATTTTTATTCTATTTATTACGTATAAAATATAGATAATCCAATTGGGTGATTGAACAAAAAAAAGTTATAACGTTTTCATTCTACTTTCAAAAAACTTTAAAACCATCACTTTCTATTTGCAAACTGATTAAGTTCGTCATGTGGGTCCAAAACAACCGGCTAGCAGCAGGTAATATGCACACTTAGACCAAAAAGAATTTCCATGTCATTCTTTTTTTTCTCCTTGATGCCACATCATACACCCCCTTTTTATATATTACCTTTACCCTTTCTCTTTCTTCCTCCTTCATCTCTAACCCTAATTCCTTCACCACCACCTACTAATTAGATCATTTACAACTCATAATACTACAAAACAACGCAGAGAGTACACTAAAATCATGAATTATACTTGAATACAATAATATTATATCGATCCAGCCGATTATACACAAATCATCTCCGACGAACAAGCTCCGACGATTTGACGTGTCACAACCATCTCCGGCGAGTTATCAAGTGTCACAACCATCTCTCTTTCAACAGATCTGGAAACTAAACATCACAAACTATACACAAATCATCTCCGGCGAACAAGCTCCGGCGAACAAGCTCCGACGATTTGACGTGTCACAACCATCTCCGGCGAGTTATCAAGTGTCACTAATTCCACCATTGATTTCGCCATTTTCTTCCTCCTGGTGCTGCCGACAACAATTCCACCAACAGACTTATCAATCGTAAACCTATTCCATCTTCAAATCTAAAAAAATAAAATTGAACAATTACAATCATCAATACAGTAAATGATTAATCAACAACAATTACAATCATCAATACGTCAGCAACGATTAATCAACATCGAATAAACCAGTAAATGATCATATTTTTTCTTGTGTGTGTGTGTGTGTGTTATTTAGGATGTCGCTGGTAATTTAGGATGAAGGAGGAAGTATTTTATTTTTGCAACGTGATTGGTAGGAAAGTGGGTGGAAAGTGGTACCCACTTGGTTTAAAAAACTAATCAATTGTCACGTATTAATTAAAAAAACACGTTTGTTGCCACGTAGATTATTAAGCCACGTCATCCGGTAAAACTGACTGGTAACTTACTATACCCCATAAAGTGATGCTTTTAAAGTTTATTTGAAAGTAGAATGAAAACGTTATAACTTTTTTTTGACCCTCAAGTGCATTAACCCTTATTGAAAAATATATTTAAAAAGCTCACATTTTTATTCTATTTATTACGTATAAAATATAGATATCGTTTAAAAAGAATTTTGTTAGATTAAATTAATGTCTTTGATATGCTTGTGGGGAGGTTGGTTCTTGTAAAACAAACCTTAAGGTAAAATAAGTAAAAAAAAAAATTAAAAAATAATTTATAACGTTAGATATTTTGGATTATCGTTCATTTTAACCATATCTCAAACTTTAAAAAATGAAGTTTTGTTGTACATCATAAAATGAGTAGTTTTACCGTTGTGGATCAAATTTGAATATTTACTGCACAAAAACAAAGAATTTGATGCACAGTCCCTAAACGACATATATTTTGATGCATATCAAAACTTGTTTTTTTAAAGTTTGTTATAATTGAATAAATAAACATAATGCAAAATTACACATATAATAAATTACTTTTTTATATTTTTTTACTTATTTTACTTTAAGTTTTGGTTTATAAGAACCTCTCCCTGCTTGTGGACATATATTAAAAAAATTATAATAAGTTACTCCATCTTTTATTAAGTTTTATTACAAAATAGTGCATATAAATCGAAATCCTTCTAGAGAATAGTAATTTAATAGCCACGTGAACCATCAAACTTATTATAACATGTTGAATTTGTCGTTAATTAAAAACTTTTTTAAAAGTATTGTACCATTTTGTGCCTAAAAGATTAAACCACAATATCTTTATTGAACGTTTTCTCTTTATGATATCAACAATAATGCATCTATCATATTACCAAAAGAACAAAAAAAATCTTCCTAAAGTAATAATCTCAAGAATCGTAGTATGGTTCTATTTTTGGAAACATAAGTTGAAAACTTAGCGAGCACAGATATAGAAATGCATACTAGAAGAAAATAATGACGATGCACAAACATACACTCTTGCTATACTTTTAGATAAAACTCTCATCAAATGTGAAAGTTACTAAGTTTGACTCCGACCAAGTTTTTTTTTTCTATATGAGACATTTACCACCCATAATGACTCAGTTACCAACAAAACATAAAAACTAAAAAGACTTTACTTTGTGAACAAGTAATTCTCATGAAAATCTTAAAGGATCACAATGGTTTTTTTTACAAAAGTTATTAGCTCATGATAGAAATCAAATATGATTCTCAAGGAGTAGATACAAATCGACCAATGATTCTACTCTTGATATTTCTTATGGAGAAATATCCACTTTTAAATTCGATAATTTTATCTATGGAAATATGGTGTGAAGCTTAACTTCTTTAGAACTAGTGTTATTATTCGTTCTACTTCGTTAGTAAGTACTAAGTAGTAACTGTTTTCGGTTTGTATTTAATATATATTGATTAACTTTAACTTTTATATCTTTAGAAAGAAAAATCTAAGATTTCAAGAAAAAGAAGAAGATAAAAAGATAATATAAGTTTATCAAAATTGAAATATTAATTTTAAAAAGTAATCACCTTTTTTTAAGTAGTTTATCATTTGTCATTTTATGTGTTAAATTTTTTGTTATTTCTATAAAACACTTTATCATTGTTTGTACTTTTCCCATTGTTTTTGGTATTACCCGAAATTATTGCTACCAAATAGAAATAATAAATTAATAATTCATCTTTTTCTTTATTTTTATTAAGTTGTCTACTAGAATAATAATGCATAATCTTTTAAATCAAGATCTTCCATGAAAATAGTTATTTAACTATCACATGAATCATCAAACTTGCTATAACATTTTGAGTTAACTTGTTTGTAAATAGTTTAAGGTTTGTTAGGAGTGCCTAATAATGATTTAGAAATTGTAAAAAGCTTTCATCGCGAGGGGTCTAGGATTCGGTCGATTTCCAACCGATGACATGACAAGATTAATGAAATTGAATATATTAAATGAAACAACAATTTTTTAATTTTCAGAAAATAAAATATATACAAAGTCTTACAAAAAGTAATAGTGATGTAACGATAAAGACATGAATTAAAATTTTATATTTTTTTTTAAGTAAATTTGAAAGGGATACCCTAAATATATAAAATTGATATTTATAATTTACAACTAATTACGTATAATTTTGATTTTTAACCACAACTCGTACGTTGTGTTTTTGAGTTAATTTTTAAAATAAAAGAAAAGAAAGGAAGAGAAAAGAATAGAAGAGAAGGTTTCCTTCCAAATTATTCCAAATATGGGAGGAAAGTTTTTAAAACAAAATTTATTAAATTTTCCCTTTATTTCCCTTCCTTTCTTTTACTTTCTTTCTGTAAAGCTTCGTTATCAAAACTCGAAAGAAAATTCAAAAAAGAGGAAATTAAGGAGGGGGATCCTCCCAAACCACAAAAAAGGCTTCAAGAGTCTAGAAAAAAACCCTACCACTTTTATAAACATTTAAACAAAACCACAAACACATATTTCTGGCCTAATATATACACCCTCACCCTCCATTTAAAATACACACCTTATGTGCGCAATTTGTAAAGAATGGAAGAAAACACCAAGGATTTCTTTGGTTCGATTCCTGAAGGTATCGTAGCTGAAGCGTTGGCTCTCTCTAGTCCCAGAGATGTTGGTATATCGTCCTTGGTTAATTCTGTTTTTCGGTCTGCCACCAACTGGGATAGTGTGTGGGAGAGTTTCATTCCGCCGGAGTATCTAGAGGTAGTTGGTGGTAACATGTCGAAGAAGGAAACGTATCTACATCTATGTGATCATCCACTCATAATTGACCAAGGAAACAAGGTATATAGAAAGTAGCTTACTTTGATTTTCAAAACATATTCTCTATTTGTTTGATTTTCCAAGTATAAAGAACTTATATTTACTTGTTTGTGTAATAAATGTATTCAAGCTTAATATTTTAATTTGCATAGATATTTCTTAAATTAAGTAGTATTAGTATTTAATTTTAATTCATCGTTCATGCACAAATTATAGTAAATCGTATAAATAATAAAAATAACTTTGTACTTGTTATAACAAAGATGGAAGAATGTAAAATATTGAAAAAACAAGATGTTATGTTTCCGTGACATTGATATAATTTTCTTGATATGAATTAACGGTCGATCTAACAGAGTTTTTGGTTGAATAAATGGAGTGGAAAGAAATGTTACATGTTGGCCGCGAAAGGTTTGTCAATCTATTTGTCCGACGCCCCTAGTTGTTGGAGATGGACATCCATAGCGGAATCTAGGTATATTTGGCTCATACCAATTAATATGTTAAGAGATTATATGTTAAAGAAGCTAGTTATATGTTTTGTTATATATGGAGTTATAGATTCTTGGAGGTGGCTGTACTTATTAGCGTGTGTTTTCTTCAAGTAAGTGGCAAGATCAATACTTCCATCTTATCTGGCAAAACAACTTACGTTGCTCACCTAGTCTTTAAGACGACACCAGATGCATATGGTTTTGAGTACCAACCTATGGAGGTACGTATTGGTATTCAGGGGGATAAGTTTAAAACTCGAATGGTGTATTTGGATCCTCAAGCAGGACAAAGACGAAAATTAAAACCAAGAACGCGTAATGGAATTTTTTGGAGAAGAGCAATCCCAAGTTATGATCCCCCTTCAAACGAAAATGGTCCAAAACATAGAAAAGATGGGTGGTTTGAAGTTGAGATTGGGGAGTACTATAATGAGGGAGGGGATAATATGGAACTTGAGATGAGTGTAGTGGAAGCGGAAGGAGGAGGAAACCGAAAGGCAGGTCTTGTTATTCAAGGAATCGAGATTAGACCTAAGAAAGGTACTATGTAATAGCAATTCAAAAAATTCACATTACATGAAATGTTGTGTTTTTCCTTTATTAATATAGCCTTCTCATATGCGCAAGTGGTAACTTGGTGTCAATTTCGGTTTTTTTTACATGAGATCAATAGGCAGGTTTGGCCGAACCATACGGTTTATTTTGAAACCACTAAATTGTGTCATATATCTGACTTAGTTCATAAGACCAAACCTCTTGAAAGCTAACAATTTAAAATGGATGGTTTGGTTAAACCCAAGTGAAACTAATTACAAGCAGCTTCTCTTATGGTTGATTACTTTCATTGCCGAGTAGGAGGCATATACTAAGTAAAAAGTGAAATTGAAAGGTATCCCCATGAGTCATACTGTGTCGCCTTCTGAACCATTACAATGGTTCGGTGTGGTGGTTACCGGAGTCATACTATGGCAATTGGTGGTTTTTGAAATAACACACTTTTTCACTATTACCTAATTACAGTTTTGGTACATAAACTATTGTAATTTACAAATCTAATTATAATTACTTGTTTTTTATTATTAAAATCCCAACAATACGTTTGGTTTTCAAAGGAGCTGGAAGAACTTGATTATCTAGACTGATTTACAAACTAAAAACATAAATAGAAGGGGAAAAAAATGGGTGTTCTTTTGAGATAGCGAAAATGGTTTTCTCAAATCTAAGAAGTTGCGGCTTGTAATCATTACATTGTCAAGAGGTAAGGGTTTTCGCAGCTACGTGAAACCAGCCTAAACCTAATACATTCGCTTTGGCAACATGAACTCACTCTCAACTTGGAACGGGTAAACGAGGTTATGCATGTATTGCCTCAACTTGAATTACAAGACGGTGTTACCAAACCGGAGTCTAAGCACGTTCACATGGGGTTTATAAACAACATATATTAGGTGTCTTTGGCCGATGTGGGATAACACAACGCTTTGAAATGGGTAGCCAATTATTTTTCTTTGGGAAACTCTTTCATAACTAAATTAAGTTAGTTTAAATTATATAAGTCTGACTTTTATAATTCCGAAGATAGTTTTATGTTATAAATTGTTACAAACTAATCCTCTCTAACACATAAACCCTCTTATTCTTCCCACATCTACAAAAATACTCCCAAAATCACTCCAAATTCATTCAGAAAAGTTATATGTTTTTTCAATTTTAAAAAATATGTAACGAAAGTTAACATTGAAAATCTCATTTTGAAAATTGAAGATTATCGAACAGGAAACATGGTGTTGGCACTTGTGTGGAAGGAATAGATTTATAATCAGTTGTTTATTGAGACTGAATCCATCAGGGGCGGAGACAGAAAATTTTTTGAGAGGGTTCAAAAAGTTCGCAATTATTTTAACCCTCAACCTAGTAGCATCCGCGGTCAGTCTAAGGCGTGTTTGCCTAACCGCGCCTTAGCCTTTTAGAAATGGCCTATGAGATAATATAAATCCAATTTCAAGGAGATGTAACTTAACACAAGTTTCTACTCTTTAATTCCTTTGTAAGCTTATGAGCACCTAAAATAATATTTTGGATAAAAGTTTTGCATTATGATAATGCAAATAACTCAAAAGTGTCTTAGAGGCCAAACAAAAAAAATCCTACAACTAATGGTAAACGTCTAACATATAATTTGGTTATATGCTTTTAAACACTTGAAATATTGTCATATATGATAACATAATCATAAACCGAGCTAATATTTGGTATGTGTTTTTTCAATCAATTTGAACACATTAAACACACAAAATGAATACACTTACCTATCTAATAGTGTGGTGTACTTATGTGCATAACAAAAGACATATACTCGTAAGCTAAAAGTGATGCCCGGTCAGGTAACTTTCAACGTTAAAATGTTCTGAGACTACAACATCAATGACTTTGACATAGATAAAAAAAAAAATAGCACAATTCAAATTTTAAAAACATCAAATTGAAACTAGAAAATAGGACATCAAACAATATTTTATTTACTCTCATTAGGGAATTTCATCAAGCACCTTGTGCTCACAAAAAGGTGACATATACATAAAAGACTCCTTTTTGGTCAATTCCTTTTTAAAATTTTTTTAACAAATCAACAGAATTAATGAAGAGTAGCACCCCCTGGAATCCGTAATAATCGGTATAGAACAAGAGCCATTTATGTAATCAACTCGAAACCTTTTTAAACGTTTCTTTTTTTTTTCTTTACCATTTTGTGCCAAAAAGGCAATGGAGAATAAGACATTAGTTAAAAAGTTACGATATCTTATCGTACGTTTTATTTAAAAAGGCGGGTGTTCTTTTGAACTAGCCAGGACAGGTTATGCAACTACAAACCCAACCAGCTAAACCAAGCACAAACTTCAACCCACTCTCATAGCCTCAACTTGAGTTACAGCGTAGCGTTACCAAACCCGGTGTTGATGTACGTGTTCATGTGGTTTATAAACAACATAACTTTTGTGTCCTTAGCCGATGTATGTTTTTACAATCCTAGAAAATATATAACGAAAAGCTAAAATTGCAAATTTCACTTTAAAATATTTAACATTATCAAACAAGAAACACGGTGCCTGCACTTGTGTGGAAGGATGAGATTTATAGTCGGTATGTCACTGATATTTGCGGAAAAAAAGGGATATGAATATTTACGCTTTAGAAATTGGTGTGCAAGTTTATTTAGAACTAAAACAAATACTTTAACTGAATTTGTTGGAGTCCTTCCAATAAGAAAGAAACTCTCCAAAAATAGGCGTATGCCATTTATATACAACGAGCACACGGTATTCTTTAGTAAAAGGCGAAAGAATAGTTCGCTTTGTGCTCATTGCATGGCTGCGTGCCTTTTCCATTTCACATACAGCTTTCTTATATACAGCTATCGGTCCTCTCTTGTTCACTAACCAGCCGATGTGGGACAAATCCACTCCATTCTTCATTTCCTGAACAGCGTTCATGTTTTCCTCTCGTTTAAGGAGTCTTTCTTTACAAATACAACGATATACATTTTTTTTTCTCCATTGTGTTCAACGTTCTTAAAATCTTTCTACCCCTCATTTCCCAGGAATAAAAAGTTGTCAAATCAGATGTCTGTTAGTCAAACCGAATGGACGTGAGCATACATACCGAATCAAGTTGATCATAAGTTTAGTATGTACTTGAATCGAGTCATGATTTGGACTCGAGTTAAGTAATCAAGTGAAATAACGCTATGCCTACTTTATGCCCCCAAAAATATACATGTAACTAATCAATTACCAAATATCTTAAAACTTTTTCAACCACTTACGACAATTGACCTGTTTTTTTTAACTAAGCTTAAGTAAATGGACACATTAAAAAAACTAAATCTGTCGAAATCTAGATAAACGAGTCGAAAATGTCATCATCAATTGTAATCCATCTAACTAAGTATAAGTTTATCTAAACAGTAGCTAACTGGAATAAGTATTTACTAAAAGTTACAGGGTTAGAATTACAAATATTACAAACTTGAAGGGTGGTTAACTCATATCTGATATCTTGTTACAGTTAACAAATCGATCAATTTTCTGCTGGTTAGTAAATTTTTGGCGCCAAAAATAACAGATTTTACATAAACAGATTCAGTTATACATAAAGCAGCTCACTTTCTTCCAATTCAATCAGCTCTAATGGCGAAACCGAAATCGATCAAGAACTCGATCTTAACCATTAATCCACATCTCTACTCTCAGTTTCTCAACCAATTCTCCCCCAAAAAACACCCCCAATCACCATTCACATCTTCAAATCGAACGCTTTTCTTCGTCATTCTGTTTCTCGCCTCGATTATCTGTTTCACGTCAATCAATCCGTTTCTCAACACCTATTCGCCGATTTTCGAGGCTTCATTCTCCTCGGTATTTCAAGATCCAAGTGTTGGTGATGATATCAATGCTCCGGTGAGTTTGGATACTAGTACTATGGTGCCGTTGCCGCCTTATTTGGTGGCTGGAAATGCGACGGAGTTTTGGGAGCAGCCGGATGGTGAAGGGTTTAGGCCGTGTTTGAAGTTTAGTTTGATGTATAGAAGGAAATCGAGAAAGATTGCGAATGAGAAGAAGAGGTTTTTAGTTGTTGTGGTTTCGGGTGGATTGTTTGAGATTAGGAATCAGATTGTTGATGCGGTTGTTATTGCGAGAATTCTTGAAGCTGCCTTGGTTTTGCCGGTTTTTAAAGGAGATGAGAGGTATGATTTTATCCCCAATCTGATTAAGGGTTTCGGGTTTGAGTGTGATTTTGTTCATAACTGTTGATTTTCTATTCATATAGTTGGTTTCGGGTTAGATCTGTATATCTGTATGTTTATAATTGTTGATTTCGAGTTCATTAATTGATTGATTTCGGGCTAAATGAATGGATAATTATGGTTTTGATTGTTAATTTAGGGTCCATAATTGCTCGATATAACTGATTTAGGGATAAAGCTTTGCATTACTATGTTTGTAATTGTCAATTTAGCTGAATTGATATGTTATCTCAGATTAGGCATATTTGAATTGGTTTTGCAGTGAATTTTCAGAAATTTTCGATGTAGAACACTTTAGGAAGACATTAAAAGCCGACATTCGAGTAGTATCATCTCTTCCCTCTACACATTTGGTTTCATGGCAGTCGTTAGAGAATCAGATTCCACACAACGTCCCTCCTTTCTGGATCCGTGCAAGATTTTTCAAAAAAGTAAGAAACGTTGATAACCATATTTGCTCGGTTTCACCTGCAGAAATGAAGCCTGTTAACAATCTTCAAAACATGGATTTTTGCAGCTAAATGAAAAAGGGTCTCTAGTACTAACCGGATTAGATTCAAAGCTTACAAAGAATCTCCCACCAAACCTTCAAAAACTTCGATGCAAGGTGTTAAAATTAAATGACTCTTTAACTTCTTCTTTTTTTCTTTTATAAATCATTTAACTCATATGATCACGTTTTTTTCATTGTAGGTAGCGTTTCATGCACTGAAATTTGTCAAGCCAGTGAGTGAACTTGGTAACCGAATTGCTAGAAGAATGTGGATCGAAGGTCCATATGTCGCCATTCATCTCAATCTGGAAAAAGATTTGTGGGTAAGAACAGGTTGCCCCACAGGATTAGGGCCTGAGTATGACGCTGTTGTAAATAAAGAACGGGAGTCAAATCCCGAGTTTCTTACCACAAAATCAAGCATAAGTTGCCCTCTAAACGCCTTAGAAGCAGCAAGGTACACTCGCAGACATTTTCTTACTTGAAAAACGCTTTATATAATATTGACCCAATTGCCTAAAATTTGGTACAAATGCAGACTCCTCACAGAATTAGGAGCTCCAGAAAATGCTCGAGTGTACATTGCAGGTGGAGAGCCATTTGGGGGTGATCGAGCCATTCTGCCATTAAAGTCTGAGTTTGTTAATATGGTGACAAAGGATATGTTGGCTCGAGAAGGTGAACTGAGCCCTTACAGAAACAGAAGTAATATTTTGACAGCAATCGATTATATTGTATCATTAAGTAGTGACGTTTTTCTGCCTTCTTATGATAGTCACATGGCCCGAGCCTTGCAGGTAAGTATTTCCCTAAACATTTCTACACTTTTATGGCTTATTGTGAAGCTGATTTAAAAGTGATTTTTTTTTGTGTTTTTTAAGGGTCATCGTGCATACGTGGGACACAGAAAAACTGTAACAAAGTTGGGAAATTTCAATTGGCAGCCGGAGCAGAGGGGTAAGAGGAGAGATAGAGACGTAATAGCATTTCCGGTGCCAGAATGTATGTGTAAACACTAACCATATTCATATTGTAGGCAGAATTTTCGATTTTCTTGAACCCGTTTGGGTGTTATAGAGTGATTTCACACTGTATAGATCCTTGACATGGAATAAATAGATGTAAGTGAATATGAAATGTTGTGCTTTTTAGTGTACGCGTTCAATAATCATTGAATCATTCGATTTGATACTGATAACTTTTGTTAATGGCCAACTTTCTACACCTTATGATTTAGTAAGCAGCTGACAAAACTGATAAAAATTGAGGAAAAAAAAAGTTCCTTAGTTAAAAGCGATGAATTATTGAGTTTCGACTAAGAGGGGATGATGTATGTTCAATGACACCAGAAATGTACTGAAACTTAGTTTTCTGAACATACTAGATGGTTAAGTTTTCTAATCGATTTACTTTTTAAATCGCATTCACAACTCCTGTATTTTTGCTAGAGAAACACTTTTGGTGGTCTGTAAAAGTTCAAAAAATCATATTATTTTCCATCTATATCCCAAGTCAACGATCTAAAGAATTGAAAATCATGCTACAATCTCCAAATGGGCTCAAAGAAATATCAACATTCTACCGAAAATAAACTCATGGTTAGTGTTACACATGCATGCCAGCACCGGAAACATTATTATGTTTCTATATAGCCCTCTTCTTAACCCTCGGGTCTGGTTGCCCCATGAAAATCATCGACATTGTTACAAATTTTCGTTACCCTTAAAGATCACATATAATCACAATAGATCAAGTTCATAATAAGCTATTAACTTGTAGAAATCAAGAGAATACATACCTGCAAGGCTCGGACAATGTGACCATGGACATTGATTTTCTAATTACTGCCACAAAACCAAATGTTTAAACAGAAGATATGAGATCACTCGGATCTCGACTTTTAAACTCTATTTGAAGTGTTATACATCAAAAAAATTTGAAAATCACAACATAATCAAGTACACTATAATAGAGACTTGTGTCATTCACTCAAACCATAATTTGAGAAAATAGAAAGTATTTAGAAGTTTTTATTACATGAAACATCAAAAATGGCTTTTACTTGGACATGAGGTAGCAAGATTGAGTACGGTTAAGGACCGAACCAGCACCATATGGTCCTCTGTTCAATATTTTCAAAATTTTGGTTATATACGATCCGGTTCGGAACCCTTGCAAAACCCTTTTTTTTATGAACAACAACGATCAAACATTCAAACCTACGACCCTAATCGGGGTTGTTTTTGAACAAATTTGAAAATACCATTTCAAAACAATATAACTAAGTTTTGAAAACACAATACCAAACACCCCTTAATACTACTTCTATTGTTCATTTACTTGATCTCGCCTAACATCTTTTAATAAGGTCTGAAAGCCTATTTTCATAAAGGCTAGTTAATGTTAGTACATGCCAGAATTTGTCAAAAAGAAGTATAGAATTTAATTAATGCCATAGTCTTAAAAAGAAAAAAAAGTAAATAATCAAAGAAAAAAGTAAAAAATAATAAAGCCCCATTAAAGAAGCACAATAATTTATCACCTGCTCTCTAACGCGGAATAGACTTGATCAAGTCACAATTCCCCAACACATAAATCAGTTATTTTAATAAGGATTTTTCAACCGTATGTATATAAGGCATACAGTAACATGTATTAAATGATTCTGAAATTTTTTAATTTATTAAAAAATATATTAATTGAACTCAATTTATTTTAATATTATACATATATTAAATGATTTTTAAATATATCGTCATACACTCGTACCGTAAGCCCTCCGATAGATTAGGTAGGTGTTTATTCGGATAAGTATAGTTGTTTGGCTATTTCCATATTTGTGGTAGTGGAGGGGTTGATTGATTTGTGTGTTGGAGATTATGGTCCTTTGCTTATGATGTGTGGTTTTTGTTTTTTTGTTTAGTCACGACTTTTGTCTTGGTTAGTCTTTTTATAACTGTTTTGGTGTGTAGTTTGGTAGTAGTAGTAGTCTCATTTTTTCTTTAGTCTCTTTCTCCATACTTTCGGGGTTTTGTTTTTTGTTTTTTGCCCCTTTCATTTTATTCATAGAAAAAAGGTTGCGTCTTTAGTTCTATATTCATAAAAGATAGTAGGATATCTGTGTGTTACTACGATGATATATAAATAATATTTAATTTTCTATAATTGTTTTTGGTTACAGTTTTAATGACAATAATATTACAGATGACGAAGATTTTTAGTTAACATAAATTTAAACAATATTAATGCAAAGCTGAAGTATGTGTAAGAAATGATTCCCAACATTTCATAAAAGTGTACTAATTGGGTAAAAAACGTTTGTTAGGCCACTTAAGAAATCTACATAGAGATGAAAAATATTTTGAAATTTGTTTTTAATTTTCTACAAAAATGTTAGGAAATAATTCTCTAAGATATGATTTTGCATTTAACTACTATCCAAGTATCCATCGGTAGTAAATTCAAATATTTTTTACAATAAGAGTAATTAAGTAAATTTACTATTTAAAATTTATTGTCACAATAAACAACAAATTAAAAAATAAATTTTTGGTTTCTATTTCGATAAAAATTAGATAAGCTAGTAGTATTTACTTTTAAAAAAATGAATTCAAATTATTCAGAAAAAAAAAAATTAAAATAACAATAGAAAAGTCACGACTTGTTTGTAGCTAAATCCAAATCCTATGAAACACTTGGCATAGAAGGACACGTGGCCAGGGACCAAATACTAATAAAAAATAGTTATCGTTAAAAACAGGACAACAATATATTACTAGTAACCCAACCAATTGTTCAAACTAAAATCCTCATTTTCTTAATTTCTTCTGCCATTTCATCTCCGGCGACGGTTAGTATATTCCGATCACTTCTTTTTCATAATTAATTATTTATGTTTACTTTTATATCAAATTAAACATTAACTTGTGAGAAATGCATGTAATTAAAACATATTTTTTTTTTTTTAATTTTTGATTTATTAAATTAGCTGTAAGCCTGTAAAAGTTAACTGATGTAACCTACAAAAATTAAATGTTTACTGAATATTAAATTGTGTATTTGTTTAAACATAGCTTTGAAGTTATGTTTAATATATAGTCGTACAATCTTTTAAAGAATGTCTGAATATATTAAACATAACCGGACCGGGACACTTAAATTATGAGTGATTTGTTAGTTATTAGTTAATAGATAAATTAATAATTATTAATTTACAAATATCTTTCATATTTCTACATAATTATTATAAATTGTATAATAAATACATTAATTTACAAACAATTTTCAACCTTTCACCTAATTTGGATGAATGTTCTACCACATAACAACCTTCGCGAGAAGAGGCTGTGAAAGCGACATTTAGTTTAAATAATTTCTGGTTGAGCTATGAGCAAACAAAACAACAAGTTCTTACAACGATAAGTAAAATTAAATATCACATTCAATGTGAAGTTGATTTAAAAAAAAAAAAAAAAGAGTTGGGTCGTTTTTTAATAAATCTTTATAAATTATTAATGTAATATTAAATTTATAGCAAATTATTAATTTATATTTATATGGGGTGAGATTATAAAAAGTCTATAATCTTATAATTTTAGCGAATTATTAATTTAGCACCCTTCCACCGGAAAAAAGTATTATTTTAAAGAGTTTATGAGTATTAATTTATCGAGTTTTTACTGTAATACTTTTTCAATTTTGATTTTTGTTAAACTGATGGGTCTATTTGATCCTAGGATATATTAAAATGAATTCGATTAGTTTAGGATTAGAGCTTATTATAACAGATAAACTACATCGCTAAATATTGGTGTTGGATCCTGTTGATGTATCAGAGTAGTTTAATTAAACTAGAGTTCGTTCATGTTTTGCATTTCAATAAACTGGAATAATGAAAATGGTTAAATAGTTTACTGCTGAAACGAATAGTGTTACATTTTGTAGAAAACAGAATTTATGTAAATAGTCAAGGAATTTACAAAAAATCTTATGTTTCCGATGTGTTATAGTTAATCATTATCTTATATTGCAGAGGGGTTGTTAACAGCAAAATCAATTATGTCGTTCTTCAGAACATACCTGAACAGTCCCGTTGGACCTAAAACGACTCATTTCTGGGGTCCTATGGCCAATTGGGGATTCGTTGCAGCGGTATGCTTTTCCTTTTTTTTCCACACTATTTGTTCACTACATAAAAAATGTTATGGTTGATGAAATGTGGCAGGGGATGGCGGATCTTGAAAAACCTCCAGAGATGGTATCTGGCAACATGACTGGAGGTTGGTTATGGTATTATAAAAAAACCTGTAGTTTTTGTGGGTGATATTATTATTATGTTAACTTATAAGTTTTTAATGCAGTAATGTGTATGTATTCGATATTGTGTATGAGATTTGCTTGGGTGATACGTCCTCGAAACTATCTACTTCTTGCATGTCATGCTTCAAATGAAACAGTTCAACTCTATCAACTTTCACGTTGGGCCAGAGGTCAAGGGTACGTTAATTTATTTTACATATTTGAACTTCGATATGGAACATAACTCTTACCTATATTGCGTTCTGAAAGGTATTTGCAGCTGAAGGAAGATAAGACACCCTCAATTTGACTGCCGTATGTATTGTTCTCCCCTACCGGATTATATACTGGTAATAATTTCATGTTTACTGTAAATATAATGAATAATGTATCTTGATTCGAAGACATCAGATTATAAATTTATAATTTTATCATTTCCGTTATTGTTTCTTCTTCATTTCTGATTCTATATTATGTTTAACAAACAAATTCATCTTCTACTTGCTGTGCTGTTTTTCAGTACTTCACTTTTGTGACCTTTAAGAAAAAAAATTCATGCCACTTATCACCTTCTTAGGATCGATTTTTTGTAATCTTTATCGCCGACTGTTCCAAAAGATATAAGATCTGTAATCTGTTGCTGTTCTGCTCTTGTATAAAAATTGTACATTGTCTTTACCTTGAATGCCTCGGTGTTATGTTAGCTTGCGTATGCAGACTACATTTCTTTGTCCATACCTTTTGGTGTCAAATTGTCTTTAGCATATATGCCTATTCATATTTATAGGATTTGGAACCTTGGGTAAAGATTTAAAACTAGATTTAAGTGACTTCATCTTTACAACTTAACCGATCCTTTTTCCGATAACTATTGGCACACTAACCATATATTAAAACAGACCATATTTTCATTTTTGAAATAAAATACTTGATTATTGTACTTCAAAATGTATCTTCTTGTGATCAAACTTTTGAGAGGATACGTAGTTTTATTTTTCTATCGATTTTAGTATTATCGGCCACTGTGACTTACTTGAGATCGAAAGAGAAAACGAGTTAAGCTTAACTACAAGCTGTTGAGTGTGAGGTGCACGCTTGTTTATACTATCTTGTTTCTATTTATTAGCGGGGTCAAGAGGGTTGAGCCCCGTGTCGAGGTCCAAACAAAGGTATATTTTGAGTGGTACTAGTTTGATTGTTGGTTTTATGTTTCACATAATTTCGTCAAAACTCTGATTGTATCACTTAAATTATCCATATATTAATTTCGTAATACCTATAGATTAAATCGAAATTAATAAAACAAAACAAGAAAAGAAAAGTATATAACCGCCCTTTAGAAATTGGGCTGAACATGGTGTTGGCCCATTTAAAATGATGTGTATGAGATATGCGTAGGTAATAAGGCCTCGACTCGTAACATACAACTCGATCTATCAATTTACACGTTGGGCGAAATGTCAAGGCTTGTTGCATTTTTGATGATTGTCCGGGATGAATTAGCTTCTATTACATAAAACTAGTTTATTTTTCGTATATCACAGAGATACGAGGTTTCAATTATGTATTTTATCAGCTACAAAATAGTTTTAACTTTATACAGTTTGGCACAAGTTTTAAAACTATTAGCTAGAGTGGGTTCATACGAAAACATTATGTGAAATTTAAAAATAAGCTCCTCATAAACAACCTTTTTACATAAAAAACATGTTTTTTTTTTAAATAAAGTCGTTGTATAAATACATTTCGTTGTTTTTGTTAAACCGATATATTAATATATAAACGTATTCGAAAAAAAAATGGTCTTTTCCAGCATAAGGCTCATATACGATCGCACACCTTACATATGTTTCGGGCCGGACGCTATTGTTAGTTTAATACATTAGTATTCTAAAATTTATTTAAAAGTTTATTTTTTACAAAGCGGCAAATATAAAGACTTCGTTTTTATTTTGAAACGACTTGAGAAATGATATTCATACCTACTTTACATGTCTACTAATATGCGTAATACATTCAAATGTTGTAAAAAATACATTGCAAATATAAAGAATTCGTTATACATTTAATGTACTTGATACAACATTTAAATACATTATGCATATTAGTAGGTACGTGGACTAGACATAAATATCATTTCTGGTTTATATTTATTTGTTATTATTATTATTATTAACTACCTACTCTGTATTTTTTTTATATAAACAAATTAAAAATTCCAAAATGTGCCAATCGGATAACGATAAAATAAGTGCTGAATAAAGTTGACTAGATACATGCTGTCATATACCAAATTTTCTTCCAAAGTCGTTGCTTACCGGCCAAACTCGTCGATCATTTCGAAGTGTTGTACCGTTTGATCTCCATCGACCGGTAGAATTACCGATCCCATGTTAATCTTTATTATGTCGTACTTTTTTTATAAACGCAAGGTATTCCATATTCATTTTTCTTTTGCATGCTTAATTAATGTCTAGATGTAGGATAGTTACGGGTAGTTGAGTGATGAACGTTTAAAATTTTAAAAAACATCTCATGTTCGATTCTCACGAACTTCAGTTCATGCTAACTAGTTTAGGTTACGATTATATCTATTTGTTGCGTCAAATATTACTTAGATCCATGCTTGTTTAATCCGTTTATTCAGCTATTATGTTTTAATGGAATAATGGTAGTTCACTTACATAACTTAAGTCGTTGACTTTATATATACTCAGGAATTCTACTAATTTTATGGTAATATGGTTTGAGATGGTTGCTATGCATAATACTTATAAGAAAACGGAATTTGAGGGATCGTTATGTCACACGTTTAGTTGGTAGAAAATGTATCAGGCTATAACGAAATTACTATTGTATGTACCGTACTTGAAGAGTTCTTACTTTGTGTATGTGCGTACCAAACTTTAATTTCGTTACTACTCTATGTATCTGATTTTCTATAACAGTGATTTAGAGTCGCTTAATGATGACTTTACTAATGTCGAGCAGCTTTAATTAAGAGACTGTCAAGTCCGCAAAAAAAATAACAGTTAGATGCATTGACGATAAGTTTAATCAATTTATTGATATGTATTTAACATAACCTTGTTGCAACATGGTACCATTCTAGATTCATCGATGACGTTCTTCAGGGCATTCATAAACAGTCCTGTTGGACCTAAGACGACTCATTTTTGGGGTCCTGTATCCAACTTGGGATTCTTTATCGCGGTATATATAACTATTCCCTATTATTTCAGTAACCTTTCATCTAATTGCAATTTGGACCAAGTGTACTCACTTGAAAAAGTTATCGATGGAGAAATATGGCAGGGTGTAGCCGACATGAAAAAACCACCGGAGATGTTATCCCCCAACATGACTGGAGGTTAGTAGTCACATTTACAAATAAACATTGGCGTACTATATGAATGTTAACGTTAACTTTTGTATGCAGTTTTGTGTGTCTATTCGGCCTTATTCATGAGGTTTGCGTGGATGGTGAATCCTCGCAACCATATGCTTCTTACGAGTCATGCCTTAAATGAATCAGTTCAACTTTATCAGCTTTCCCGTTGGGCTAAATGGAAAGGGTAAGCTACATTAATTGGATATATGTGATGCTAATTCCATGATTACCTACTAGTTTATACGTTGAGAAACTCTTGTTTTTTATTCTTTCAATCCTTCGACCGAACACTTACATTTGTTAGTGTTTCCTTCTTATAGGTACTCGCAGCTTAAAGAAGATAAGACACCATCAACTTGACTCCATATTGTTTTCCTTTACTGGATTATATATTTGCGTAGTCATATAATGTATTTAGCGATTTCTCAGAAGATGCATTCGTGACTACACATTGTCTATGATTCGTGTCTTCGTCCTGGGGGGATTTATGTATTTAATTACTATCTTAGTTTGTAAGTTCGAGTCTATAGTCTCTGTGGATGGCAAAATCAAGTCATTTTTCTCATTTTAGATAGAATGAGCAGTTAATATCAGGAAATTGTTAGTTTTAAAATGGCAAAAAAAGTCATAAAATTTCGGTATCATATTACATATAATTACCAGCCAAGAGAGTATAAAATACCTTTTTAAAGATTAATAGATGAATATAAACCGGTTGTATAAGATATTTATTTGTGAATCAAGATGATTATAATGGATACGTTTGGTTCGGTAACGGAGTCTGATATTTGATTCTCACTATATACTTTTCGTGAGCATATTTTACGGACTGATCACAATTGATGCGTTTTCAAGTTTTGTTATGTTAATATACTGTTATTTCATTAACACAACTTTACTCGTGTTTAAATAATCAACACTTAATATGTGTTATATTTATTCATTTTTGTTTGGTCCATCAAATAAATAATAGTCCTACTTTTAATTAATTAGTCTATTAACTTAGGACCATATCCAACACCATGATTGGGACACATGCTGAACGTGAATGAGCATGAACCAGTAACCACTAACCACTATAGCCCTCATAAATGAATTTGGCCAATATCTCAAAATTAATTGACACACTTTTAATTTTGAGATATTGGCCAAATTAATTGACACACTTTTTTGCCAATGGGGGTTTGTCCCATTGGTAGGAGGTTGTACTCCCTTAGGGGAGGTCTCGGGTTCGAGCCTCCCTCTGGGGTTCCCTCCTTAGGTGGTTATTAGGTAAGTACTTAGGGGGTGTTTGTGTAAGTTTATAGATAACTAACTTTGGTGTAAGGTTCGTGGGTCGCATACTGCCCTAAATGGATGTCATTGTGGCCCCGAATCACTAACTTTGCCGTTCAAAAAAAAAAATAAAAAAAAATTGACACACTTTTACGCAAATTGGTCAGGAAATTATACGCTAAAATAACACTTTTAAAGTTTAATTAGGGGTGAGCATGGGTCGGTTTGGGTCGGTTCCGACCTCAACCCGAACCCACACCAAAATTTCGGTTTCTGAAAGTTTCAAACGGTTTGTTTCGGTTTCTACATTGGTTCGGTTCCACTCGGTTTCAGTTTTTTCGGTTCGGTTTGGTTTTTTATTTCGGTTTTTGGACATGGGCAAATTCATAGATCTGTCAAGAAAAACTTATGAAATAAATCTCAAATGGAAGCATATGTTACGCAATAATTGACGGAGCAGTTCACAACTTATAACATGAAATTGTGCATATTACTATAACATAATGATATGAATCGGAAAACTTTAAACACAAAATGAAGAAAAAAAAATGCTATATGTGGCATAGTAAACTATAGCCTACATGGCAACCAAAAAAAAAAAAAAAATTGAAGAAATAAATTTATATGTTGCTGATTATTGTGACCTACATGGCACCAAAAGATTACATATTGAGAAGTATGAAATTGACAATTTAGAAAAGAAAACTTTGAGTCTTCACTATTAGCAACGATAGTTTGTGTGTTTAAGAAGTAATTAATTAGGATGATTTACAATTTTAGACAAAGGAAAAAATAAAATGAATAAAACTTAAAATATGTACTAAAAGTAAACATATTAAAATTGACATATATATAATGGTTCGTTTCGGTTTTTTTCGGTTTGGTTTTACCCTCCGACCCAAACCGAACCTTTTTTTTCGGTTTCTCAAAAATCGAAACCCAAACCATCGGTTTTGTATTCGGTCCGGTTTTATGGTTCGGGTTTTTCGGGTTTTGGGTTTCGGACCGGTTTTTGCTCACCCCTAAGTTTAATAAATAAAAGTATAATCACCATCAAATTGGCTTAGTTAATGATGAGACTTTACGGGATTTTTATAAGGTGTTAAATTTGAATTTTCCTAGATAAACATCTTAATAAGATCACGAGAGTATTTTGATTTAGACTGCCTAAAAATGAGTAAAAGAAAAAAAAATTCATAATTCTCAATATCTCAATACGGAAAAGCTCATCCATTTTTCCGTTTAGTAAGGACAAGTTTAATATTCACGTCATGAAAACTACAGTAGTAAAGATTAAAGGATCAAGGAATATATGAACCTTTTTGTTTTCTACTTTTTGACATGATCAAATATAGAAAAACGTTTGTATCACTACTTCTAGTCATTTTATTAGATAGAAGAGTACGAAAATATGATCTGTTATACATTCATGACATTATATTATATTATATTTGTATAATTAACAAAGAAAACAATATTATATTTAATTGAAATGTTGTATTTGAACAAATGGTTATATTTATAGACACGAGTGAACTTAGATAGTAGTTACGTATACGTATACTCTCTTTCTTTTTTAATAAGAAAACAGTCTAGAAGATAATAGCATTAAAGGTTATTATAAAAGTTACGTATGACTCTGGTCTATGATAAATGTCGATGTATATCCTTTAATACCATGTTTGAAAATGTATAATATTGATTTTAATCAAGCACCTGCTATTTTTTATTTAATTTAAAACGAATCACAAATTCCCCGGTATATCCTTCAGGACACTTGTATCTTTAATTAAAAAAACAAAATTACATTAATCATTCAATTATTCATATTTATTTTACAAAAATCAAACAGACACCTCACGTATTTGGCACGGAGAGGTTTATAAAGGTTAAACTTATTGTTTTTGATAAGTTATTTTATAAAAAAAAATTATTTGTATGAGATTAATTAAAAATTCAAACCCCAAAGTCCCAAAAACAATAAGCTCCTTTATATAGACTAGCAGGATACCTAGGATGGCAAAACCATCCGAAACCGATGGGGAAAACCGAAACCTGAGAAAGTTGGGTCGGGTTCGGAGGCGGGTTGGCGGGTTTGGAGGCGGGTATGGGCACAAAAATATTTCTTTTGCGGGTTCGGGTATGGATATGGGTTTTGTCACATACCCGTCAGATTATCCGTATCCGTACCCATACTCGTACCCATACACATATTAAGTCTTTTTTTTCTTTTTTTATTTATAAAAAATACATATTACTAATAATAACTTTTTATATTATATACTCTAATTGATTTCACATAACTTAAATTATATCCTTTAAAATAATCGTTTAAAATTTTTGAAATGTCGATAATGAATTAGGTATTTTGTTGGGTTTTAGTAATTCGTAAGAATTTTTTTTATCCCTAACTCGACTTTTTGTCTAGCATAAATGTAAATGGGTATACCCAATACCCGAGGGGAAACCCGAAAAACCGATGGGTAACTATATGGGTATCCGATGGGTATTGGGTTGGATATGGGTATGAGTTTTATAAATGGATGCGGGTACGGATTTAGTGATATCCGACCCGAACCCGCCTCGTTGCCATCTGGATACCCGTCTAATGCAGCGGTGTCAAGATATTTACGTCTAATAAAAGTATCATACAAATATTAAATATAAGTTGGGTATATATAATATTATTAATTTTAGTTAGATTAATATGCTATTTTAAAAATTTAAAATAACTATATATAATTCATTCCAACATTTAGTTTTATTTAAATACATTAGCATATAATAAATGTGAATTAATTGTTTTTAGATATATATTTAATCTTTAATATATAATAAAAAAAGTAGTCTTAAATGTCACATGACGAAGTAAAAACTTTTGGATAAGTTAACTTCTTTTATTTCAACCGTTAGATCAAATTAAAGATGTCATCAAATACTACTTTCATTTTACACCCTCTTATAATACATAACTAGATTATTGTCCCGCGATAATGCAGAAAAAAATAAAAATTAAATCGTAAATTTTATGTTTTTGTAGATATTAATATATTATGGAAAAATAATGTTATATGTATAATAATATATATAGTTTTACGTTTATACACATGTTGTTTATAGTTATAATAACATATACACTTTTACGTTTATACACATGTTTTGATATTTTGTATTAGAAGATTTTAGAATAATAATAAGTTAAATCATAGTCCAAATTGAATGATTGTATAAGTAAATTATAGTCATGTTTTTTATTTTAGTAAAAATGGAATGAAATAGAGAATGTAATTATGTATTGTAAGAGGGTGTAGAATAAAAATAATCTTTGATGACATCATCAATCTGATCTAACGGCTGCCATCAAAGAAATCAACTCATCTAAGGGACATTAATTCGCCATGTGGCATTTAAGGCCCATCTTTTATTATATATTAAAGATATCATTCTCTCTTTAATTCTCATCTCAACTAAAATAAAAACAAAATTCTAATTTACTTATAAAATCACTCAATTTGGACTATAATTTACTTTATTGCTATTTTTAAATCTCCTAAATATCAAAACATGTGTATAAACGTAAAAGTGTATATGTTATTATAATTATAAGCAGTATGTGTATAAACGTAAAGGTATATATGTTATTATACGTATAACATTGTCTTTTCATAATAACTTAAAATCTACATAAACATAATGTTTACAATTCAATTTTTATATATATCCGCGCAATTGCGGGATAATAATCTAGTTAAATGTAAATGATAGTAGATGAATTGTCAAATTAGTAACTATTGATGAAGATCATTAAGGGTAATTTAGACATTTTGCTACTTAATTTTTCAACTTAAATTTTTTTAACTCAAATGCTTTATAGTGCACTAGCTGGAAACCCGTGCGATGCATCGGAGCAAAAAAGTTTATAACGATAAAATTATATTAAACTATGTTATGTCGGTTTGGACACGAAATTAATAAATAGAAAATAACTTAAACTTTGAATTTAAATTAAATTGTATTTAAATATATGTAGCAAGTAAGTATGAATTAATATATTTTGGAAAGTTAAATAGTTGATATGGAAAGATTGGTTGACAAATTAGTAATAAAAAAAAAAATGAAAGGGCAATTTAGTTATTTAATTCTTAATTTTCAAATTAAGAAAAACACTTGAAATTCTTTATATGTAATATAGATATAGATTATGGAAGAGTTTGAGCTTATGATAAATATAATTACTTAAATACCCTTCATATTATTTAATATACATATTTTTATCTGTTCTTCTATGTTTTTACATTTATAAGCTCAAGTCCCAACAAACATGTTTTCCATTTTTATAAATAAACTGCAGTTTCAATAATTAATTAAAGCTTAAACTCCAACTCCATATCCAACTCAAGCTTAAACCATAGCTTCAAATAGTTACACCAAACACATCCTAAATTAACTAGAATATGTCTTCTGTATTTTGTAAAGGGGTCTAATGAGTTATTTTTGTAACCGTTTATAAGTAAATAGGTTCAAATGTCACTTATATTCTGAACCAACTTTAATGCATAATTTAATTAATAAAGTTTGAATATATTAAAAGTGTTGATAATTAATTATAAGATAATTATAGTTTATTAGTTAACACATACACTGAAAATTTGAATATCAAATAATTTGACTAATAAAAATATACATAATGTACTAATAAATTTTTTTTTATTAGTTAAATAATTTGTAAACATATTTTTATTAGTTAAGACAATTATTGATAATGAAATAAATAATAATGTCAAAAATGATCATAACTCAAAAATTAAACTATAATCTCGAAAATGGCTTAATCTTTAATATTTTATTTTTTTTGAACGACATTGTTAGTTATTAGAGGCTACAGTGACATCGAATGGACAATATGCGACCTACAAATCTTACACAAAAGTTAGTTTCACCTAATATTCAGATGAGGGAAAAGCACAAAGATAGTATAAACCCAAAAGCGTCTCCTAGAAAAACTCTTCTACCAATGGGACAAACATTGACTTCTTTAATCTTAATCCTATTAAAAGAAGTCATCTTTATAAGCATTTACTACTCATTTATTTCCTTTTTCATTAAATGTTCATTTTTTTTTAGTTAATTACATAATTGGTCCATGTGTTTGTTCCAATTTAACGGGTTCAGTCCCTGGATCGAAAATCGTTCGGGTCCAGTCCATGGGACATATGTTTGGCTACAAAAATAGTCCCTTTGTCACTTGAAATGACTAAAATACCATTAATAAATAAATATTAATATATCTATAATTTAAAAAATAAATAAAAAATAAAAAACTAATTATTTCAATACCAAATCACAATAACCAAAAAAAAAAACCTATTGCCAAATCGAAATCCAAAAAAAAAGCCTGCAATCTAACATAACATTACTCGATTCGATATAGCAACGCAGATGGGTATTAGAACAAACACCTGCAACTCTAAATACTTTAGATGCTACAATGATAACTATTCGATTTAATTAATAGTTTGGCTACAATATCTGAAATCCCAAAAAAAAAGGACTATTCAAGTGACAAAGGGTATCGATTTTAAGTGATAACTATCTTAAATAGTTGGTAATTCAATAATTATGTTAAATACTTATGGCTTTGAACACCTGCAGTATCTGAAATCCCAAAAAAAAAAGCCTGCAATCTACATATCTGCAATCTAAAAAAAACACCTGCAACTCACTGATTCGATTTAATTAATAGTGTAACAATTCTGTAAACCCATCTGTTGACTGAGCTGCGTTTCCGGCGACGACGACGACGAATTGCGTTTCCGGCGACGACGAATTGCACGCCGCCGGTGGTGGAACGGCCGTGGAATTTGAGGACTAGACGAGCTGCATGTTCGATGGTTTTCTTTGTTAGGGAATTTGAGGACTAGACGAGCTGCGACGAATTGCACGCCACGATAAACGTGAGGGAAGAGTTTCATACACATTAAGACCAGAAAGGGACAAGGTATAATCGATGGTTTTCTTTGTTTTGAAACCCAATTTTTTCTTCTCCGATGATGATGATTGATGATTGTGTTTTGCCCTGGAGTTGGATATATTAGATTTGGGGAAGAACATTTCATTTGGGGAAGAACATATAAAGAAAAGGTAATAATAGAAAATGAAATATTTATTTATTAATGGTATTTTAGTCATTTCAAGTGACAAAGTGACTGTTTTTGTAGCCAAACATATGCCCCAGGGACTGGACCCGAACGATTTTCGACCCAGGGACTGAACCCGTTAAATTGGAACAAATAAAAGGACCAATTATGTAATTAACTCTATTTTTTTTAATTATTATTTTCTAATAAAACTTTGTTTGGTTGAAAACTTGAAATAGTCCACTTAAAAAAAAATTAAATCTGTTTCTTCTCCACTAGTTTCCATACACCCGCTGATTTCCAATCTCAAATTAATCCATGGCGAATTCCACCTCAGTAAACCCTAAAAATGGCTTCTGTCCAACAACCAAAACATTCCACAGTCTCCGGCCACCGGCACCACTCCCTCCACCGTCACAACCATACTCCATCACCGACTACACACTCTCTCTCCTCCGTTCCACCACCGCATTCTCACCTTCCACTACCGATTTCCTCATTGACTCCGCCACCGGCACCCGTCTCTCATACGCGGATTTTATTCAACACTTTCAATCACTCGCGGCCTCTCTCGTTACAAAGTTTCCTACACTTTCGAAAAATCAAGTGGCTATTCTTTTAACTGGATCATCAATTTACGTTCCGGTTATTTATTTTGCTTTGTTATCGCTAGGTGTAACCGTTTCACCGGTTAATCCGGTTTCTACGGATTCTGAGCTACACGACCTCGTTTTACTTAGTAAGCCTGTGATCGCGTTTGCTACATCCGACGTGGCGTGTAAACTACCGTCGGATATTCCGTTAGGTGTAGTCATTATTGATTCATATGAATTTAGTTCAATGTTACATAAAACTCGAGCAAATTTGAAATTCACACAGGTTCAACAATCTGATATTGCTGCGATTTTGTACTCGTCTGGTACAACTGGACGTATCAAAGGAGTTGAGTTAACTCACCGTAATTTCATGGCGATTACGTCATCTGCACATCATAATAAGTATATTAGAAACGAAAACGAGATTGAACCTCATCCTGTTTCGTTATTTCCGTTACCTTTGTTTCATGTTTTCGGTTTTTTTATGATGATTAGAGCGATTTCGTTAGGCGAAACGCTGGTTCTTATGGCGAGATTTGATTTTGAGAACATGTTGAAGGCGGTGGAGAGGTATAAGGTGACGTACATGCCGGTTTCGCCACCTCTCGTTGTAGCGATGGCGAAATCAGACCTTGTTAAGAAATATGATCTCGGTTCGCTTTTGTTGATCGGTTGTGGTGGCGCTCCGCTTGGAAAGGAGGTGGCTAAGAGCTTCACCGCGAGGTTTCCTGACGTCGAAGTTGTTCAGGTATTTGCCGTCCACGCAACTCTGTAGCGCGTTTGTCATTTCAACAATTATGGAGTATTTTATTAAGGAATATCCTAACTATAGCCTATAACTATAGCAGTCGGCCGAGCATGGTTAAGAAACAAATATTATGTTAAAAATTATTGTATTTTAGCCACTAAAAAGTAACCGTTTTAAAAAATTGTCCAAAAAACTAACACCTAACTTCTTGGGAATGGGTTTATTAACTTGTACATTAACCGCAAATTCATCTGGTTAAGTCCCCAAGGCTATGTTTAACAATTTTCTTTTATTAATTTTATTAATTGATTAATGTTATAAAATAAAATATTAACTGCTTTTGGCTGGCATGAGGTGTTTGCTCAGTTTTGAGTAAGAAACCAAAAGATGTGACTAGATATCACCTTCCAGGAGATATAATAAAAAGTTTAATTAGGCTGAAAGATGTTTTAATCATTAGTTTATACTAAGAAGTCTTAACAATTACGATAATTACAAGATTAGGGGGGCCGATGGCCACTACCGGGCTCTGTTACTGATTAAGTATATAATTATGCTTTTATTGGAAGGAATAGTTTAGATATTTTATTAATACTTGAATTCTAATTGCTCGAAATATATGCCAACTGCAACTTATAATCTATGTATAGTTTGTTGATGATAGGTGATAAACTACAACGAGCAGTTTCTAGATAGAACTAGTTATTTAATCATTCTATTGCTCAGAATAAAAAAATTATCTTGTCCGTTTTGGTTAGTATAATAGTTAGTTTGGTATAAAACTACAGGTAAGATAGTAGTGCTGGTGTTTTATGTGCTTATCTTATGACTTCTGAGTTCTGAAGTATTGTATGAAATATTTAAACTGATATCCACATTATTGGTTTGAAGATTAATAAGTAACAGGTTTTTTGTCAGATTTGTATTTGAAAATAAGTCAATTGAGTGTCTAACTATATGAGGAATTAAATAGAGTTCCTGTTTTGAATTCAGAAATTATTTGATGTTTTTTGTTAGATTATAAGAATCTTTCTATGGTTATTTAGAACCAATGCACATTGTCACTTGAAATTTGGTGAACGAAAATGTAATGTGACTTGGAGATGCAAAACATGACTAAAATTATATGACATAAACCAAATGCCTTTGGCCTAGCGGTATGAAGGTGACCCATCAATTAAGAGGTTGAACATTTAAGTCCCGTTAGGGACAAATGTGTGAATATATAAGGTGTGTAATGGATGTGGGAATTTTTGCCTTAAAAACTGAAATACGACATAAATCAAATATATTTCAGGGTCTCATAGTCACCCTAAGATCATGCTTAATTAATGTTCAAAACTAGTTTATAGCCAATACTTGGAAAGTATTTCAAGACAATCTTTAAATTTAAGTACTAGGTTATTTTAACCCTGGTGATTTTTTATGACAGCTGATTTTATTTGTATGTTTATATATTAAAGGGATACGGTATGACTGAGACTGGGGGAGCAGTTTCAGGAATGAACAGGCCAGAAGAGTGTGACCGTTATGGATCTGCAGGTCGTTTAGCCTGTAACGTAGAGGCCAGAATAGTTGATCCCGAAACAGGTGAGGCGTTATCTCCCATGCAGGAAGGAGAACTGTGGCTTCGGGGTCCCATGATCATGAAAGGTGAGGCATCTTCTTTATGAAGTTCTTTGTTTGCATATTTCTTTGAAACTATGGCTTTTGTACCATAGAAATGCAACTCGTGGTTTAAAAAGTGGACGAAACAAATTCTAAAGTCATAATGGTATGAATGAATAGTGTCAATAAGCACCTACTTGATTACAATCTCTTTTTAAGGTAAAATGCTTCTGACAGCCAACGACATTGGAAAATTGTCTAAATAGTCAGAAAACAATAACGAAATATATGTTAAAACGATAGTTTGGATCATGTAGATTAAATACTATGATCTTATAATGGTCTTGTCGAATTGTTATGTTCTTGTTTGTTGCGTTGAAAAATGAAAATGTTATAGTTCATCTTTAAGTTCGAATTGGGTATTTTGCCACTCATGATTGGTAGCTGACACGAGGAATGGAACAGGTTATGTTAGGGATAAGGAAGCAACTGTTGGAACCTTGACTCCTGAGGGCTGGTTAAAGACTGGTGACCTCTGTTATTTCGATTCGGATGGTTTCCTTTACATTGTTGATAGACTAAAAGAATTGATCAAATATAAGGCTTATCAGGTAACGTTCTTGCTTCAAACTCGTACATATTTCTTGTTATGTAACCATAGAGGTTACTATTGTTATTTTCCAAGTGATTTCTTCAATCTGATGATCACAACAACTAAATTGCAGGTCCCACCAGCTGAATTGGAGCGCTATCTTCATTCAATCCCAGAAGTGGCAGATGCTGCTGTGATTCCGTAAGTACTTAATTTGTCTGAACTGATGGTTGGAAAACATATCAGTTGTGTAACGGGTAACTCTTTTTTATAAATTTCAACAGGATGGGTTGGGTTTGGTTGAAACGGTTTTTGCCCAAAAGGTTGTTTTTTTGAAAAGAATGGTTTCAAAGGTTTTACCGTTAAAGATGCACTTTGGCAACTTTTGGCCCGTTTGACCCATTTCCTTTCAAGATAGTTTTTAATTTACATGTTTGACTCGTTAGAGACAAAACTACCCGAATCGACCCATTCATAAGTAAATGGGTTGAAATGCCATAGGCTCTGAACCATCTTATAAGATGATCAGCAGCTTTATATCATGTTATATCCATTTTTATTGACATTTGGCAGATAGGTAACTGTATCTAACGTGTGTGTGACATTGACATCTAAATTCAGATATCCGGATGAAGAAGCTGGGGAGATTCCCATGGCGTATGTAGTGAGAACACCAGGGAGCAAAATCAACGAGTCCCAAATCATGGAGATAATCGCAAAAAAGGCATGTCTACTCTCTATAACTTTTCAAGTTTCGAGAAACTCAATCATTTTATATTAAAGGCAAAAAAGTATAAAAAAGAACATGCTCGGCATCATTATCAATAACTTACCATTTATTCATCTACCAAAGTTTTTAACCGTGTATGCCATTGATCATTGCAGGTGTCGCCTTACAAAAAGATTAGGAAAGTTGCATTTATAAACGCAATTCCAAAAAACCCAGCAGGAAAGATATTAAGAAGGGAGTTGGTTAAGCATGCTCTAATTCGAGCTTCTTCCAAACTATGATTTTAAATACACAAGTTTTCCGAACTCTTGTTTCATGGAAATACAAACGCAACAGGTTCAGATACAGTTCATCCCTGATTTTAGATACATAAGGGTGGGCTGCAATTCTACTACAAGACACAATATTTTTTAGGTTTCTTCGGTGCACTTCAAATAGCATCAAGTTTGTTCATATCTTTTTTCGCAAATCATTGTCCAGTCTTGTTCATGGAATTATGGTTTGTAACGAATGACGTGTCTTTATAAATTTTAAATTTAAACTCTTTATGGAGCCAAAAAAAATAAGTATATATAACTTACAACTTGTAACTTGTAGCATGTATCATGTGAGGATTAATTAATACACATTAAGTAATACAGTTGTAATTTTCCTAATGTTGAATACAAATCAAATCTTTTTATCTTTTTAATTACTTGTAATCTCTCGGGGAAAGATTACCATAACGGATTTGAGCTCTGTGAATCCTCAAAATGGATTCTGTTCAAGCTCGAAAATCTTCCATAGTCTCGGGTCACAGGCACCTCTCCCCTCTCCATCACCGAATACACACTTTCGCTCCTTCAGTCCACCAGGCATCATTGTTTCCCCTGTTAATCCAGTTTCCACAGAATCCAAACTAAACAAACTCGTTTCACTTAGTAAACATGTAATCGCCTTTGATAATTGTTTGTAACATGGAAGCAAGATCAAATTTAGATATCCGGGCAAAGATCAACGAGGGCCTCATGGATTTGGACGAAGAAGCAGGACAGATTCCCATGGCGTATATAGTGAGAACACCTGGAAGCAAGATCAACGAGGCCCAAATCATAGAGATAATTGCAAAACAGGCATGTCTACTTGTCCTTGTTTACTTGCTCGATATAATCTTATCATGTAACTTATCCGCAAGTTATCAGTTATCACACTTGGTTCATCTACCAAACTTTAAAAGGGTGTATGTCATTGATGTTTGCAGGTATCACCATACAAAAAGTTGCATCAATAAATGCAATTCCGAAAAACCCATCAGGAAAGATTTTTAGAAGGGAGTTGGTTAAGCATGCTCTATCTCGAGCTTCATCTAAACTATGATAAACCATTATTTATTTACTCCTGTTTCTTGGATTAACTTTTTGTTCTCAAGATATTATACTAGTGACTAGTCCTGCCATTACGAGCTTATGGCTAGAACCTGCGTTTCAGTTGAAGTGCGAATCCGATAACATGGTTTCTAAATTCTAATTATACATTAAACTTATTAGATGTGAGATCTTAAAATCTTTTTATTCATAGTTGTAGAAGAGCATTTTGAAACACAAAATCGGCATCGAGTTGAATATTTACTTTTATTGTCATTATTACATGCTAAATCACAAACAGTTAGAGATAAGCAAAAGAAAAATGTTCATCGAGTTTGATTATGTCTGAAATGAGAATTAGTTTCATTTCGTGGTCGGAGTTATTTCAGTGCGTTATAATTTTGTTTCTATAACCACTTGAACAAGCCTGATGATATACATATATAAAAGACTAAAAATAAGTAAACATATAACTTCGTATTCAAAGAAAATGATCGGTTAAAGAAAGGAACGATGATAATTAGTGGAATCATTACTTTTGTAGAAAAATGTTTTTTTTTAATAATGTGTACCTTTTAAACCCATTTGCTTTTTGTGTAAAGTCTATAAAAGTCAAAGAGTTGAAAAACTTTGGTCAATGTGAACAAACGAAATAACGTTTAGATCACGATACACACGCTACCTTTAATTAGCAAATTGTAGTCTCCTCTTTAATTAACAAATTGTAGCCCATTATCAAAATAATAGTCCATAACTACATAATACTTTTTCAGTTCTAATTTAAACGTTTTTATATTTTAAAAAACAAAAAGTTATTAAAATGTGTAATAATTACACATTTCACCAATAAAATATCATTTTATATTAAAACAAAGAGTTAACGACTTTTTAAGATTTTCAATACCCATGTTTCCTGAAGCGACACTTTATCTTTATTTCACTGTGTTTACTGAAAGAGTTCTACACTACGATTGTTTTTCGGTTCTCCACTAAACAGTTTAGTAATTGATGGTTAAAAACTTTAAATCTGCATTATTCAGTTGTATTTATTCAATAACCTAACGACACCTTTTTTAACCTTTTTTAAGAGTAATGATATACAAGGCTAAAAAATATATGTCTAAAAGTTAAGCCTAAAGCATACGATCAATAACATATAGATTCCAGTGACTTTCTCTTTTTCTGTTAACTAATTATTTTTTAAGAGGGTGTTTGTTTGGGGTTATATAATGAGCTTATGGTTTATTGATATTTCGGTTTATGTTTATGTAACCATTTATGGACTTATTACAGTTTATTATGTCATGATACACAATAATAAGCCCATAAACGGTTATATAAGCCGAAAGATCTTGGCTTATGAAACATAACCGAAATATCAATAAGCGATAAGTCGTTTATACAAGCCAAAAAAAACACCCCATAAATCAACCAATTATATATTTAAGTCTACTTTGATTAATTCTATGAATCATTTTTCCTTTATTTAAAGATAAACATATATGAAAAACGTGAACGCTAATCGAAAAAATTATATTATAATATTACTCAAAATGTCAAAAAGTTTCTTGAATTCAATGACGTTAACCACAAAAATTGATAGAAAATCTTTATATACACACAAAAGTATATAGATCTATCTATCTCGCTGTCACGGAGTACGTAATCATGACGTCATCACTGCCGTCGAGACTTGAAGCATCTCTAATCAACTCCTCGGACGATCACACAGTCGACGAGTTCGAACTCGCATTGAAAAAACTCGAATCATTTCTCAAGTTTTTCGGTTTCTGCCAGTACACTCCTGTAACCACAGCAATCTCGTGGATTGCATTCTTTGTTATCGGCGTGATTACGCCGGTGATATTGATTGTTTACGCTTTCTGTTCGGATTGCTCTAAGTATCAAATTAGAAGGTTTGAACTAGAGATACTTGTTTCGCAAGCTATCGTTGCTGGCATCTCTTTGCTTTGTGTTTCTCATAATTTGAGAAAGTATGGAGTTAGGAAGCTTTTGTTTGTTGATCATTATGATAACTACGCGGATTCGTATCGAAAACTTTATATCCAGAAGATCTACGTAAGTTCATGTATTCATGTTTTATTTACTTATGTGTATTTGTTATATTAGATTTAAAAATTAAGGGAACTAAACATTATTTTAAAAAAAGAAAAAGAAAAAACATGTGATTTTATGTTATGTGTGGTGTTATGTCCTTGGCGACCCGTGTCATGGTTGAGCAGCCGATGGCATGGCGTGCCATGAATCTTGAGCCATACGGATGTTGCAAGTTTAGGCATTTTTTTGTTCTTTTAAATAAATAAGTGATCACATATTATATATCAAGCTTATGGTTGTAGAGGATTTTCGGTGTTATGTTATGGGCAAACCGGTGTTTTTGGTGTCATGGTTTGGACTCTTTGGGAACCAAAAATGGTCTTTAAAAAAGGAAAGTTCGATGTATATTCATTTATATATAATAAAACGGAACTTCTATTTTCACTAACATGTTTTGTTCACCTAATTGAAGTCTAAAGTAAGCTGGTTTGGAGTGCTCTTTCGATGTATAATCATAAAAACTAAATATTACCTTTTTTATGAAATTTGTTGTACTTGAAATTAAAGGATATTAGGATAGTAACAAGGTTGGAAAAGTCGTAAGTCGGGGGCGAGTCGGTCGAAATATTTTAAGGACTAGTCATATTTTGACTTTTGTTGACCTTTTATACATTTAATTCAAAATTATATGTATAGTTAAGTAAATATAGATGTAAACCTTAAATAAGCATAAACTTTTAACTTAAACATAAACATAATTTGACACTTGTCTTAAAACATAAACAACATAGTTCAAAATAACATAAACAGCATAGTTCTAAATACATGAATCATAAACAAATGTTACTTTGCGACTCGATAATTTGAAACATAAACAAGATTATTTAGTTCTCTTTCGTATGTGGTCTGGTTGAGAAAACTTAAATTGACCAATGCTAAAATAATTCCATCATTAAAACATGTAAATATTTAGCATTTCGCGGTTATTATCATCAAACCGAATGATGATTTGTTAGTCTAGGTTTGTATGAATGATTTCCTTTTGCATAATCTAAAGTAAGCTAAGTTAAAGATGTTTATTGGTATGCATCTTAGTAAAGACTGATATGTACTAATCTTTTACTAAAGTCATTCTATTTTGATAATTGATTATATAGGGCTTTTTCCGAGGTCTGGGTGTGTGGTTATTGGTATGCATCTTAGTAAAGACTGCTCGTGAAGTTACTCGTGCTGTTTATCTGCATCATGATTCATGGTGGTTGTTTGCTGCTTATCTGTTGGCATCACTTGTAACTTGGGCTTACACTGCCATAATCTTTTTAGCAGGCGCGTGTTTGTTTAATTTGGTGGGAAATTTACAAGTGATTCGAATTGAAAACTATAGTAAAATTCTGGAAAGAGATTTGGATGTTTCGGTTTATATTGAGGAACATATGCGTCTTGCTTATTATTTATCCAAAATAAGCCACAGGTTTCGAGTTTTTCTTCTTCTTGAGTTCTTGGTTGTGACATGCAGTCAATTTTCGTCACTCTTGCAGACTACTCAAAACCAGGGAATCATCAACTTTATCAACACGGGCGATTTTGCAGTAAGTGGTTTTATCTTCGCTCTTATTTATTATAGTGTTTAAACTTGGAACAATTTCTTCATCTGTAAATGAAATCCATGCAGGTCTTATCGATTCTTCAGCTAGTAGGAATCACTCGTTGTTTATCCGCTGCTTCAAAGATTTCACATAGAGCTCAAGGGCTTGGATCAGTTGCTTGTAGATGGCATGCACTAATAACATGTAACTCGAATGATGCTTCTCAATCTGGAATATCGATCGATGAAGTTGCTAATTCAGCGGGTTCCTTACTCGTTAATAATTCAGAGAGTGAGTTTGAGGGGGATTTTGTGCCATTTGCTATTCATAACCAATTCGCGTTTTCTACATCATCTTATCAGAAGAGACAATCATTCGGTATGTGTTTAGATGTAAATATTACGTTTGTTATATGGTCCTGTTCTCATAACGATTATTCTTTGCTTCGTAGTTGCATATGTGCAGTCAAACACAGGTGGTTTCACTATTTTTGGATGGATCATTGACCGAATGCTCATCAACACAATCTTCTTCATTGAGCTCTCCTTAATCTTCTTTGTGCTCGGCAAGACCATTACTATCACGCTCCAGTAGAAATTACCTCCGTTAACGTCATACATCTACACTCTTTAACATAATAGAAGAAAAACTTTAGTATTGAAGCAGCCATGTTTTTGTTGGATTGCTAGAAAAACTTTAGTATGAAAGCAGCCATGTTTTTGTTTGATTGCTGCTTCATTTGTATTGTTATGTATCGTTATTGTAATTCTTATTCGAAGTTTGTTTATCGGACTACTTTACTACTGGTTTTTACTACTTTCAGTATTCTCCCTTCTAATGAAATGTCCATGACTGTAACATCATCGTGGATTTCCTTCAGTCGCCTTGTGGAATTACCTAAAACCGAATCTATTTGTGCTATGTTAGTAAGAGACTTTATTCAATAACAAAACGATTTTCAGGCATTAGAGAAGTGCCAGCTAAAAACTACCACACAGGCCCTCCAAGTTTGCTAGATTAGTCAGGTGAGTCAACATTATATTTTAACTAGACCAACGGGTGTTCATGAAGTTTAAACAGTGCGTTTTTAAAATTAACGTGTGTTCTCATTTTGCCATAGGTAATGCAAATTAAAGACCACAGGGATTCATGTAAAAGAACCTCTTCAATGAGGTGTTGAGCAGGATAACCATCAGTAACCCATCTGATGAAAGAACCAGTAATTGGTCTTTTGGACATACCTTATGATATCGAAGAGAAAGTAGACAAGATATGTATGGGTGCGCTTCCAATAAACTCGTAAAAGAAACATCAATCATTCCATTTTGCCTAAAACCAACATTGACATACAAAGGTATTATTAAAATATTACTTGCTATCATATACTAAAATAAATTCTGTCATTCAAAAAATATGCAGTTTGATGATGTATAAATTTTATCTGAACTATATTAATATGCAATACCTAATTTTCAACTAACAAAACATATCTAAGAACATTTTAGTTGCAGTTAACACTTGACAGAATCAATCCACAATTATTAGAGGTGGCAAGATGGGTGGGTTCGGTAACGGGTCAAAACACGGTGTGGGGTTAAAACGGGTCATATTTAGCACAGGTCGAGTTGAACCGGAAAAGCTTTTTTGCCCATCTTTTATAAATAACTGCTGTGTTAATTATTCCAATGGTTTTTTGTTAAATCTCGTTTGTTAGGACTTTGGAATTTCCTTTTTTTTTTTAACTTATGCGAGAGAAAAAGGCAATTTTGGTGACGCTTCAATGTGAGCTTTCCTTTAATTTATATAGTTCTCATACTAAGAAACAACAACTGATATATGTGAAGGATAGAGTGAAAGGTCGTCTAGAATGGTTACTCGAGCTTTTAGGGCTGGATCACCTTGTTCTTTACTGAGAAATAAACACTACATTGAAGTACATTTCAAGTTACATGATTACTTGGAATATTCATTCTATTGGGATGCATATTATGTATAACTAATGTCAATAACTACTAGTCATATTGGGATGCATATTATGTATAACTAATGTCAATAACTACTAGTCATACGTCAACCAGTTTACTTTTCATTTGAATTTTTTGTTTAAGGTACGATTAGTATGAATGTCGGCTGATAAAATAAACGAATGAGGTTCAAATGTAACAAACTAGACGACGTGACATCAATAAAATTAAAGAGACAGCAAAGCCCATGTGATTCCCAATTCATACTTATGGACTCTACTTGTTATATGCAAAACAGAAAGCAAAATGTAAATCATCAAGTGCATTAACAGTAAGAGCCGAATCATACATATCATGTTTATGAAAATCAAGAAAACATGTTTTGCACTACTATAAAAAAATACAACAGGTCAAATTTATCTACAAATCCTGACATTTTCAGCAGGCAGAGGAGCTTCCCGAAACCAACCATGATTGAGGGCTTCTTCGGCAGTTATCCTCTTCTTCGGATCATATGTCAGAAACTTGTTCAGCAAATCAAATCCAAGCTCTGTAAGTGAAGGTGCTCCCGTAAAAGAAGCTACAGGAAACTTCTTCTTCAAAGTATTAAACGGCTGTTTGGGAAAGTTAGGCTTCACTCCCGGCAGCTTAGAATACCCAGGCCATATTGATTCATTTGGTGTACCAAGTGTTCTGAAAATCTTCTCAATCTGTTCTAATTCCCTGTTGCCATCAAATAGCGGTTTCTTGGATAATAACTCCGCCATTATACATCCCACTGACCACATGTCGATTGCAGTTGAATACTGTTTCATACCCAGAAGAACTTCAGGTGCACGGTACCAAAGGGTGACCACCAAAGACGTATATGGTTTTTCAGGACTCACATATCTCCTTGCCATCCCAAAGTCGCAAATCTTCAACTCACCCTTATCGTTCAAGAGTAAATTTGATGTCTTTAAATCCCTATGAATCACCCAATTGTCATGAAGATAAGACATCCCCTCTAAAAGTTGGATCATAAGACATTTAACCTCGCTTTGACTAAAGGGGTGCTTCATATGATCCATGTATTTTTTGAGTTCATTATCGACATGCTCCATAACCATATAAACGCCATTGAAGTCATCCATAACAACTTCCTTCACCTCTACAATAGAAGGATGTTGTAAAGTAGCAAGAATGTTAATCTCTCTTAAAGCCGTAATAGGGAAACCTTCTCTCGTGTCACCCATCTTCACCTTCTTCAATGCAACAATTTCTCCTGTTTTCTTATCCACGGCTTGGTGAACGACACCATATGTTCCTACACCAATCTCCTTAACTCTTTTATACACATCAGCGTTTCTACATGAAGGTAACATCCCTAATCCAGAACATATCATTTCTTCATCGTCGCTAGAATCTTCTGGACTACTAATAACCTTATCAGCAACATTCTCTGACCGCTCATCTTCACTGGAATGAGCAACAAAAAGACCATCTTCATTAGACAAAGATGAACCTTCCTGCTTGCCTTCAGAACATTCACGAGTAAACTCCCCACTTTCAAGGTACGAATCATGAACTCCTGACCCCACTCTCGGTGAGTCTTCAAAAGCCCACTTTGATTTGGACAAATTCCGTTCTTCAACGTATTCTCCCTCTTCATACTCGGCCCCAAGATCATGCACCTCGTGAATAGCCAATGAGTTAGGTCCATCCACTCCATCTGTAACATTAGACAAAACAGATTCTACAGAAGAAACTGAACATTTTCCAATCGTCAAATCTCTATCACAATCTTTCAACTTCACATAATCATTAGACGACTTAACAACACAAGATTGATTTAAAACAGAACCTGCAGGAACAACTCTGTTCTTAGACACAATCTTCACCTGCTTTTCAACTCTATCCCAAACAACAGGTGAAAACTTCCGTTTTTTCGCAAAACCGGAAACATCACCTTCCCTGTTTCTATCCTGCGAATTACGATCAAAACCATGCATAGACTGGGTAGAACCATAACGTTCTCGACCAGCCCTATTACAATCAGAATCATAAGATTCATACCTTCTATGATCACTGGTTCTAACCGAAACTCGCTGATCAAATCGGTCCTCGGAACGATTCGAGTAACTTTTCCTCGAAAAATTCTGTCTTCCTGCCGCCATTATAATTAACACCAACAACTAATTTTCAGCAACCAGTAATCCAAAATACAAACAAATAAAAATAAAATTGAAAACCACCAAATTAAGCAAACCCTAGAAATAAAGTAACAATTTTTTTTCAATTCAATATACAAATAATGAAATTGAATATGAGATAATTGAAATTAGTGACGGAATCGGTGACGATCTTCGTATTTCGAGCCTCAAAATTAAGAAATTTGAAATTTTGAGGTCGAAAATCAATCAAAGGCGATGATGTTTCTTACCGGAACACAGATCTGCAGGCTCCGGTGAAGTATTACGGTGGATCTGATGTAAAAGTCGCCGGAGATTGAGAAGAGATTCAAATTGCAAAACCTTATCTTTTCAACGATAGCCGCCTTGATTAAGTAATTAAATATATGTAATGTGAGAACGCGTACGAAAGGCGGTTACCTATGGGTTTCCTTATTGGGCTTATGGGTTGGGTCTTTGTTTAGGTGGAATTATAGATTATTAGCTATATTTGGGCTTTATGGGCTTGTGTTACTTAACTATCAATTTCTACATTTTTAATGTACATGTGTAATGTGTTACAATAATACTACATGTTTCATATTCTTGACAATTTGTACCTTTTCACATGACTATGTTGATGTAAATGCTCGATATGTCTACTGTCTAGGATGTTAACATAAGTGATGCTCTTATTATTTCTGTTATGTTACGAATCAATACAACTTAAATGACCCAAACCAAAATATAGGAATAGTGCGAAGCTTGAGAAGTACTCAAAGGAAGCCTTTGAGCTCGGTATACGAGATAGCGTTCTTACCTTGATATATAAGGTTTTATTACATTGAAATATACTATTAATCCGAGCAACTAAAAATTCAAACAATGGGCGAATGTAGTGAAGTGTCATGGTCACCCAAGGCCAAAACTATTCCTAAAAATTTGCATATTTAATTATTTTGCCTATTTAAAATCAACTTAAATTCAAAAACCATTTGGTCCCCTCGAAAGAACCTTTATTCACTCAAAAGAATATTTTTATATCCCATAATCTATTCAATATTATTATCGTCGGTCACACAAAATAAGTAAATTACATAGACTCGTAGTTCCATTTAAATAATAGGTTTTAACTTGTATATCAGTTAGTCTTGTAATACTGAACATACTTTATTTTATCCTTTATTTTAATGACGATAATGATTCTGTTAAGTAGTGAAATTGTTAACGAACATCCATATAAATAACACTTAATATAACAATTTTTGAGATAACGAATAATCAGTGTACCTTTTTCCTCTTATATAATAAAACTTATTTTGGTAAAACATATTATATGTACCTTACTTTAATAGAAGAAAAAAAAAAAAAAAAAAAAATGTTGACTAGGGTATGGGCGATTTGGGCCTTTTAGAACACAATCCATATAAAATGAAAAATTGGAAAACGGCTGGTTTTCATTTTTATGCTATGTGACGAAACTTTTTATTTAATGGTGTGTTTGGTTTGGACAAATGGAATGAAGAAATGACTTTGATTTCCATTAAACTTATTCGGTTAACGGGTATTGATCGTGTCAATGAAAATCAAACCCACAAATACATGCACATTACATACCCATCTAAAATGGTGAGTTTGAAAACTCGTCATGTTGGTTAGGATATTTTAGTGATTTCTAAAGACTCCAATCTTCCTTGGGCCTTAGATGCTATTGTGCTTGACATCAAAGTGTACGCAACCGAGCATTCTAATTTGCACTTTCATGGGTTAGTCATGAATGTAATTTAACGTCATCAAATTGTTAAATTAGCTTTCATTTCAAACGATAACTTTTTATGAAATATTAATTTTACCTGTTGAAATTATTTCGATTGAGAAAAACGATTCTATCTAATAATTGATTTCGTAGGCCTTTTGCCTACGAAATTATGTTGCATAATATCCTAATCGGAATCTATAGCATAATTTATGTTGCATATCATGTTGTAACATGTATTAAAATATTACATAATTACACATGATCTTAAACAAATATAAAAAAGACAGCCGTATCTCCATTATTTAAACCATTTAAGATAGCGAGTCATCATTGACTAAAGAGTCCACTGTTCCCACCCAAATCATATAAAAAACAAATTTCTTGAAATATTCAAATATGGATTATGGGTTTCTAAAAGAGGATAGTCCATGAATATCAGACGATTTATAGGTAAAGGGTAGATACAAAATCCTTGTCGTTTTGCATAATTACTACTTTTTGCTCATATATATATATATGGATATATGCTACAACATTATCAAACAACATCTAATCTGAAGATATATAAATTAATGAAAAAATCACGCAATTAATCATCTTTTAGATTAATATTTCAAAATAATCATTAAATTCGTGACAATTTTCTCGTGATAATTTTGTCTTTTATTTTTAGCCCGAGAACGGAATATTTTGAAATAAGTGGTGTATATTAACCACGTCTCCGCGCCTATTAAAACTCGTTCTCGCGACATGACAATCTCGTTCTCGCGCAATGAAGTGGCTTAATATATATCACCCATTTTAGAAAATCCCGTTCTCGCGCTAAAGATAAAAGGCAAAATTATCGCGAGAAAATTATAACAAATTTGATGATTATTTTTAGAATTTTAATGTATGAGATAATTAAATTGGTGATTTTCTTTTCATTGAGTAATATGGTGTTACAATCATGCATGCATGAGTTTATACATGGACGAATTTAGTTATGGGCCAAGTAGGTCCTCGAACCTACCTTAATTTTTGAAATCATTTAGAAAAGATGTCGTAATTTTTCGGAGGACCCGGCTAAAAATGTCGAAAGGACCTGGGTAAAAGCTTTGTTTTACATATACATAACAAAACATAGAGCTGGTCCTCGTGGTTTTCCATATTGATGGAACAAACTAGATATTTTGGTGACAAAAGTTCAAATCTTGCCAAGCTCATTGTTTATTTTTGAGTACACACTCCTTTCAATCTATATATAAATACATTTTAACCCTTCACATTCTATATTATTTATAGATAATCAATGTTCCATTAATATTGTTATTATTGGTGTTAGTAGTAGTAATTACTACTAAGTTGTTCAACAAAGATCCTCTAGTTATAAACTAATAGTACTATCAAGTTAGTTTTGGGGATACTCATAGAATTGAGCATTTTAGATAACACCCGTTAATAGAATCATTGTAAAAGAAACACATGAACCTTTTTTATGCTTTATTTGTAATAAAATTAGTCAAATAAATATTTTAATTTACTACGATAGTAAATGTCTATACGAGACATGAAAATTAAGAAAACCATGGTTTGTTTATTTCAAATATGATTAGTCAAAACCTTTTATCTATCGAATATTTATACTATTGTTTAATCTGATCCGACTCGTTTGTCTCAAACTAACCCACTTTACTAAAAAAAGATTAAGGACTTACCTACGATTTTATCCTGGCTTCGCCCCTAAGTTTATATAATATACTTCATAAAATAATATGATTCATTATTTTATGTTGGTGTTAGATATTATGAGACCAAGAATTCTAGACGACATCATGACAAAGAAAGAAACCCATAACACAAATCTTGGTAAGAACTAAGTAGTCCACTATACCGTTGACACTTGTCAACTTTTAGTTTATATTTATATATATATACAATTTAACTATATATTAACTTATTAAGTATTAACTGTATTGCAGGCCACTTGCAATTTTATATTTCTGACTAAGGGGCTGTTTGAGTTGGTGCAGACTGAGTTGGTGCAGACTGAGTTGGAGCTCACACTGAGTTAGGTGCAGACTGAGTTTGTTGTGTTTGATTATGCCTCGGACTGGCTATGCTGATTGGGAGAAATGACTATTTTACCCTTCTGTTTATTTTTATATTGAATGTAGTACACAATCCAAATTAACCATAAATCTAAATTAAACATAAATCCAAATGTCTTACAAAATCCAAATTAAACAAATCCAAATGTCTTACAACTTCAAATTAAAAAAAATCCAAATTAAAAAAGTCCAAAGAAAAAAAAAATCCAAATTAAAAAAATCAAAACAAAACCTAACAATGATTGCGTACAATTAAGTTTTATTACAACATCATATATTTAATATTACAACATCATATTTTTTTATTATTATTTCTCAGACATTTAATCAAACATATAATGGTCAACCAAACAACCCACTTACTATAATAATTGTCACAAAAGGTATCCAAGTTAGAAACACCATTAACAAACAAGACAACTAACTAACAAGATAGTAGGAACCATAATCAAAATTCTCAGTTAAACTTCAAACAAAAGAATTAGGCCATGTTACCTGTAATTATATTAACTCCTACAAAGAGTGCCCGCAAGTACCCGGAATCAAGAACAAATGACAAAATAAGATCAATTTTGGTTCCTTTCTATATCATCTCAACATATAAAAAATGAGCTTTGAAGGGTAGAGTTGAGTTTTTTGAATGAAAAAATGAGTCTTCACTTTTTTATTAAAGACTCAATCTTTGATATGGGTCCGTGGTACGGACCGAGTCCGTGACAACGTTGGTTTATCAAACACGCATACCACGGACCGGGTCCGTGGTCTGAGTCCGAGTCTTTGGTCCGTGGTGATATCAAACACCTCCTAAAAATATTATATTTCTAACATTTAAAAGTTGCAAAACTAGTTTTTATCGAATGCGGTGTCACAAAATTGATATTTGGTAGTATTTCGTCGTTTGCAGTAGCCCGTACTTGATCTCTATCAGGGGCTAGTCATCGGAAACTGGTTGATGTTGTGATTCTTGCTACCGTTTGGGTTGTATGAAAATATAGATATAAATGGCATCATTTTCCAGCTTGTGAACAACGACATGATATCCTTAGAGATGACGTTAAACTTCTGTCGTTCATAATCTATAGTTGATTATTGACGTAAATTTAAGTAGCACAGATCGATCTTACAAGGCGTGTTTAGATATTGTTGTATCAAAATAGTGTGGTGAATTTATTTATGCTATATATACATATCAATACAAAAATGGCTCATAAGATATTTTGAATTGTTGATTGGATAATTTCATTACCAGAACAAAGAATTGTCATATGAGATAATTTACTAAAAACAAACAGATAAGGTGATTAGAAAGATGACGTCAAACATTTGATGTGAAAACAACTTCAATTATTTTAAAATCATAAGTTGTTTGGGTACGTGATGTATTGTGGAACGACATTATTGCATTAAAATGTCGAGGCAAAAATGTAGAAGGAAGAGCAGTGGCGTAGCCAGGATTTATATTCAGGACGGGCTCAAATGATAACAAAAAATAATTAACATAGCTTATGATACTTAAGATAAATTTTCTTCATTTAATATATTTATTAAAACGGTAATAAACCATTTATATACACAGTATAACAAAGTTTTGTTAAGAAAAATGAGACAAAGTAAATTAGTTTAATAAGTTGATGTCCAAGTTGGATGGAGCTATGAGAGTTAGGAATTTAGGATGATCAATCATCTATGACTAAATTATGCACATTCACATAAAATACATACATACATTTATCACATACGCATATATAGAAAAGTTACAAACTTGGGACGGGCCATAGCCCACCCTCCTCCTAAAGTGGCTACGCCACTGCTACTTACTGAGGAAGAGTTACATCATATGAACTAAGGATAATATTTTTATCTTTGTTTGTTAGAGCAATTGGTATGGTGTCGTTATCAACCTTGTTGTGGACTTGTTGTCCATCCAAAAATGAGCGTGGGTGCTCGTTATCATACCGCCCCACCTCGTTGTAAGGGCTCGTTGATGGGATAACAAGATGTTATGGATTTTTTTTTTTTTTTTCCCTTTTCTTTTCTTGTTTATTTTTCGTTCCTTTCTAATCTTATTTTTCAATTTAATTTTTGCATATTTAATGGATGAAAAGTAAGGAAGAAGATAATATATATATATATATATATATATATATATATATATATATATATATATATATATATATATATATATATATATATATATATATATATATATTTATTAATTTTTAAATTTTTCGCTTAATAGTTTAGTTAATTGCATTTTTATCCCAAAGTTTTTTACTTACATCTGTATCCCAAAGTTGTTTTTTACTTACATTTTTTATTTCTTTTTTAAATTTAGCCATATTTAAAAAAGATAACTTTGTTAGTTGTCTACTTTAATTAAATGTAGTTTAGTGTTTAATATAATGTTTTTTTTAATTTAATATAAATGTTAAATAAGAAAAAAAAAAAAAAAAAAAATCGAAGATTTCACATCTCCCATAATCACCTATAATCATCATTATCATACCACCAAAAACTCACAATCATCATTCTCGATGTCACGTCAGCAAAAGAATCTCACAATCACCCACAATCGCGATTATCATACCGAGTGCTCTTAGAGGCCTAAGTGAACGACATGAGCATAATTTCTTTATAGATTGAATTAAGATTCTTGTTATTAGAGAATACAATGTTCTCCTCTTTCTCCATAAATACCACAATACCATTTTGATCACACTATCAGTCGATTGCTGCCACATGGTTGAAGTGATGCAAACACATGATGAAGTTGATTGGATATTCGTTATTACCTTCGCATATTATGCAATTAGACATACCGTGGTGTCTGAACTCGATAGTTAATTCAAATTCCAAAAATTAATTTAATCATATTTATTTAGAGAATAAGGTTGGAGATGGTCAGATAGTTTTTAAAGTTTGTGTAGTAGATGACCGTTAAAGATCTTTGATAATTGCATGTTACACCTTATTATCATTTAGATGCTCCTAACCCTCTAATGTAGTGGGGAGACCTCCACGAGTCTATATCTTTGAGTGGTTGCCTTCCATTTTACTTATTCCCAGTCAAATATGATTGGTTAATTAACAAATATCTTGAGTTTGCATCTACTTTCTTGAATTGTGATATGCATGTCACTAGATTTTTGTGGTTACTGGTTAGAAATATTTCAACTCATAAGCCCCACATCAAGATTTTGATAACATCAACTAGATTTGCTGATAATTAGAAACCGCATGCAATTGTCTTTTCAATTTCTCACTTTTCCTAAGCAATATTAAACATAGATTTTTTATTTAAGAAAAGTATAGTTCAATTAATTGTATTTACAGTTTGAGAATATAAACCATTGTACATAGGGCATCTATTAGTATGTTAGTATATCTTATTTTTTATTGAGTAAATTGTTTTTTATGTCTCTCGTGATTTTTTAATTCGTAAATTTTGTTCTATAATTTTTTTTTTCCGTAATTTTTGTCTCAAAAATATTATTTTTTATTTTGTTTGTCACTTCGTCTTTCTTCCGATAGTTTTGTTCATTAAATATAGTCATGTGCCAAACATGTGACAATTTTATCATTTCAAATTTCTTTTGATTTTTATTAGGTTATCACTCTCTCATTTGCTTTTCCTTTTCTTTAAAATTCTATACAAACATCAAGAAAATCAAATAACCAACCAACAATCAAGCAACCAACCAACAATTTTTTTTCTTTTCTTTTATAAACCAAGTGCCAAACACTATTCACTAACACAATTCACCTAAAATCAATAACATCAAATCACCTTCTCCATTTCTTCTTAAACCCATTTATTTTCTTAAAAACCATTCTTAGATATACTTTTTAATATGAAAAACCATGCCAATTAAAAAAAAAACATCCATATCCAAAATTAGAAAAAGAATAAAATAAAGATAAAACTTGCTTATAAGACATCAATTTAAACACAGAAAGTGATTTTTATGAGTAAAAGCATCAGCGGCCTGAATAGCAGCGACATGCGGCGGCCCTCGGAGTTGCAGCGGCGGCGTTCGGAATTACAGCGGCGACGATCGTTTGGAATAGCAGCCGTGGTGAGCGACTGGAATAGCAGAGACACGTGAATGGTGGTGATTTGATCGAGTTTTAATTAATTGAGTTTATGTGTTTTATTGATAAATGAATTAGAAAAATTAGGATTTATAAATGATTGATTGTAGACAAGGTAACGTAAGACGTGGTGTGACGGAATGAATAAACTAAGAGCTTTGTAAAAATGGCGAGATATAATGTTTTTCAAAGCGTGACAAGACGGCAATTTTTTTTAATATATTTAATAATTTTATATATACTTAATATATATTTACTATTATTAAGTTATATAAATATCAATAAATTATTAAAAAGTTTGCTTCAACATTTAAGTATATATATATTTTAAAATATAGTCACAAATTTATAATAAAACGATTTATATAGCTATTTTTAACTATTTTTAAACTTTTATTTTTTTCTAAAATTTTTTAATAACGAATTACAAAAAACTCGCTTTAAGACGCGCCATGACTACGTTTTTTTGCGCCACGTAAAGACGCCTTGCATGTTTCGTAATTTATTCCCACACCTTGGCGCCGCCATATCACGTATTTAGAACCTTGATTGTAGGAGAATGGTGGTGGGAGTGGGTAATTTGACTTTGAATTTTAGGTTTATAGGTAGATATGATTTTGAGTTATAGGGTTTATTTATGTTTTGGAGATGAATATTTAGGAAAGAAGGTGTTGGTGATGATAATAAAAGAAAATAAATAAAAGAGTAATTTGATTATTTCAATTATTCAGTTGTCACTTAACGGACAAAACTAACGAAAGTTAGACGAAATGACAGAAAAGATGAAAAATTCCATACTAGGGACAAAAATTGCAAAAAAATAAGTTATAGAACGAAATCGAAGAATTAAAAAGTAATGAGGACAAAATATACAATTTGCGTTTTTAATACAGTGCATCTTTTTTCTGTATTTTTGTTTTTAATCTGTCCACAATCTTTAATATATAATAAAATAGGGGCCTTAAATGCCACATGACGAATTAAGGTCCATTGGATGGATTCACTTATTTGATGTCAACCGTTAGATCAGATTGATGATGTCATCAAAAATTATTTTTCTTTTTACACCCTCTTACAATACATAATTACATTATCTCTTTTTATTCCATCTCTATTAAAATAAAAAACATAATTCTAATATGCTTATAGAATCGTTCAATTCTGTGATTTACGTTATTATTATTCTAAAATCTCCTAATACAAAAATCAAAACATGAAGTTATATGTTATTATAACTATAAACATCAGTATAACATTATTTTCTCAATAATTTAAAATCTACATAAACATAAAATTTACAATTTGATTTTTATTTTTTTCCGCGTTATCGCAGGACAATAATCTAGTACATAATTTAAAAGAAAAAATTTACAATGTGCTCACTAGTTCCTAACATGCAATAAATGATCTTTAATTTTTTTATTTTCAAAAATTGTATTTATTAAATTCGAAATTTCATTATTTTTAATTTGCATTAAATGCAATATTTATTATAAAAGAAAATTTTTAGTTAAAAAGTTAAAATAAAATAAAAAATTAATACTCTAAATAAGGTATTATTCCGTGATTTGTGAACATTTTTTGGAAAATCCGTAATTTAAAAAGTAATAAATTTTCCAATTTAATTCTTTTTTAGTTAAAAGGATATAATTAAGGAACTCAATTTTTCCTTAGAAATTTGGATATCGGATGCTAATTCTATTTTTCAAAAGTAAATTTTCAGTTTAATTAATAGTTAAATTAATTTTTTAAAATATATACTCAATAGACATATATTAAAAAAACCATTTTTATTTCTAAACAACTTTATGTAATTTGTCTCTTTGACATCCTATTTAGAGCTACAATTCCCGAGCCAAATTAAACTCGAGTTCCGCTCGGGAAATTTTAGGACGAACTCGAGTTTAGCTCAATAGCTTGTCGAGCTTACTAATAAAGACTTGAACTCGTCTGGAAGATAACTCAGGATGTATGTGAAAATACTCGTTTTTTCTACCCGCGTTCATCACAAAGTGATCGATTATTCGATTCGAGTTGGTCTCAAAAGGCTCGATTCTTGGAAAAAATTGTTTTTAGACTTTTCAAATTACTTAATCATCTGTATATATCATTTATCATTATATGTAGATTTTTTTTGTTTGTAACTTGGACGAAAAGATTATAAGAACTGAGACGATGAGTCATGAAATCTAATCTAGATTTTGAAACTACGTGATATTAACGCCTTCACATTCAATAGATGTCATTTGATGCGAATATATGGAGATAAATAGTAATATTCTTTGAATTCGACTTCAAAAAATATTCTGATAGCTTACAAAGTAGATAATGACTTCCATGTCGATCACTTCTTTATTTTTGGCATGAAAAGTTGGTGGAATAAACTGTAAAGTCCAAAAGAAAGTCGAACAACATATGGTAACTGCTCTTACAGGTACAATAATGGAAAGAAAAGGAAACCACTCACTATCATGTTTTATTCAAACTCTCAATAATGCCTATACATACAAAATAAATTAAATGATATTTATTAAAATAAAATACTATTATGGTAATTAAAAAGGCAAGAACAAGAATAGTCATGATTTTGAAAAAGTTGATAATTTCATATCAAGAATCTACTTTTGAATGTGTCATTAGTTTGTCTACTCCAATAAACGGAAGAAAATATTCTAAATTCATAAACAATGAAATATTGAAATTAAACAAAAATAAGTATTACATCTTCGGAACAAAAATTCGCTTTAGCAACTGTTGGGGTAGGGTATTTATTACCAACAAAGGATAAAACCCTTTGTCCAGCGGACCGAAGCCCCTAGTACTTAAGGAGCAACGGGGCTGTTTATTACTCACAAGTGACGAAGCCCTTCGTCCAGTACACCGGAGGTCCTAGTATTTGAGGAGCAACGGCCTGGAGATGTCAAGCAACGGTATTGACAGGACAGAAGTGTCGCCGTTCATGTCAGAGAGTGGAAACGTCAAAAGAAGTATGGCATTAATGAGAGACAAGACATAGTGGGTGGAACCATTTAATGCAAGAGCGCGTGAGAGACAAAGCGCCGTCACGCGTCTTGCAATAAATGACTGAGACTGTTACAGTGTACTTAAAGGTATGGAGAGGAGTGAGTCACATCATTGCAGGACATGGACTGCCTGACAGACAAGAATAGTCCGGTCCTTCGGTCTATTATCTTCCGGACAAGGACCGGACATTTACTATATATAAGAAATGATTCTCTTTGTAATAGGGACACCCAGAATATTATTTATTACACCATTTATATCATTTTATGCATTAGCTCTCCAATCATTTGAGTATTGAATATCACAGTAAATATATTTGATTTATTGTTAGTGTGTATTGTTGGTACCCCCTTCGTCAGTCATCGGACGAAGGTCCAAAGCTTCGGAATTTTACTTTAACATTGGCGCCATCCGTGGGAACCTGTTGTTAATCAGCGATAGATCAAGGGAAAACATGGAAAAAGTACTCGTAAATCAGCAAGAAGAAGGAGTAGTCCAGTCCATTACCCAAGAGTCTGCTGAGGACGCGGGGCCATCCCCGATATTTACCCCAGGAGTGAACGAGCAAGCAAGTCCGATCACACCGGAATTTGTAAGCAAAAACTTCAATAGCCTAAGAGCTATGATGAACAAACATGCCCAACAGGAGCGCAGGAGAGGAAATCCTCTCGAACTCTCGTACGGAGATGCAGAAGAAATAGAGCAGGAGGAAAGCTCCACTCGGAATGATCACTCAAACCAAAGCAGGACGTTGCGGTCCCGAAGAGTGTCTGAAAGAGAGCCGAGGGTGGCAGGGCAAGACAATAGACCAGCAGGGACGTTTGTCAACCTCCTTAACGCCCAACTTCCAAATGGAAGCAATCGACCAGAGGCAGGAGTTTTTAACTTCGGCATGTCACGCCCTCAGACTCCATTTCTTCAATACCAGCCTGTTCAACCTCCTCAGTTCGGACAACCGTTGTATGGATCTCAGCCAAATATGAGAATTCCCCCTTACTTATGGCAACCATCCCCTATCACCCAGCAACCCGTCCCTGAAGTAGATGATCTGGCTAAGCCATACCAAAGATCAAGAAGTACCAAATTCACAAAGCGTATAGCTAACTTCAAATTTCCTCCGAGGATAAAGATGCCTACTAACATCAAGATGTATGATGGTTCGCAAGATCCGGATGACCATCTGAGTATCTTCTCCGGAGCCGCGGAAGTGGAACAGTGGTCTATGCCCGTGTGGTGCCATATGTTTGTCCAAACTCTTTTGGGATCAGCGCGACTCTGGTACGATAGCTTGCCCACGGAAAGTGTGGATAGCTTCGAGGACTTACAGCATAAATTTAAAAACAACTTTATGCAGCAACGGAGGTGCGAGAGGAAGTCAGTAGAAATGCATAACATCAAGCAGAAGGAACAAGAGAGCCTTAGGGCCTTTATAGAACGTTTCAATAAGGAAAGCTTAGAGATCAAAGGAGCTACGGAACCAAGACACAGACCATCAACATGATAAACAAGGATCGTTGCCTTTAAAGAGAAAGGAGCCAGACCCCGCTTGGATGAATCAAGAGATAGCATTCCCTCCCCGGAGTGAATGTTGTCCCACTTTAGACCCCATCATAGTGGAAGGACGGATGGGGAACGCCATCGTTCCTAGGGTATACATAGATACGGGAAGTTCCACAGAAGTTATCTATGAACATTTTTTCCGACAACTTAGAAAGTCGGTCCAAGCGCGGATAAGAAGGCCAGAATCAGCACTCCAAGGGTTCAACAACGAGATGATGTGGCCCCTGGGAGAAATAACCCTCCCTTTGACGTTAGGAGAATATCCACGCATGAGGACTGAATGGATGAATTTTGCGGTAATCCAAGCACCGGCCCCTTTCGGCATTATCCTGGGGAGACCAGGATTGTACCAGTTAGGAGCAGTACCGTCCACTTTTCACGGGTTGATGAAGTTTCACACCCCCCTTGGTATAGCGACGATTCGCACCAAGAGGCGAAGAGAGAAGTGGTGTGCTTATACGGAAAGGTCTGATAATTTGCCGGAGGCAAGCCCCGATCCGGAGGAAAAGCTTGTCATTAATCCTAAATTCCCGGAACAAACTATCGCCATAGGATCACATTTGTCCAGATCTTGTAAGGAGAAGTTGTTTACGTTACTCAGTAGTAACATGGATGTATTCGCATGGACACCGTCGGACATGACAGGAGTGCCTAGGAGCATAGCCGAGCATCGGCTGAAAACATACCCTAGTGTAGAGCCGATTAGACAGAAGAAAAGAGGAATGGCGCCGGAACGTAGCCTGATCATCAAGGAAGAAGTTAGTAAGTTATTGGATGTCGGGATTCTCCGGGAGGCAAGGTATCAAACGTGGGTAGCCAATCCAGTTCTGGTGGAAAAAAGTGATCATTCTTGGAGAATGTGTGTAGACTTCAAGAATATAAATAAGGCCTGTCCGGAAGACAACTACCCATTACCTGAAATAGATTGGAAGATTGACTCCTTGATGGGTTACAAGTACAAGTGCTTCCTGGATGCTTACAAGGGTTATCATCAAATCCAAATGGCGCCAGAAGACGAAGACAAAACAGCATTTTACACAGATTTCGGCATATTTTGCTATAGAAAAATGCCCTTCGGGCTAAAGAATGCCGGAGCCACTTACCAAAGGATGATCGATAGGACCTTTGAAGCACAAATCGGTCGAAATCTGGAAGCTTATGTAGACGATCTTGTTATTAAAAGCCACAAGGAGGAAGACATGATCTATGATATTGACGAAATCTTCGGGAAATTGAGAAGTATCAATATGAAGTTAAATCCAAAGAAATGTACCTTCGGTGTGGTGGAAGGGAAGTTTCTTGGTCACGTTATAACTGAAAGAGGTATCAAGGCGTGCCCTGACAAGGTTAAAGCAATTACTGAGATGAAATCCCCCGGGACATTGGGCGAGGTCCAGAGTCTAAATGGAAGGTTAGCAGGCTTGAGCCGATATCTTTCGAGGTCCGCCGAACGCTCATTGCCTTTCTTCAAAGCACTAAAAAAGAGTATCAATGCGACTGACTTCGTGTGGACAGCCGAAGCCGAGGACGCTTTCCAGGAATTAAAACGGTACTTAACGCAGCTACCGGCCTTAGTGGCCCCGACCGAAGGAAAGGAACTGTTCGTGTACCTAGCGGCCTCCCTTAACACCGTAAGCGCAGTATTAATATCAGAAGAAAATGGGAAGCAAACGCATGTCTACTTCGTAAGTAAAGCTCTACGAGCAGCGGAGTTAAACTACCCCCCGATGGAGAAGCTAGCATTAGCTCTCATACACACGGCAAGACGGCTGCCCCGATACTTTCAAGCTTACCCAATTGTAGTCATGACGGAACTACCCATCAAGGATATATTGGCAACACCAGAAAGGTCAGGAAGATTGGCAAAGTGGGCCATAGAGTTGGGGGCCTATTCGATAGAGTATAGACCTAGACAGGCCATGAAAGGTCAAGTCCTGGCAGACTTCATAGTCGAAGTACCAATGCCCCCGCCTCCACCTATAAGCCGTCAAGAGGAGAAAAAGACAATGTTGCCTTCCCCACCATTAGAGGATGAGGTATGGTTCCTATATACTGATGGGGCCTCTAGTAGTTCGGGATCCGGAGCAGGTATGGTTCTTATCAGCCCTACGGGGGAGGAATTCACATATGCGGTAAAATTATCCTTTGAAAGCACGAACAATGAGGCGGAATATGAAGCTTTGCTGGCTGGTCTACGGATAGCAGTTAAAATGAAGATACAAGATCTTGAAGTTAGAGTAGACTCAGCTCTAGTAGCTAATCATGTTAAGGGAGACTTTGAAGCCAAAGATGAAAACATGGCAAAGTATAAAGGGTTAGTGATCGCCCTCATAGAGAGCTTCAGATACTTCAACATCCGGCAAATTCCAAGAGGAGAAAACGCCAAGGCCGATGCGGCCAGCAAGGTGGCATCACTAGCACACCCGGAGGGCAAAAAGAAAATTTTGGTAGAGGTTTTGAATCGCAGAAGTACGGAGGTAGAAGTAGTAGGTGCAGTGATAGAAGACACCGACCCTAACTGGATGACTCCCATCACCCACTATCTCAGAACAGGGGAAGAGCCTATCGATAAGAAAGAAGCGAGGAAGTTGAGAATGAAACTCCCCATGTATACGCTTGTGGAAGGAACGCTATACAAGAAAGCCTTCCTCATGCCGTTGTTGAGATGTGTAGGCCCAAGGGAAGCTAATTACGTGATTAGGGAAGTCCACGAAGGGGCCTGCGGCATGCACTCAGGACCACGAGCCGTGGTAGCAAAGATAATCAATCTGGGATATTACTGGCCTTCCATGCATCGAGATGCCACCGAAGAGATCCAAAAATGCCAAAGCTGCCAGAGGTACGCCCCGGTGCCCAAGCAACCTAAAAATGATATGATTTCAGTCACATCTGCATGGCCGTTTCATCAGTGGGGCATAGATATCGTTGGACCCTTCCCAGTCTCCAGCGGAGGAGTCAAGTTCTTGTTAGTAGCCATAGATTACTTCACCAAGTGGGTAGAAGCGAAACCCCTAGCCTCTATTTCAGGCTCACATGTAAAGAAATTTGTTTGGGAAAATATAGTATGTCGCTTCGGCTTGCCAGGGATCATCATCTCAGATAATGGGAAGCAATTTGCTGATAACCCATTTAAAGCGTGGTGCCAAGAAATGAGGATCCAACAGAATTTCACCTCAGTAGCTCACCCACAGGCGAATGGCCAGGTGGAACGAGCAAATAGAAGCTTGGTAGAGGGAATAAAAATGAGGTTGGACAAAGAAGAAGGTAAATGGTTGGACCAGGTGTCACATGTGTTGTGGGCGCACCGGCCCATGGTAAAAACCAGCAACGGCGAGACTCCCTTTAGTTTGGCGTATGGAACTGAAGCCGTTATACCCGCAGAGATAGGAATGCCAACGGCGAGGACAAGTTCAGGGGCGATTGAAGGAAACGATGGGGAACTACGCCTCAATCTGGACATAGCTGAAGAAAGAAGGGAAATCGCCGCTATACGGGAAGAGAAGTATAAAAGGCAGATAGAAGGATATTACAACAAGAGAGTAAATCCGAAGGCCTTCAAGAAGGGAGAATTGGTTTTAAGGAAGAACGAAGCGAGCAGACAGAAGGATGTGGGGAAGCTAGGCCCGACTTGGGAGGGCCCTTATAGGGTCAGAGAGGTTCTAGGGAACGGATCTTATGAATTGGAAGAAATGGGAGGTAGACCTATTCCGCGCACATGGCACGGAGGTCTATTACGAAAATGTTACGTCTAGTTGTGACAAAAGAAATATTCCTGTACGATATAACAGATGTAATTTTTATTATTATATGAAAAACACACATGTCTATCCCTCGAATAGGGATAGAAATTTTCACATCCACTAGTCTGAACGTATATCCTGGTGTAGATAAAAAAAAAAGAGTCAAAGCACTCTTCTGGGAGTGACGCTTCCCAGCTCAACAAATACAGATATATACATACATACACAAAAAGGAAAGAAAGAAAAAAGCATTAAACGGAAATATGAGGAAAAACGCGTACCTTGACGCTATTATATTAAAAATACGTTACACAAAGTTACGGAAACAAGTATCCAAGATTCATACAGATTTTAAAGAAGGATTACATGTAACACCAAAGCATAAAGAGAAATCATTCAACAGCCGGAGCAGAAGGTTCTATCCTTACCAATTCTTCCACCGAGAGCTCCGGGCTCTGACTGAGTGTCTCCAAATAGGGGAAGGAAAGGTGACGCATGCGTTCGAGAGCTTCATCCAGCTTGGTTTCAGAATCAGGGTCGAAATTAGGTGTGGCCAGAAGAGGTAGATTCCGCTGTGCCTGACGAAAGCCATTACGCACTCCAAGGGTATACCCAATACCGGTAAACAGAGTAGCAATTTCTCCGTAAGGAGCACTGAATTCATGGCTCTGATGAAGTTTTTCCACAAAAAACTTGATCCCATCTCTAACCAGCCATGAAGCCTTCTCCCTCAATACGGCATTCTCGGCTAGGAGCCTTTGATTCTCACTCTCAAGTGTTATCAACCCATCCGTTACCTCACCAGCTTCGACCTTTCCATTTTCCATCACTCCACCTACTGCAGCTTTCTCACAAGATAACTTCTCGTTATCAATCTCCAAGAGCTTCACCTTTTCAACCAAGCTTTCCCAATCAGAAACGGAGACCAGCTTCATCCCTGGAGCCACAGTCACAGGGGATTGCGCTTTAACAAGCTCACTATTCGTATCCTGCAGATCACGAATAAATTCCTCCAAGTCCCTGATCCTGCGTTGGGACTTAGCATGTTCTTTTAGCCCATGGACAACCCTTCGGAATTGAGCCCTTGTACGTCTCCGAAGCTTCACATTCTCCTTCTCCAAATTTTTAACTTTGGCCTTCACGGCCGTCAAACGACCCTTCTTCTTGATAAGAGATTTTTCAAACCTCACAACACTACCCTGGGAGGCCATAAAACGGCCACGAACTTCGGTACCAGCTACTGCCAACTGGGCCAGTAGCACGTTATAGTTATCGGCCAAAGTTTCGTCAGGAAGGCTCCTCCAACGTAAAGCCTCCGCAGGAGTAGCAAAATGATTCAGCATATCTCGACACACATTGGGATCACTCATCCCACTATCACAGTTAACCTTCCAACCTGGCGTATATGGAGACAAAGAAGGACCTTCCCTATCACTCGGTGAATGAGGTGTAAAAGAACCTCCGGCTTCAGCGGCAAAGGGTTTTGCTGGTGTGCTTTCCCCTTCATTTACATGTTTACCTTGGTCGCCAGAAGGGATAGGCCCCCCAATGTCTGATTCACCGGAGGTAGAAAGCGATAGAGGATGGGAACTAGTGGCCCGCATAGCAGGAGGGACATTCATCTTAGGACCGGCGATGTGGAAAGAGGGATCTGCCACACACAAATGGTACATTAAGATCTATATAAGGAGGGAACACAAAAGAGAACACAAGGTATAAACCTACCACTAGCTAGAGAAAGTCTTCTTCGTTTAACTCTGGTACCAGGACCTTCGGATAGCTGCCTTTGCAGCGGCGATGAAAAAACAAACGTAGTGGGAAGATCAACCACCAAAGCTGTTACACCGGGTATCAAGGATTGCACCTCAGAGGAGGGAAAGACAAAGTCCCCAACCCCCTGCTCTAGAATACTCTTGATGTTCTCCTCCAAAGAAACCAAGGGGAACGTAACTCCAACCAAAGTATCAAGCTTTAGGTAATCCAGCAAAGATATGGATATATAAAAAAAAAAAAAAAAAATTTTAGCACAGAAGGACTCTCCAAAATCAAAAAAAAAAAAAAAAAAAAAAAAAAAAAAAAAAAAAAACTGACGAAGACCATTCTGTTGGATGGAGGGATTCAGGTTCAAGGGAACCCAATGACGGCTCACACCACTCAATACCAGCACAACCTCGCTATGAGTCCGAGCTGGAATCTTGTTCCTGGAAATCAGTCGACAACGCTCTACCTCTTCCTCGGTAACAATAGGAGGTGGATCAAATATTGCACCTGGCAGAATGGGTCTCCAATGCATCGGTATGGGCGCCACCGAAGCGTCTAACCAAATGAATTTATCCTTCCACTGCTTCACGCTAATGGGCGTTGGGCGAAAGCATTCCCACCCTTCGTTCTCTATCTTTGGCCGGCGCTCAAGGGTGAACCAATCCCCTGAACGGATCAACCTAAAAAAGCTTCTCCACAGGTTCAGGGTAGCAGAAAAACCCAAGGCGCGGCACAGTAGCTCAAAATTGGTTATCCTTAAAGCCCCCATGGGATTCATCTGGATTGGGCACATCTGATAATATTCAATCACAGACAGAAAAAAGCGAGTGAAGGGGATTCGAACATTTGAGGCATCAAAAAAGCGAGTGTACATCGCTATGGAACCCTCAGGGCAGCTGGTAACGTTAGAATTAGCCGTGGGATTGCGAACCCGCCACTCCATCTTCAACCCAAACTCGGTGATAAGTTCAGAAAAAGGAATGTGAGTAAGAGTACAGCGCGAGGTTAGCATATCGTTCTTACCCATATTGACGAAATCAAAGTAAGAAAGGCAGCAAACAAGGATAATGCGCTGAACAAGAAAATGAGGAAAAGAAAAGGATTAATGAAATCGGAATATCTAAAGGGTATTTATAGGGAAATCAGAGAAGTTAAAGAGGCCATCAAATCAGGGGCATTTAAAACCAAGAGCCAATAATTTTCCCTCCAAAATTAAATAGCAGGGTCTGACAACACACAGTCTAGTGAAGATTCGACTAGAAGGGGGCCCCCACTTCTTTACTCACTTCTCTAGGCTAGGGGAGGAGATGTTGGGGTAGGGTATTTATTACTCACAAAGGATAAAACCCTTTGTCCAGCGGACCGAAGCCCCTAGTACTTAAGGAGCAACGGGGCTGTTTATTACTCACAAGTGACGAAGCCCTTCGTCCAGTACACCGGAGGTCCTAGTATTTGAGGAGCAACGGCCTGGATAGGGCTGAGCATCGGGCCAATACCGACCCGACCCGAACCGATACCGATTAATACCGAAACCGAAAATAGGCAAAACATCAAACCGAAACCGAACCGAATTTGCTTCGGTCGGTTCGGTAAAAATACCGAAAAATACCGAAAATACCGAAACCGAACCGAAATACCGAAAAACACACATAAAATTCAAATTTGAGTTCAAGTTCAAGTTCAAACAACCATTACAACAAACCAAATTCTAGTTCAAAACACCGTTACAAATACAAATCTATCCCAAATTCATTACAACAAACCAAATTAAATCAAACATTTAATCTTGAACATTCTTGGCTTTTCCTTGAGTTAGTTCTTCCTTTTGTTTGTCTATCCCATCTTGAATTTCTAGAAAATGACAAAAAACGAGTTAAAAATATATAATCACAATTAAAAAATAGACATTAAACCATAAGTTTTCGTGTTTACCTTTAACTAGCTCGTCATCTTTCAACAAATCTTCTATCGAATCCATAGTGATGTTTTTACTAGATGTGCGATTCCAATCTTGAGTGCAAACCAATGCCTCTACAATGCTTGGCGATAAAGAATTCCTATACGGGTCCAAAACGCGACCACCCGCGCTAAACGCCGATTCGGAAGCAACGGTGGATACTTGGATGCACAAGATATCTAAAACAAGTGGCAATTTCATAATTCATATTACGCTTTTAAGTATGCTTTTAAGTGACATATAAACTATCACGTATCAAGTGACATATAAACTACATATAAACTACATATTATGCAAAAAAACACCAAAAATCAGCAGCCAAAAACCTGCAAAAAACAGCAACAAAATAGCAGAAAAATAGCAACAAAATAGCAGAAAAACAGCAAAAAAAACTACCAAAAAACAGCAAAAAACAGCATCAAAGACAACAAAAAACAGCATATAAAACCTGCAAAAAACAGCATATAAAACCTGCAAAAAACAGCATATAAAACTTACAAAAACAGCATATAAAACCTGCAAAAAACAGCATATAAACCTGCAAAAAACAGCAGCAAAAAACAGCAAAAAAAAGCAAAAAAACAGCAAAAAAAACACCAAAAAACAGCATATAAAACACCAAAAAACAGCAGCAAAAAAAAGAAAAAATCAAACCGAGAATTATTTTTTACCTTTCGCCATCCTTGATACGATTGGAAATCGTGGAGCATTCAGCTTTCGGTTCTCTTTTCTTTGCTGGGGCTTTTCTTTTGCGTTTATTATCTTCATTGCCAATAGTATCAATGTCTATGATATCATCATCCTACACAAAATTCGAACTAAAGTATTAAAAACACTACAAAATTCATACAAAATTCAAATACATATGTTTAAACAAAAAGGTATAAACAATTTTAATTAGACATCCGAGACACCCACATAAATATCATGTTATTGGACATAATTAAATATTTAAATTGGGTGTTTGACTTAATAACATTACACAATAATATCTAAACATAATATAATGGTATTGGACAAATCAGGTTCAATGTCTTGTGAATTGGTTAACCGGAAACAGCCAAACAGGTGAAGTCACATGGACTTGGACCCAATCTCAATTGGAAAAACAAACCAACGTGCACAACTCTTAAATCTATTCGTAAACTTCTTTCGTGTTTTTTCTAAAATTATAATTCACACAGCACTACAGCAGCCCTAATTTTAAAATTAAAATTCGAATTAAAGTATTAACAGCAGGCTATTATAAAATCCAATTGGTTTCAATTTTATAAAATTAAATTTCGAAACCTAATTATATTTCGAAACAAAAATTAATGAAAAAATAGGTTAAAACACTTACTTCAATTGGTATGTTTTGTTGAGATGAGAAAGATTCATAGGTAGGCATGACATTGATTCAAATGGTATGTGTTCTTGATTCTCTTGATCCATGAAATTTCGATTTCTTTTCTTCCTATTTTGCCAGTCGGACTAGCGAGGCAGCAGTAATGAGAAATATACACTCACAGACATAAGAAAAAAACATAACCCTATTTAAAAATCGGGCTGGATCGGGCTTATCGGGCTTTTTCGGTTTTAATACCGACACATACCGATACCGACTTCTTGTTTTTTACAATACCGATACCGACCCGACTTACCCGGTATCGGATCGGTTTTGGTCGGTTTCGGTCGGTTTCGGTCGGGCCATTCGGTTTCGGTCGGTATTGCTCAGCCCTAGGCCTGGAGATGTCAAGCAACGGTATTGACAGGACAGAAGTGTCGCCGTTCATGTCAGAGAGTGGAAACGTCAAAAGAAGTATGGCATTAATGAGAGACAAGACATAGTGGGTGGAACCATTTAATGCAAGAGCGCGTGAGAGACAAAGCGCCGTCACGCGTCTTGCAATAAATGCCTGAGACTGTTACAGTGTACTTAAAGGTATGGAGAGGAGTGAGTCACATCATTGCAGGACATGGACTGCCTGACAGACAAGAATAGTCCGGTCCTTCGGTCTATTATCTTCCGAACAAGGACCGGACATTTACTATATATAAGAAATGATTCTCTTTGTAATAGGGACACCCAGAATATTATTTATTACACCATTTATATCATTTTATGCATTAGCTCTCCAATCATTTGAGTATTGAATATCACAGTAAATATATTTGATTTATTGTTAGTGTGTATTGTTGGTACCCCCTTCGTCAGTCATCGGACGAAGGTCCAAAGCTTCGGAATTTTACTTTAACAGCAACTATTCGTCTTAAGTGAATTCAATCACAGACTAATGGAAAGTTTATAACCATTGATTAAGATCTAATAAATAATCGAAGCAATATACATTTTAACTTAGAACGTCTTCAATACGTAGTGCATAAAGTATAATGCATTATCACATTAGTGTGACTTCTTATACAGATCATCTACAATATGTATTATACATTATACTGTACAAATTATAATATGGTGTAAAAGAAGGGTGACAATTTTTTTTGTTTTGTCTAAAACGAGTTCTAATCTACAAGATATATTTTATACTCATTATCAAGGACGAAGTTGACAATTTTTTTTAAATGGACAGAGTACAATCATTATCGAGTGAGGTCTCATATGTTTTGTTTCTTTGTTTAAAATTTTAGGCTTAGGGGAATGACTTTTATGAAAACAAAATTCTCATATAATTTATATTTATTTGATTGTGGCGAAATTACCAATGAGGCGTCCGTCTATTCTACCTTAAGCAGTCTCTGCCGTGCTCATCATCTCTCGATCCATTAGACGGACAAAAATAATATAGACCACGTGTCGTCATCTTCACTAAAATATTTTGAATAACAAGTAAATTTCTATCAAAAACTTACATATAAACTGATGATATACCTATTAGATAATAAGCCCAAACCCTATCGGGTTTGGGTACATTAGGGTTTCCATTGTATTACTATATATATGTTTGATTATGATAATAATAATAAATGGGTTTTATCATTCTTCATGGTATCAGAGCGGGTCGGATCCCGTCTCTATTTTTCTAAGAAAACCCTAATCGGCGTACGGATGAGCCGCCTAGCTTGACTAGGTTCCAAACCCTAACAAAAAAAAAAATAAAAATAAAAATAAAAATAAAAAAAATCCGGATTTATAGTTCAGTCGATCACTGTTTTGGTCATAACTCCCAAACCGTTTGGAGTTAACTGACGAGGTCAGCGCCGTTGGCTTCGTAATTAAATTCCGAAGAAAAGCATACCGGAATCGCAGCAGAAGACCACCGGACGCACCGTCACGCTCCGATACAAGGTGTCGGGTTTAGATCTGAAGAAAAAAAATGTTTTGCTTATAATTTTCAAACCGCTTGAAGTTAGCTGACGCCGTTAGCGGCTGTGAATTCGTAATTAAATTCCGAAGAAAAGAAAACCGGAAAAAGCAACGAACGCAGCTTCGACCCGTCGCCATGCGTCACCGCAAGCAATGAGTCTTATTAGCAATTATCTATGTTTTATTTTATGTTTATTTTCGTAATAATAGTTTTTTGTCCAGTTCGAGCTTTCGCGATTTCGCCGCTCGAACTGCCGGGGAGTATTAGATAATAAGCCAGGGTTTGGGTCCATTAGGGTTTCCATTGTATTACTATATATATGTTTGATTATGATAATAATAATAAAGGAGTTTTATCATTCTTCAATACCATGATGTTGCTACATCTTCAACCATTTGATGAGGCATTAATAGTGGTAGACCATGAGTGGTTGGTTGTCGATGTCAAAAAATCACAAAAATCATAGTCATATTAAATGTGATATATATATATATATATATATATATATATATATATATATATATATATATATATATATATATATATATATATATATATATATATATATAGGGACTGATTCATGCGAGAACTCATATTTCTGCGAGAACTGCGAGAACTCTTAAAAAAAGTGTCAATTAACATGTAATTATGTCTATTGACATGTAAAAACTATTGAATGTTAAAAATCTAGTAAAAATATAAATAAAAAGTTAAAAAAAATTGTATGAAATCACGCGTATTTAGAATTGTTCACATGTGAACGTTTTTTTTCAAAAAATGAGTTCATATATGAACTACAATTTTCTACGTTATTTTATATGATTTTTTTTAGTTTTTCTACGTTTATATTTACTTGATTATTAATCTCCAAAAGAGTTTACATGTGAATGAACAAAGTGAAACGTGATTTAACACTTTTTGTGAGAGTTCTCGCAGTTCTCGCAAAAAAAAGAGTTCTCGCATGTTTGATATCAAAGGAACTTAAAGGAAAAAGGGCGCTAATCTTATCGACTTTCGTGCCTTCTTTGTTTTGTTTGATACTGGCTCTACGCACTCCATAGTGTCGGTTAAGAGCTCGAAATATTTGAAAGTCTCTTCGTCTTCGTTGCCTTCTCCTGTGTCGATCTCTACACCGATGGGTAGTATTGAGATTATTGATCGTGTCTTCCAAGACTGTCCTTTGGAATTCAATGACTGTATATTTCCCGCAGATCTTCTTCCTATGACCATGCATGATTTTGATATTATTCTTGGTATGGATTGGTTATCTCGACATGATGCGACCATTGGATGTTCTTCTAAGCGGGTTTTGTTTGGAAATCATCTAAATCCCGTTTGTGTCTATAATGGCGAGGTTCCAGTAAAGTCTATTAAGGTTATCTCAGCACTTAAGACGCAAAAGCTCCTCTCACATGGTTGTGTGGGTTATTTGGCTTCAATTCATAATTTGTCTATCGAAAATCCCACGATTGAAAATATTGATGTTGTTCGCGAGTTCGCCGATGTATTTCCCGATGAATTAGAGGGCTTGCCGCCAATTCGTGAAGTTGAGTTTTCGATTGATTTAATTCCTGGTTCTCAACCGATATCAAAAGCTCCTTATCGTATGGCACCGCTCGAGTTGCAAGAACTCAAGGAACAACTACAAGGATTAATTGATTGTGGATTTGTTCGACCGAGCGTGTCACCGTGGGGTGCACCAGTTTTGTTTGTAAAGAAGAAGGATGGTAGCATGAGACTTTGCATTGATTATCGCGAGTTGAATCGTATTACTATCCGAAACCGTTATCCTCTTCCGCGTATTGACGATTTGTTTGACCAATTGCAAGGGTCAAAGTATTTCTCAAAAATTGATCTTCGGTCAGGATATCATCAACTTCGTGTTAAAGAGGAAGATATCCCTAAGACTGCTTTCCGCACTCGCTATGGGCACTATGAGTTTTTAGTGATGCCGTTTGGGTTGACTAATGCTCCTGCGGTATTCATGGATTTGATGAACCGTGTGTTCCATGAGTATTTGGATAAGTTTGTCATCGTCTTCATTGATGATATCTTGGTATTTTCAAAGAGTAAAGAAGAGCATGAGAATCATCTTCGTATTGTACTCGAAACCCTCCGAAGTAAGAAATTATTTGCGAAGTTCTCTAAATGTGAATTTTGGTTGCAACGAGTTGCTTTCTTGGGTCATATTGTATCCGCCGAGGGTATAATGATGGATCCATCAAAGATTGAGGCAATTACAAGTTGGTCAAGACCTACTTCTGTTACTGAGATTCGAAGTTTTCTTGGCTTAGCTGGTTATTATCGACGCTTTGTCGAAGGTTTTTCGGTAATTGCTCTGCCACTTACCCAGTTGATGAGAAAAGGGGTAAAATTTGAGTGGACTGAAGAACGACAAAAGAGCTTCGATGAATTGAAGAAGAGACTTGTATCGGCTCCTATTCTTACTTTACCATCGGGAAGTGGAGGTTTTCAAATCTATAGCGATGCGTCTAAACATGGTTTGGGTTGTGTTTTGATGCAACATGGCAAGGTAATTGCTTACGCCTCGAGGCAGTTGAAACCCTATGAGGTTAATTACCCTACTCATGATTTGGAGTTAGCTGCCGTGATTTTTGCGTTGAAGATTTGGAGGCATTATCTTTATGGAGAAACTTGTGACATTTTCACCGATCACAAGAGTCTCAAATACATATTCACGCAAAAAGAATTAAACATGAGACAACGAAGGTGGCTTGAGTTATTGAAGGATTACGATGCGAACATTCAATACCATCCGGGAAAAGCGAACGTAGTAGCCGACGCGTTGAGTAGAAAGACATTTGGTAGTATCTCTTGTTTGGTTACTCACATTCGAGAATTCGAAAGACTTGATATGGGATTGAGTAAAAGAGGAGCATCTGGGATGTTGGCGAACTTGAAGTTCGAGTCCAACTTGATTGCAAGGATAAAAGAGGCTCAGTTGGATGATGGGGATTTGTGGGCTATGTTTCAGAATTTAGAAGAGGGTAAATTGAAAGAGTTCAGGGAAGATGATGAGGGGGTCATTTGGTGTGGGGACCGACTGTGCGTTCCCAATGATGATGCTATTCGTGAGGCTCTATTGTCTGAGGCTCACAGCTCACCTTTTGCTATACATCCTGGTTCGACCAAAATGTATCAGGATTTAAAACAACACTTTTGGTGGAGTGGCATGAAGAAAGATGTTGCTAGATATGTGGGGAGGTGCCTTACCTGCCAACAAGTAAAGATCGAGCACCAACGGGTTAGTGGTTTGTTGCAGACGTTGGACATTCCCGTGTGGAAATGGGATGACATCTCTATGGATTTTGTGTGTGGGTTGCCGAAGACTTTTAAAAGGCACGATGCTATTTGGGTTGTGGTTGATAGATTGACCAAATCAGCACACTTCTTGCCTATTCGTATGGATTATTCGGTAGATAAGTTATCTGAGCTTTTTCAGCAGGAAATTGTGAGATTGCATGGTGTTCCGTCATCTATCGTATCAGATCGTGATCCTCGGTTTACCTCTAGATTTTGGAAAGGATTACATAAATCTTGGGGTACTCGGTTGAAGCTTAGTACTGCTTTTCATCCACAAACTGATGGACAGTCAGAGCGTACTATACAAACTCTGGAGGATATGCTTCGAGCTTGTGCCCTAGATTGGAAGGGAAATTGGGACGAGTACTTATGTTTGGTGGAATTTGCCTACAATAATAGTTGGCAGTCTAGTATTCGTATGGCACCATATGAGATGCTTTATGGTCGGAAATGTAGAGCGCCGATTTGTTGGAGTGAAGCTGGAGAGAAATTGATTGAAGGGCCTGAGTTGGTTAGAGTTACTAATGAAAAGGTTGCTATGGCTACGAATCGACTTAAGGAAGCACAGTCGAGACAGAAAGTGTATGCCGATAAACACCGACGGCTATTGGAGTTTGGTGTAGGTGATAAGGTGTTTTTAAAAGTGTCACCATGGAAGGGTATACGGCGATTTGGTTTGAAAGGAAAGCTCAGTCCTCGTTATATTGGACCGTTTGAGATATTGGATCGAGTTGGTGAAGTATCTTATCGTTTAGCTTTGCCGCCTCAACTATCTCATGTTCATAACGTATTTCACGTTTCTCAGTTGCGGGGTTATAACTATCATCCATTGCACGTGGTACAATATCCTTTTTCTGATATTCGACCCGATCTTTCTTATGTCGAGGAGCCCGAGGCTATTATAGGTCGCGAAGAGCGGGTTACTCGTAGAAGCTCTATTCCTTTTGTTAAAGTTCAGTGGAAGAATCATTCAGATCGCGAGGCCACGTGGGAACTCGAGGAAACCATGCGGGCCGAGCATCCTCATTTGTTCGCTTTTTGGTGAGTTTCAGTTTCCTAACTTATTTCAATTTCGAGGACGAAATTTCTTCTTAGTAGGTAGAGTTGTAATACCCTAAAATTTTAATATTTGTAAGTAACAAAGTATTGAATTAAATTAATACTAGTAGTGTACTAAATTTGAAGTTCATAAACAAACTATAAAGAGAAAAAAAAAGGATTTATCTATACTAATAAATATATTAATATTTTTTTTAGAGTGTACACGGTTGATTACCAAATTGAATCATGATTGTTATAATAATTAATATATTTTATCATAAATATTATAATACTATTAATGTTTAGTAATTGGTTAAATTAATGCTTGAAACTCTTCATTATCATACTAAGTTTTAAAAGGGGCATAAAGGTTACTGGGAATAATCTCATACGTTGATTTTCTTATCAAAATCATGTCACTCACATAGCAATCAACAAATAAGGCAAAGAAGAAATATTGGTGTTGAAGGAGCAAGTGTAACAAGATCAATTGTGGTTTAAGGTTATGTTATTTATCTAATCCACTTATCATTATCATGCATATAGAATCACTATATATATTTTACTACAAGTATCTTGAAAAACATAAACTAAGTTTTTGTTTAAATTAGAAGTAATCTCGTATGATTATATATATATATGTTTATTATATACATAAAACATTTTTGTTAACATATCGTATTTATCCGATTTCATGAACCCAAGTAGAATAATGAGTAATATAAGATATTTTCCTACTTAATCTTTTAGTTATATATAGTATTTTTAATATTAATCAATATGAATATAAGTATGTGTAAAAATTATAAAAATCCAACACTAAAGGGTATTACATGCTCCCTCTTTGAATGTGTTTTGTACTCATACACTTATATTTGTTAGATTTGATTCGGTGATCGTATCGTTTCGGTGATTCTCTCGTTTTGCTATTGTAGTTATTGGAGATAAGGTACGGATACTCTAGGTGGTACTAGGATCACTTCGGTAACATCTTTCCTCTCAAAACTTTGTTTGATTTGTGTATAAAGATTATTGGTATGACATGCTTACTTGTAAACTTGTTTTGTTTGTGAGTCTTTAAGTGTGTTATGATTTTCCCCATTTTAGATGTATTGACGAAGTTGCAAATCATATTTGTATATTGGGAAATCATAATGCGTTGGTCTTTGCAAATTGTGTAAAAACCGTGTCCTTAAAACCCAACCGAACAGCCCTATAAATTGTCCCCTAAACAGCCCCTAAATAGTCCAAAATTCAGCCCGAAACAGCAAGAAATAAACACCCGAACAGCCATATAAACAGCCCTATAAACAGCCCCGAAACTGTCCAAAATTCAACCCCGAAACAGCGAGAAATCAGCACCCGAAACAGCCCGAATTCAGCCCCGAAACAGCGAGTTTTCAGCCCCCGAAACAGCCCATAAGCAGTCCCGAAACAACCTGAAATCAGCCCCTAAACAGCCCCGAACTTGTCCCGAAATAGCTCGGTAAAGAACACGTGTGAGTGTGGCGATTGGTACGGTGATTCGTATAGATTGTCCCTCATTCCGTGTGGCTTTGCACGTCTCGATAAGTGTTCGTTACTTTGTTATTTGTAAAGCCTTGACAATCTTGTTATGGTGACTCGTGACAAGAATTAGCCAAACGGTTGGGTTAGACACGTGAATTTTAAAAGAATAAAAAGCCATACTCATAAACATTTTAAGTTTAGGTACTTGCGTACATTTTTAAATAGCTTTCTAAAATATATTTCGAATGTCTATTTATCACTTTGAAAAGTTGAAAAGGTATTTAAATATTTATATTACATAAGTCGGTCAAAACGGTTTCTTAAAATATGCCTAAGAGTAACCTATCCATGGAGGTCCCATGGGCGCGTTATTGTGACACCAATAATGTGGCATCGACCGTAGCGGTGTATTTTGCTATATCTACGGCGTCTCTTTTTGTTTACCCGGATTGTGGTAAGGTGCACTTATTATTATTTGTTATAAGAGGCGTATGGATCGATCCTAGGAATTTTGTGTGTTTGATGGTGGACGTTTATCGTAGTGTCATACGAAACGTTTGTACCGAAATGAATGATTAGTGGAGTAGCTACCCTATGATTTCATTGATATTTGTTACATATTTGTTTGACTCTTAGTGCATTATTTTATGAAACTTAGCTTTTTTTTACATTTTGATATATGTCGTATTATATACTTTGGGATTTTGTATATATATTTGTACTTTGCTTTGAAAATAAGTTCGTTTTGATAATAAGTTTGTATTTGAAATAAGTATTTGCATGTCATACTATACTCTTGTCTCTTTTATCCGCTCACTGGGCTTTGGCTCAGTTGTATTCCTTTTTCTTCTTTCTTTTACGACAGGTGATCAAGTGGGCTTTGGGAACGAGGGAAGAGTGTAGAGTTGAAGTGGACTTAGCACCTTTGCCTTAGAGTTTCTCAAACTTTAGAGCTTTTGATCTTTTGTTTTATTAGTACCTTTTGAGGAATGTCGGTTAACTTTGTCTTTTGACTCTTGTTTGACTTTGAATAAGATTAGCGCCCTTTTTCCTTTAAGTTCCTTTGATATCATTTTGTACGCTTTGTAAGATTGGGGCGTTACTATTATTGGTCATGTGTTTATCGACTTTCGTGCCTTCTTTGTTTTGTTTGATACTGGCTCTACGCACTCCATAGTGTCGGTTAAGAGCTCGAAATATTTGAAAGTCTCTTCGTCTTCGTTGCCTTCTCCTGTGTCGATCTCTACACCGATGGGTAGTATTGAGATTATTGATCGTGTCTTCCAAGACTGTCCTTTGGAATTCAATGACTGTATATTTCCCGCAGATCTTCTTCCTATGACCATGCATGATTTTGATATTATTCTTGGTATGGATTGGTTATCTCGACATGATGCGACCATTGGATGTTCTTCTAAGCGGGTTTTGTTTGGAAATCATCGGGAAGTGAAGATTCTCATAAAGAAAAATTGAGATTTGGGATGATGAACACGATGATGCATAATACATGCGTTATGATTATATAGAAGAGAAATAAAATATGTACACTTGTAAATATGGAGTGTGCATTAATGAACGTCACAAATATTTTACAAAAAGTTATATTATAATCACCTCCATGCACATATGAACAAGTTTGTGCATAAATGAACATCACATATGAACATCGTCACGTGTTCATATATTATCATAGTTGTTCATATATTATCATAGTTTGTTCATATATTATCATAGTTGTTCATTTGTAAACATCAATGTGCGATCATATAAACACACATAAAAGTGAGTTTAGTATTAAAAGTTAGGGTTCTCTAAATAAATTTTTTTTACTGAAGCATCATATATACATTAAAGTAAAATTAATATATTTGTATATTTATTTTTTCGCAGTTGCTATGTAACGAACGATATTGGTAACCATGAGAAAAAATCATTGGCCGAAGGTTTTTAATAAAGAAAAACCTTTGTTTATAGATCCACAAGATTTAAAATACTAAGCCAATCGACGAATTATATTTTTTTCCTAGCCCACACAAAAGTTTTACAAAAAATGATAATTACTTTAAAAAGATATGCAATGAAAAAAAAGAATAAATTAAGATGAAAGAGAAAAGAAAAAAAAAATCAAAAAATTACAAATAAGAAGATTACTATTTTATCCTTTTTAATTTTAGAAAAAGGTTTAATATTCAAAAATAAATGAGTGGCTGAGAATGAGTTCTCGCAGTTCTCGCAAAAATTTGAGTTCTCGCATGAACTAATCCCTATATATATATATATATATATATATATATATATATATATATATATATATATATATATATATATATATATATATATATATATATATATATATATATATATATATATATATATATATATAATATATGGGTGGATTTTAGGAAAAACTCACTTTAAAACAAGTGAACAGGTAGAAATATATACCGGTAGTGAGGTTATTCTTAGTGTTACTGTTAAGTTATTCTTTTAATTTTGCCCCACAAAAGTTTATTCGACAATTTTCCTCATTACTTTGTTTCGTGTAAAAAGATTCGGACCATTGGGAACAATGGTACCAGAAGGTGACTAGTGATAAAAAAGAAGTTGTGAAAGTTCAATTTTTTTTTATTTAGATAATCTAATAAAATAAAAAGAGTAAAGATAGTACTTCAATTATGTATGACTTGCTACTTTAGGGTAAGCAAAATATTGGTTCAACCAAAACGATGTCGTCACATCTTACGACCTCTTTTGTAGAATCCACCAGGGTAGTTTTGTCTTCTTGATGTGACACATGTTATCAAACAAGTATGTATGTTCTTTTTTGTTTTGTTTTAACATATAAATCGATATTAAGAGAAAAACATAAAATAGATATCACAAAAAAACATACGTGTGTTTAACTCCAAGTGATTTATAGTGATTTATTGTGTTCTTAATTATTTAAATTCTTTTCACTTTTAACATATAATTATGTATTTTATTTAAAGATATGTAAAACACACTTATAACATACACTATACTACAAATCTTTACTTAAATGAACTATTATATCAATGGCTGAACGTGATACTAGTCTCATATCGAACCAATACCTACTACTTGGTTCTAGTTTGTCGTAATTTGAAAGAAATATTACTATCGAATAATGTACCGTATACGACTGATACGGCTCTAGCTAGGAGTGTAAACGAGTCGAGCCGACACGAGTTCAACCAGGCTCGAGCTCGTCTCGTTTAATTTTTACAGAACTCGTTCTCGAGCTTGGCTCGTGTTGAGCCTTACATATGAGATTCGAACTCGTCGACATATCCCTTGCTCGATCTCGGCTCGGATTAGACTCGTTTAAGTAAAACATATATCATTTTATTATTTATTATATATAGAGTCGGCTTCTTTATATATTATATAATATATATATTAATATATTTATATAAACAAAGCTCGTTTAGGCTTGTGAGGTCAGTGTACGAAACTCATACGTGCTTAATAAACGATATGTTATTCTCAAGCTCGCCTCGAGCTCGTTTAGGCTCGACTTGAATCGAACCTTTTACGAGTCAGACTCGGGTAGCTAACGAGTATCTCGGCTCATTTACACTCCTAGTTGTGGTTCAGTACCGGTAACATAATACTTTTTTTCACCTTTGTACCTGTCCCTTACGGAAGTAGTACCTTTTTTTGTCTTTTTCTTTTTCTTTCTTAAACCTAGTTCCAAATACAAGCGGTATGATATTTGTTTGGTACCAGTACTATGATACTTTTGCTACTCCTAGTGTTATTTTATATATCGAAAAAATTGAGTTTTTCTCTAATCTGAATTTATTAAGAGGAATTAGTGTAGAACCACAAGTAGCCATTACAAACACACCGACGAGACTATTTTAAAAACAACCAAAATTTTTTATAATTTTTAAATCGGGAAACTTGTTACACTATATCAATATCGTAATACTATCTAACAACTAAATTATAACCAATAGAAACCTTTGTGTTTTACATGCACACGTATATAAACCAACATCATTTGGTCTAGAGTATGGATAATGAAGGTTGTAGATGAGCTGTATGGAAAAACAATAAGAGCGCATCCAACGATGCGTTAAATTGTGCATTTTGGCCACCCATAACGCCGTTATGTCCGTACGGATTTTTCTTCTTCTTTTTTCTGACCGTTAACAAGTCTTTATTTTAAAAAAAAAGAGTCGTTATGACCGTTAACTAGCCGTTATTCCCATTGTCTTCGAAGCGATCTCGTTGAACGTATTGCGAGACTTGATGATGATTATCGTTATGCACGTTGATTCTATCTATTAAATTATGTATGTTTTAATTACGGTTTTTATTTTAATGTAATTTTTTTAACTTTATTAATGTATTTTGTGTTTAAAAATGTGTTATTTTTATTATTGGATGTATTAAATATAAGATGAGTAAAAATAATAAAATAAAAAATAAAAAAACCGATGGGTGTTAAAATTCGATGTTATAGCGGGAAAGTATATTTCTGATGTTATGTTATAGGTGTTGTTAAACTGACGTGATAGCCATAACACCGACGATTTTGATGTTATAACTTCATATCTAATATGTGTTTTAGTTTTTGTATACAGGTTTATACCTACACCTATTGCTGAGTTGGTGATAAGATCAATATAATTGTAACTTCAAACTTTACCAGCTTATACTTTTGTTTGATAAAAGTTAAGTGTAAGAATTATTTTGTCAGACTTGAATATATTTTCTACATATATAAATAAATTTACTACTTTTGTAGGACACATTAATCTGTTATGGATAAAGCTACGAAAAGAGATTGAATCTTAGCCGTTGATTTGTGGAACAAAAACGGGGAAGAACCCTAGAAGAAATATAGGACCAAGGTTATTGTTGGACCACGTGTCTTGTTTCTGGAAAGATTTAAAACACAACTTGCTTTATCAGGAAACCCCAAATATAACGTCCACAAATCACGAGGTTTATTACCCTACGTGCCCTTCACACCTCACCATTATCATACACATCTCCACATCTGATTGGCTCTCCATCAATCAGTGGTCCCACACAAATGTTCTCTTTCTATTCGTAGAGCTAATGTGGGCCCATCTTTACACGTTTCAATTTTCGACCAATCATATCACTTCCCTGTTCTAACGTTTGTCTTTACACGTGGCCTGTTTTTTTCTTTATATACCTATCTTCCTCTATTCATTTTAATTCATCCAAAAGAAAAAACACATTTTGAAGAAAGAAACATTGATCTTAGGTTGTTGAATTCCGACAAGAACATGAACGGTCGAAGTGGTGGGTGTTGCATAGCTAGATATGGTGGAGGTGGTGGTGGTCGTGGGATGTATGGGATGTCTAAGGTAGATAAAATAATGTTAAAGTATCGCCCGATTGCTCCGAAACCGGTTACGGCTGGTTCGGGTGGGTCGGAGAATAGTGATGGGTATGTTAAATGTGGAAGGAGTAAAAGGAAGTACGTTAGGGTTAACAAAAATAGGAAGAAAAGAGAAAACAATAATTCTAAAAAGAGAAAGGTGACGACCCTTTCTTTGTTACCAGAGACGCCAGATCGGAGAGATAACGAACCAGTTTCTGGTTCTTCCGATCTGGTGTCTCCAGTACAACAAACAAAGTGGTTAAGCTTCAATAACCAAGAAGAAAAAGTTTGTTATGGTGTGGATCCGGTTGTTAATAAACCGGCTCGACACCAACCACAACCACCACGACAGCCACAAGTGGTGTCTTATGTAACGGTAGAATGCGTGACCGACACGTGGGTTGATTTACAAGGGTTAGGAGTTTCAGACGCAGAAAGAGTTAAGAACATGGAGATTGACACGTGTCCAGGGTTTATAACCGATGGTCAAGATAGAGTTGTTTGGACAAACAAGGCGTATAGACAGATGGCTGGAGTTGAACACGTGTTCGGTGTAGATGATATGGCGGTTGTTTTAGTTCGTAAAGATAAATGGACAACAACGCCACTGGCGTTGGCGCCGTACCCAACCTTCACTTGTAAGGTCAGGGTAACGTGTGTCGCGCCTAGCGCGACAACGTCTACGCCACTGATGCCGTGCGATGTTTGGCGGATGGAACGAGGTGCTTTCGCATGGAGTTTGGATGTTAAAGCTGCACTTAGTTTGGGTCGGTAAAAACCCTTTATCTAATTAAGGCCTACTAATTGTAAATATTTTTATTTTCTTTAGGTTTGTTAAACTTAAATCTTCTCTAGTTTTTGTGTACAATAAATATTATTTTTAGAGTTTATTTGTTTATTGGCGTTACAGATCTTGAACATACAAAAAGATCCTTCAAAAACTAAAACCAATAGTTTTTCAATTCTTTTCAAGTTTATCAGCTTTTATAGGATATTAGTTAGCTTAAGTTTGTAACTATTCTACTCTAGATTGAATTTAAAGTCCGTTAAATTCTAAGTATACCGTCTTGTAACTAATCTGCTCTAGCTTCTTACGAATTATTCTTTAATAACTTTTGTCGTTTAAACAAAAAAGTTAGCTTAAGTTTGTGATAATACAAACATGGGTTGTAATTATTGTTGTTAAATACTAAGAACATGTTTTTTTGAAAGGTCAAATTTGAAGGATAGTGAACTAATTGATGTTTTTATATTTAAAGTGAAATAATTTCTTAATTTTTGAAAGGTTATCAAAATCCCTAAATATTAATTGGCCGTTGGTGTTCTTTCCGATCTCTACGTTTTTTACCGCTCCACCGGAAATTCCCTCTGCCCATACCGTACTCCAGCTTTATACATATGATGTTAAAAACTTTATTGTATTAGTGATACTTAATTTCATGGAAATATAGTGTTATGATTTTATGTACTTCATGTTATGTGATTATGACATATTATATATATCATATATGGAAATAAACAAATGATTTCATAAAAGCAATAATATCTTTTTATGGCATAAAATGTTGGTATATGTTTTGTTGTTTTAGGACAGGTGTACGAATGGAGACATGTTATAGTGTTGGAGACTTCTATTCATCTCCATTGTTATCTTATCCCCTTCAAATCTAGTTCCTTTTACTCTTATTTATTTAGAAAAACATGTTTCAATTGTTTTGATAAATTTAGAAAGAAAAAAAATGAAATTCAAAAGAATGAATTATCGATTCCGAATATTAATACTGTTAAAGTAAAAAATCTCCTAAGCTCGTAATGCGAACAGTCTTCGAGATCTTCCTCCAACTTGAAATCTGTCACACGAAACAAACGCCTAAAGCTTATCGGGGAGGTGTCCCCGATAAGGCTCGGGCGTGAGAATGAGTCCTCATGATAAGAATTCGAGATTCAAAGTGTATAAGAAGTTAATGCAATCAAAAAGATGAAGGAATAATCAAGAACATTTATGAAGGAGAATGTTCTTGATTTGGGTTGTACAAGGTTCTGATCCTCTTTTCTGGAATGGGTCTGACCCTATTTATATTACCTGGCGCTTCGGTCTATTACCCTTTGGATAATAGATTGTTCCTTCTTTCGGCGTACTATATTCCCTTCCTTGATGAATCCGGTCCATATACGGCACCTTCGGCCTCTCCTCATTATCCAGCGGGTAATTGATAAGCTCTCAGCATCTTTTCTGCTCTTCCACGTGGTACAGTACTTTTAGCCGTCTTTAAGGTACTTTATGTCAGTTGAGCACGTGACATGTTTGGTGTTTCTCCTTCCGACGGTTTGATGACGTCCGCTCAGTCAAATACAAATAGCTTCGGCATGGCGCTCCCTTCAGCTGACCGAAGGTAGATGACCATGCTGCCGTAGGTAGAAAGGCCGTAGGTAGAAAGTCTTTTTTGGAGTATATCCATATATACTCCAACAAATACTCTTAGCAATCTAAAAGGCAATATAATCATACCATCAGAGCAACAAGCTTTGGTAATTTGGTGTTTCTAGGGTTCACAAAAAGATGGTATACATGTCGACATAATGAACTAATACGGAGTAATATTTTAACAAAGTATTACCACAATCGTAAGATTATTATTACTACTTTATTATATAAACGAAAGCAGCTTAAATTAAAAACGATAACTCAAAAATTGTTATTAGAATTTATCATCTTTATCGGTGAACTTTGATCATAGTTTTAATGATAGTATAATTAAAAGTGTCACATTTGTTCTCTTGTGTATTACAGATTTAGTACACTAGCCAGTGAATAATTAAGAAATTTGTGGACCAAATCTAACTTGGATTTTGGTTAGAAGTGGTTTAGATCATTAATGATAATGTATTATTTTAGTGGTGGTTGATCCTTTTTATACGTATTAACCATTTTTTCTTAATCTCCCTGTAGACAGATACATATGCATTTTTTTTGTTGTTAATTTTAAATAATCTTAAAATAATACATTACGAACTCAATAGATTTTTCTAAAATGAATCTGTGTCTACACCTCTGTTTACAGTCTCACGGATTGTCACCAAAAAAATTTTACATACTTAATTTTCTTATTATATATCATTAATGTAGTGTATATTTAGCTACAAACTTGATTATTGTGTGTGTTAAAAGTATTGAATAATATACCGTAAAACCAACTAGGCATGTAACCGGTTAACATGTATCCAAATATGTTCATATTGTGTGTACGACAGTTGTGTCTTCTCCGGCGAGTGCCTTCACTAGAAACCACCTTTTCGCCGATTGACCTCGCCGATAATTACCGCCCAAACACCAAAACACATCCTCACCCAAAATAATTAGATCTAAAACCTAAAACAACGAAATACATAAATCAAATAAAAACGACACATTAAATTCATAAGGAAATCAATATTTAATTTGATTTCATTTTCATTTCATACATAGATACATACAAACATGGTCACAAAAGTGGCTTTCCCATAATCTGAAACGATAATGAATGATAAAATGACGAAATCGTTTCTAAATTTTATACATTTGAAGAAGCAAATGCAACTCGACATTAAATCAGAAAATGGGAATTCAAGAACATGAGAACAACCCATACCCATCACACCAATCTCGAGATGAAAATAGTTGCGACAGGTTTTCCGGCCATCACACGGAGAGAGTGAGAATGTTTCTGGCGATGGTGTCACCAGAAAAAACAAGTTAAATACACATAATAAACTAGATTGTAGTTGGACGATATACTTTGGGCTAAGTTACATACATTTTACCTGCCTAGAAAAAAACCCAAAGTATATAGATGGCATAAGATCGGGAAAGACCGGGTACATAATTCTCGGTACTAGTCACACACCCCATTTCCGTCTGTAAATAACTTTAATGTGTCTACATGTTCTAATGAGGAATCAAAGTTTTTTCTCTTGTTGACATAATTTTATTTTTTATATATAGATATATAGAAATCATGGTCTAACTCAAATATTCGAGAATTTAGCTTTCATAGACCATAGTGTAAGTTATTTATCTTCCTAACATGGAGCATTACAATTAAAGGATCCATCGTTCCGTTGACTATCATTAGAAAAATGGGTTTACGAAAATCAAGAGTTCTTGATGTTTACCTTCAAATATTGGATAACAATTACTAGCTATGACGATCCAAGGAGCAAATGAGTAATCTTCTTTGAACAAATTAATCAAGATCCAAGAGCAAATCGGGTGAATCATTTGATTTGAAGCAAATTCCAATATTAAAAGCTTAGGAACCCAATAAACGTAGTTGGATAATTCCTTTTATGACTATTATTGTGTTGAGCACTTTTACCGTCCCACTTAGCAACATACATTCACCACATTTCTCCAAAATGGTTATCGATAATGGTTTGTCGACAAATGTTTCAGCTAATTAGTGACTAAATTTCTACTAATCTCCAGTAGTGATTCTGGTATTATGACATATAATCCAATTTAGAAGACATACCCAAAAACTCACCTTAATATTCTTGAAATATATAATGTGGGTCAAGTTTGGCTTATGAGATGGGCTTCTTGGTAGAGTTTGGGCTGATTAAATCCGTTTTCTCTTATTACAAAGAGTTTGGAACTACAATAAAACTTTTAATGATATGTTCGATCATTTATTAAAAAAATAGTGAAACTACATGTATATTGTAGACCGATAACCTTTATAAGTTATATGTGAAATTGTTTATCAATCGGTTCTCATAACTAGGAGTGGCAAACTTGACCCAATTCCATAAATTCGGGTCATTTTGGGTGTTAATTTGGCTTGAACGGGTTGATATGGAAATGCATTGAAGAACTTGAAGGTCGAGCGGGTCATACAACCAAGACTCTGAAAAGACTGACAGGGTCATACGGGTTGGAGGACAGGTCATACGGGTTGGAGGACAGGTCTACTTTGCTGTTTCTCATCACCGATTCACCCATTAATAACCACATTAGAAAAGAAAATTAAAACTTACCGCTTGAAATGTGGAAGTCTTTGAACAGAGATTTAAAAGAGGAGATAAGGTTTTGACTTTTGGTTTAGAAAGTGGGCAGTAGTTGTATTTCAGCCAATTAAAAAGAAAGAGTTACTTTTATTTATAGCAGTTTTAATATATAAATACTACTATAATGTATGATTTAATATATATTACTCTTAAGATTAAATGTCAACATTTTTTTAAAAACTGTGCCCAAAGTGGGCTTTTACCCGGTTTTGTTGGGCTTTTGCCTGGCCCAGTCCGGTGTCACCAGTACCACAGACGACTTTCATGAGGTTAGTTCGCCTCTTCCATCTGTACAACAGGTGTCCACCCTCCTCCACCTCTACAACACGTGTCCTACCCTCCTCCACCTCTTATCATCGTCAATCGATTCATCATCATCATCTTCATATAATCCCTAAAAGCTAATTTGATAATTGAGTTATTGCTACTAATGGTGTAACTGAGCTTACAGATGAACCAACTTGGATAGTTGATCCTCTTGTAAGTCATAATCTTAGTCTAAATATGTGTATTTCTCCATTGGTTCATCGAAAACTTTCCATGTATATTGTTTCTTTTGGTACTATTCGGTTTTCTTGATTTTTCTACTATATGATTTTGTAATAGTTAATGACAAAAAAAAAACATATATACACTTATTATGTAACCAGAATTCACAGGTGTCATATGCAATTGCATTGTTGTTGATTACTAAAGTATACAATTGTAGTCACTTTTTGTAAAGTCTTCGGTTAGAGTTGGTTCTTAGTTACAGTATAACTGGTTATTACGATAGCAGAATAGGTTAGGTGATTAGTGTTGAAAGTGTTGTCGATTTTTGTAATAGTACCTGCCTAGAATAATGGAGTAGATTAACTTATCTTTCGCGTTCTGTAAGGTTGTATCAATACGAGTTATGTTACGCGTTCTGTAGTGTGTTAGTCAATAGGATAATTGGTGATCAGTTAGATTTTTTTTTTTATTGATTTCTGCAGCATCGTTTAAAAAAGGCATGATTGGTATAATATATGAATGCATTGCTGTTTATAGGTACGATAGTTGCTGTTGATTTAGGAGGATAGTGTCGTCGTAGTGTAAAGAGATTAAGATATTAGAATAGGAAAACTGTGACTCTTGAAAGTTTTCGATTAGAGTAATAAGAGTTTCTTTATTACCGAAAATTTGATTGCAGCTACGAATAATGAGGCATCTGTTGGTTTAGTGCTCTTTCTTTTGTTTTGTTTATATTATTCGCTCTTCTGCAAATAGGTGGCTTTCCTGTAATGCGTTACTCAATTTCCCTACGCTTTAAGTTTTTGTAAGACCCTTGCTGCTGATGTGTGAGGATAGTGTGTAGGGGTGTTAAATAGGTTACACGCGTTCGTGAACGTATCAGTCGTTTTGGTTGATGTTTAAAGGATTTTTACAAATCTTGCTGTTGACGTAGGGAAATACTAATCTTTTGCATTTTTACAGTAAACATTGAATAATCCTTTACTATATCTATTGAAAATGGTTACTGGATTTTTACGGCTTCGAGTTTTTTACTATATTTTTACTCATAAATGTTACACCATTTTCTAAAAAATGTTACATTGAATAATCCTTTATATTTTTACTATATTTTTTATAAATGTTTATCAGAAGGTGTAACATTGAAAATGGTTACTGGTGTAACATTGAATAATCCTTTACTATATTTTTATTCATAAATGTTACAAAATATATCTCCGTATCGATTTTTTTTTATAAAATTTGAACCATATCTAATTATTTTTCTGTTTGATGTCAGGATTCAACAAGCAACGTTGGAGACATTTACTCGGTAAGCTGGAAGATAACTGTAGATCGAGTATTTCTTCTAATATGGAATACAACTTTGATTAGACTGACTCATTTTTTGCGTTGAAGAGATTATTTATTATGGTACTGACAATTATGTTAAAAGAAACAGGTAAAATTATTGTGTTTTTATTTGTTTGTATAAAACATATTTAGAAACGGATCAAAGAACTGGCATTAAGACCTGTTTTGTTTAGGCCTATCCGCGTTGAAATCACATCCAAAATACTTGAAAGTAGACCGATCCATATACTATTAAAATTTGAAGTTTTTTGTAAAATTCTTGATTTTTGGGTTAAAAGAGTTGAAATCTTGTGTTTTTTGTTATAAAATTTGAAGTTTTTTTGTAAAATTCTTGATTTTTAGGTCTAAGGATTTGAAATCTTGATTTTATTTTTCAGGTGTCGATAAAAACAGAGGAGGGAGGCTTCGCGTTCACACGGTGTCAATCGAAAACTTTCGGCGATGAATAAACTGTTAATGGAAGAGAATTATCGTTTGCAGGAACAAGTTTCACATATGGTGTATGCAAATGGCCATTTTCGTCAAAATGTAAGCTTTTTTATTTTACATTATTTATTGAAATTGTTAGGCTTTTAGCAAACCCATTTTCGTGCCCAATTTGGGCTTTTACCCGGTTTCATTGGGCTTTTAGCAAACCCAGTCCAGTGGAACGTATCAGTTTTAAGTGTTCGTGGGTCTTCGTTTCATGACGTTAGTTCGCCTCCTCCACCTCTACAACAGGTGTCCTACCCTCCTCCACCTCTTATCATCGTCAATCGATTCATCATCATCATCTTCATATAATCCCTAAAAGCTAATTTGATAATTGAGGTGTTGCAGCCCCCGAATTTCGTCATTTTCTATCCCTAATTTCATCATCGTCTTATTCCCCAAATAATATATATATATCTATATCTATATATTCTCAGGGGTCTTTGGTAGGATATACAATTTCTTCATTTTTTTCAAATTATTTTTATATTTTTGTAGTTTGAAGTTTTCGACTATTTAGTTTTAAGGTTGGTAGTTAAGCTAATTCTAACAAGCTTTTATTTGATCTTAATTCAGATATTTGCATACAAAGATTCGGATTCTGGAGATGGGAACTGGGGTGGGTCTAATTTGGGTAACAGTTTTCCAACTGCAAAGGAGATTTGTAAAGGACTTGATAAGTTTGTTATCGGACAAGAAAGAGCGAAAAAGGTTATATTTTTTCATCTTAAAGATTTTATGTTTATAAATGAATGTGTATGTAGATCATAAACAGGTCTGTTTATCGAGCACTAATTAGTAATTCATTCATATAGGTCCTCTCTGTGGCAGTTTACAATCATTACAAAAGGATCTTTATCGATAGTTCGCAAAAGTAAGCACATTGTTCTCTCTGTCTGTTTCATTTCAAGAAAATGATACGGTTGTTGAGTCTCCAAGTTTTATGAAACCGTCATGCGTTACATGAGGATTTATTTGTGGTAATAATGTTTCTAATATATGTTATTACAACTTGGAAAGTTAGGACTGCTGCAGGACATTCGGAAAATGACAAGGCAAGTGACGTGGATGGCGATGCTGTTGAACTTGAGAAAAGTAATATTCTTGTATTTGGTTCAACAGGTTCAGGTAATTAAAGACTGAATAATTTTCTAAAGGGATAGATTAAAGTGTGAAAAAGGATTTTATATTATATTATTAAGTGTTTTGTGAACAATGAATACAGGAAAGACGCTACTTGCAAAATCCTTAGCTCGTTTAGTGAACGTGCCATTTGTTATTGCTGATGCTACTACACTTACTCAGGCAAGTATTTATTGGCTTTTTATTACTGTATTTGACCTTTTTGCACATTTTTGAAGAAGCAAAGGGTTCACATTTGTATAGTTATAGACATTGTTTTAAAAGGTTTGCTGCTAAGTTGACTGAGGATCAAGCCCTTCAAATTTCCAGTAAGTTTCTTACCCGAAACTGATGGCGAGTTAGGTAGCGGGTCAAAATGAGTTCTGGTTGAAATGGGTTGGGTTTCAATTGACAGTTAGTTGATCCAATTTATTCATTTCATTACAGATATTTTTTGAATAAAAAACATATAATAAGTTGTATGCATTAAAAGTAATTTGAACTCAGATGGGTTAAAAATCGCGGTTCAACTTATGGGTAGATAAGAGTTAATTTCTGTTATGATTGCAGAGATGGAAGGAGTAGTATCAGTGTTTGATAATAAAAAGAGAACGCTGCACACAACGCATTCGTTGGATTTCATTGGTCTTGACGGTGTAGAAGCCATGGAAATCCCAGGTTTTTCCACCAAAAATCAGGTTAATGTTATCATCGGTTTCATAGATACAGGTTCGTTTATTGCTTTGCTTCCCCTCATTTTAGTTTCCTACCATTGTATATGATTTAATTACATAAGATGGTAAAAAATTCTAAACTACTTTACTAACACTTATTTCCTTTTTCGTTATGAGTTTGCGTTTAGTTTGAAACTTTCTGATTATATTAATAGATACATGAATAATAGTGGGGTCTATCGAAAAAGAAGTGGAAGTTTTTCAAATTTCTAATCAGTGCCATATCCATTGCATATATTTGCTTAAGATTTGTAATGAATACCGCTTTTTATACAGTAGAAAGTCACTAAATGTCTAAAATCATAATAAGTCATTATTCTGTTTGTGGTTGCATATTTTTAATGATTTATTTTGTTACATTATCTTGGAATTAAGATATCAAATGTATGACAAAAACCCATGTGGTCATGTTACAATAGGAATATGGCCGGAATCACCGAGTTTTAGTGATACAGACATGCCTCCTGTGCCAGCTGGATGGAAGGGAACATGCCAATCAGGGGAAGCATTCAATACTACACATTGCAACAGGTTTTTTTTCCCCATCATTACCTACAGGGCCTACGGGTTGGGTAATGGACCAAAACGAGTATTTTTTGATACGGGTCGATTGCATGGACATGAAACAGTTTATGTTTAAAATTTTCACATTTTTATAAATAGTTAGTCTCTCAAATATGATTGCAACAATTATATTTGTTTAAGCAATAAAGGAGGTTTTATGCAATTAAAATACACTTGAGACGATTTTCGATGTGTTTCTTTCGTAACATGAATCGCTATTCATATACGAGTCAAAGCCGGCCTCTATTTCCATGAAATTAAGTGAATGGGTTAAAACGACCTGCTCCAAATATAGATGTGGAATAGTTTTTAGTTTTTAGTTTGGCATAGCTAACTACCAATTAATTATATGTGCAGGTTATTAATATGGATTTGAATGTTAGGGTTCTCAGTTTTTACTAACGCGATGCATACAAACCAGATTTCACCTTATTACACTTACCACTCTTCGCGATTAATACCAGGCCACACAAAGCAAGGCAAAACACAAAACAGAATCAAAGAATTCAGCTAACGGCAGACCACACAAAGCAACGCAAAATATAAAATGGAGTCAAAGAATTCAGGAACAACAGCCGTGCCATCCCTTCAATTTCAAATGACTACAATCGAACTCGTGCTTCATCAAACTCGTGCGAAGCACGAGCAATCCTCTAGTTAAAATTATATCCATACTTTCTATAGATGCGTAATTGTTATTACATTATATTGCAACTTTAAAATTAGTTAGTTTTTAATTACTATAAAATATTTTCTATTCCAAAAGTAGGATAACTTTGGTATCTCTCTAATCGTTACAACACATAATAAATAAAATATATAATGTTTAATTAATATTATAAATAAAAAGAAAAAAAATAGGAGTAATTAAAAAAAAAAGAAAAAAAAGGGTCAATCCGACCCGACCCTACATGACCCGTTTGACCCGTGACCCATTTGACCCTTTTCACATTATGACCCTTTTTGACCCTAACCCGTTCTAACCCTAACCCGTTTTGACCCATTATTCAAACCGACCCGACCCGTGTATCTTGCCACTCATACTCATAACGTTACGAATTGATAAGATTATGCTAACTATTTTTTCTTTAAAACGGTCGAATATGACTATAATATCTACATGTTATCAAACACAACTACACAAGTAATACTTTTGGGCTAAAAGATCTTATTCGATGTTCTTTAAGAGATAAATACTATTTATATTTGCAAAGTTTTTGAAAATATTTAAAAAGATAAATAAATGACTTCAATTCAGTAATGAATTGTAATATGAGTCTTTACTTGAAATAAATATTTGTATTTAATCATTTAAAATTATTACCCGTGAAAGATCCGAACTACTTTTGTACATGAGCTAGTAAATGTAAATATTATATTATAGCAATCTAATTCATACTCCTTACATAATCTAATATAATAAATAAATGTAATATATAATAAGAAAATAGTACAATAACAAAAAAGAAAATAAGAAAAAAAAACTCGATCATCTCAAGTTTGGAAAAATGATTAACTTTGCTACAAAAAAACTTGTCTATCTTTTCATCGTTTCGGCCTTTTTGTCTAACTTTTGCAATGCCACCTCTAATAAAGTTTGCGTTCCGCTCCAATATACAGTTTATATCTACAACGGGATTCCAGATTCATCAATCACTGTTCGTGTAAGATCAAAAGACGATGATCTTGGGTATCACGACCTTGCTTATTCGCAGGAATTCAATTTTCATTTTTGTCAAAACTTCTTCCATAATACTCTTTTTACAGGTGATTTTTCCTATGGATCAAGAAGCAAAGGTATTAATGTGTTCAACGGTACCGTAGGTGGTATTATCGGTCCTATACCTTTTAAAAACACAAAGATTTTTTGGTTAGTTAAAGACACCGGCTTCTACTTCTGGAAACGTTTGTTACCTTATGATGATAAAAAATGGATATTTAGTGAAAGTTGGTGATATAATGTTTGTGTTGTCTATGAAAAAATAATGTTTTAATAAGACTATTATTTATCATAATAAACTTTAATATTGTGAATTTTTCATCGTGTGCAACATAGCATACTCGAATGTTTCTTGATGAATAAATTATGAAATCGAGTAGAACCAGTTATCGTTATACAAGATCGATTTATAACAAGAAGAATAATATTCAGACATGTTAATATACACATAAGTTATTGCCTTTTATGTTTTTATTCAATCACATTATTCTACTATTTATTTGTTCATTTACATAAATAACTTTTTAAAACCAATTGTGGAAAACATTTGTAATGAAGATTTTTTTTTTCTATTTGTTTAGTAATGTAATTGAAATTATTTCAGTAATCACTAATATAAATCAAGATTTTATAGGTTGGTAATGTAAATGAAAGAAAGAATTATAGAGTTTCATAATTAAGCAAACACCCAAATTACAAAACCACTATAAGCATGGGCGACATATGAAGGATTCAGGGATAGCCATGACTATCTTTTTTAGCTTTTAAAAACCATTAAGGTGATATAGTAATACGAATAATTTGAAGTTTTATGTGGTTTCTATTATTCTATATATTCAATTTTCTATATTTTGGTAATGTTATACTTTTGCTAATTTTATATTTTTGTTAATATTAAATTACATTCAATATCCGAAGTTTTCTAGAGCAGTTCATGTTGAGTTAGTAAACTGATAAACTGTCGATTTGATGTACGATACGATTTTTTTCACATTATTAATCAATTCTTTTCTTTTATTTAGGCATAAGTTGCAATTTAAATGAATTAGTCACATAAGATAAATATTTGTAATGGTTTGTTAATTGTTTATAACGAAGGGTCAGATGGTGGCTCATTTGAAGTAGAAAAAAGATGGAAAATAAGCCACAAAAGAAATTGGATAAGGAAAAACAACTATCTTTTATTTTTATAAACTAAGTATCAATATAAAGTTAATACTAATCCAAAATCTTCTTAAAAAAACATAAGTGAAAAAAAGATGTTAAGAAAACATAAACAAAGCAAAACACCATTTTTTTTATAAAAGTAAACACCAACCCAAAAATAAACAAAAACCTAAAACATCTTAAAAGAAAAAAAATTAATTAATATTTTCTTCTTAACCCTACTCAACCCGAACAACCCGACTGTTGGGGGTTGGGGGATACTTATATTACTGTGGAAAATAATTTGGATGCCCCTCAAAATTTGTCATAGATCCGTCACTGATAATAAGGGCACGAACACCCAATTGGAAGACATGGAAAAATAAAAAACGACCCCAAAATAGAAACTTGAAATAAAAATCCAAACCTCTAAAGGCAAGACGTGTTTGAAAGGAGATAGAAGTTATGGCGAAAACATCAATTTAAACTTGTTGTTTAACCCAATGATAAGTAATACATGCTACAATCATAGATATAATCATAGATACGATTGAATAAAGAGAAAATGTAAAGTGCAATTATATACTTGTTTAAACATAGAAGTTATGCATATAAGCTAGGTTGATATATCATTAACCCTCTTTTATATATTTAACTAATAAAACGAATGCTTAGTTATGATGTAGAATCTTTGTTGGTTTAGTTTTAAGGGTGTGAATAGTTACATTTTGTTTTTGACTTAATTTATAACTACAACTTGAACATCATTTTATTTTTATGTTTATACATCTTTTTAAAGGTTAGAAAGGAATTAGAGGTTGATAGTTGCGTTTATATGATCACGTATTTTTGTATAATATGATTGTAATACTTATCTTTTTGAGGAGGCGGGTTGCTTCTCTTGTCGTCGTCGTCGAGGAGCTATTGGCAAGGAGACTAGCATTGCGATTCACTCTAAGCGGTACATAACTCTTAACCTTTCTAGGACTCTCTCTACAACAATGTGCTTCACAATCGCTCATGATTGGTAAATGGATTTCTCTATGTAGTGTCGACCTTCTAGAAGATTCCCAAAGCGACTAGTCCCTTTTAGAATACCCCTTTCTTTCACCGAAGACTTGAATCAAGAGATTCTTTACTAGTGTTCCCCTTGAAGAAGATCTCTCGTTGATTCATAAATATATTCACATACCTTTAAAAGAACTAAAACTATATTATAGGTACTCAAATAAACTACAAATAAACACTTATGACAAGTTAAGAAAAATAAATAGAGAAAATCAAATCATTCGAAACATTAATACTCCATAAAATAATCATAAGATTAGCAAAAACTTTCACGCTATCTCTTTCATTTTCCTAATGTCACGAGAATAAATTTGTCCAAAATGAGAAATTTTATTTTTTCCAAAATCTCCCGCTATTTGCGTATGCATTTGCACCATTATATATATATATATATATCGCTAAAAACATTTAAATTTTGTCATATCCTCACGCCATTTTATAGGACACTGTTTGAGCAACGATTGTCAAACACGAAGGTGAGGTGATATCAACTTTGGATCTCCTGTGATGATCAAAGTGCAAACCCAACAAGCTCCTGACGAACCTAGGGTGATCAAGGTTGAAGATGGAAGCAAGAGTATATGAACTCTGTTTAAGCTTTTGTGTGTGTTGAGATGTCCTTTTCGACAATGATTGAGACTATGTATTTATATGACCAGTTTCAAGTATATGGAACGTCCATCAATTAATGACGATCATGAATACTTAAACTGCCTTAGTAATCAATCACTGGTATACTAATCGTCTTCTATCTTTATTATTGTATGCGACGCCTCACTATTATGACAGTAGTAAAGTGGTTGTCAAGCGTCATTATGACCGTCGTCAAAGGCAAAGGGAAGCACCTTCAAATGACAGGCGATGGCATGACAAGCGTTAACAATCTAAGACAGCCTGACAGGCGGTACAACTTGACAAGTGATGATAGATGTCGACAACCTGACAGGCGATGACAGCCTGACAGGCGATGACGGCCTGACAGGCGATGACAGCCTGACAGGCGATGGCATACAGGCGGTACAACTTGGCGAGCAATGACAGGCAGGCGATGACAGCCTGACAGGCGATGACAGACAGGCGATGGCATACAGGCGGTACAACTTGGCGAGCCATGACAGGCAGGCGATGACAGACAGGCGATGGCATACAGGCGGTACAACTTGGCGAGCAATGACAGGCGTTGACAAATGTGATACAACCTGATAGGCGCTCAATAAAAGCCCATGTTTGTAATCCCTACTAACCTCATCATGCCCCCGAGTTAGGATTTGCCAAAGCAACAGTTTGCAAGTCGTAACTATCACCAGTCGTAAACCCTTTTTTTTTTTTTTTTAGGGGTGATGATGATGTAACTATAACGGATGGTGTGACGGTGACGTAACATCATTTTGGGTGATTAAGATGGCTATCTTGAATACTCTTATACATCGGATGGTTTGCATGTCAATATATCATAACTAACATGATCATGATTTAGGGCTGAGAAATACCGACCGAAACCGACTGGCCCGACCGAAACCGACAATACCGACCGAAACCGAAACCGAAATATGTGCATCCGGGCCGGTAGTCGACGTAAGTAATCATCGTTTTCGGTATTCGGGTCGGGTCGGTAGAAATACCGACCAAAACCGAAAGTGGCCCGACTCACCCGAAAAATAATAAGGGATTTATCCTCAAACTGACGTTATCCTCAAACTTTGAAATCCCTTATCTGAAGTTCGTCCCTCTTTCATTCTTTTAATCTGTGTGCCGAGACATGTTTGCCCCAATTTCGATTTCTTGTAAGAATAAAAGAAATTATAAGAATAAAAGAGAAGAAATGGCACCTTTAAATGAATGAATGAATGAATGGTGGAATTGGGGCATTAATCCTTCGTTCAGATTTTAAATAGGTGACCTACCTGTGTGCTTTCTTTTTCTTTTAACTGTGCAGTGTCCACAATGGCAATTTCAACCAGCCATATGTATTTTCAGTCTATTGGGCCTCAAGCCCAACTGTATTTTCGGTCCGGCCCGACATGGCCCGAAAATATACCGACATGGCCCGAAAAATTACCGAACCGACCGAAATAAAATCGGTTCGGTTTCGGTTTGATTTTTTTCCAATTTTCGGTATCGGTATTAGTCGGTTCGGGTCGGTCGGTCTCGGTATTGGCCCGATGCTCACCCCTATCATGATTCTACATGAACCTAACATCATCATTCATTGGTTGATTAAAACTTAAAAGGTTCCTCAAAATGACCAATTCCAACCATTTACATCACACAATTACTGTACTTTTCTTAGAGTCTGCAAGATATCATTTTTACCATGTCATTTGAATTTTGTTAGCATGTTCAAAAACGAGTATCTAAAATTAATATGACTCGAAAAGAAACTCATTGTTTCGCTATTTCTATATCAACACTCAAAGTAACCAAATGTAGTCACGTAAAAAGAATCAATCGTAACCAAATGGACCGGCCATCTAGGACCGACGGTAGCCCCATGGACCGGCCACCTAGGAACCGGCGGTAGCCCATGTACCGGCCCCCTAGGAACCGGCGGTAGCTCCCCTGGACCGGCGGCGATCGTCACCGGAGGTAGATCCCCTGGACCGGCGGCGACAGGCGGTTTTTCGACTGGTTGTAGGCGGCGGCGACAGGCGGTGTTTCGGCCGGCTGTAGGCGGCGGCGACCGGCGGTATGTAAGGATTTCGGCACCGGCGGTATTTTAAAGCCTAGCCCGTTTGCTTAGGCGACCGGCGGTTTTGATTTTTTTTATCGGCCATCAAGAACCGAAACTTGAGATGGGTATTAAGGTATGGAGATGTAGAAAAAGAAAGGGGGGGTGACGGCTACTTCTCCATACTTTGTGTGTTTTTTTTTTTTTTTTGTACAGGCGGTATACAATTCCGTACTTTATGTTAGCCTAAGACAGGCTGTATAATCATATTTGCATAGTAATGTAAGTCATGTTTGACTTTTTGTTAAGACAATTTTCAATTCCCTAGTTTATGTTAGCCCAAGAAAGGTTTATTTTATACCTTATGTCTCGGCGTAAAAATTTAGATTTTGTTATGTTGCCTAATATAATTTCCGTTGTCCATACAACATCGTGGAGGCCGGCTGATAGCCAAGCCATGGACCGGCGGTAGCATCGTACCGGCGGTAGCCATGGACCGACGGTAGCCAACCATGGACAATAATGTTTTATTGGGTGATCAAGCCAATAACACATTTTCATTTTTTATCTTTATATTATGAATGTTGTGTCCATGACACCGTCTTGGGTGTGCATGACAGTGTGTATATTGGGTTGTGCGTATGACACTTTCTTGAGGGCCATGGTTCCTTTGTATGTCAATGACATAGGTAGATTTGAGTATGCTTTACATTGTGCCTGTGACACTGGGCATGATGAGGTTAGTAGGGATTACAAACATGGGCTTTTATTGAGCGCCTATCAGGTTGTATCACATTTGTCAACGCCTGTCATTGCTCGCCAAGTTGTACCGCCTGTATGCCATCGCCTGTCTGTCATCGCCTGCCTGTCATTGCTCGCCAAGTTGTACCGCCTGTATGCCATCGCCTGTCTGTCATCGCCTGTCAGGCTGTCATCGCCTGCCTGTCATTGCTCGCCAAGTTGTACCGCCTGTATGCCATCGCCTGTCTGTCATCGCCTGTCAGGCTGTCATCGCCTGTCTGTCATTGCTCGCCAAGTTGTACCGCCTGTATGCCATCGCCTGTCTGTCATCGCCTGTCAGGCTGTCATCGCCTGCCTGTCATTGCTCGCCAAGTTGTACCGCCTGTATGCCATCGCCTGTCAGGCTGTCATCGCCTGTCAGGCCGTCATCGCCTGTCAGGTTGTCGACATCTGTCATCACTTGTCAAGTTGTACCGCCTGTCAGGCGATCGCCTGTCAGGTTGTCTTAGATTGTTAACGCTTGTCATGCCATCGCCTGTCATTTGAAGGTGCTTCCCTTTGCCTTTGACGACAGTCATAATGACGCTTGACAACCACTTTACTACTGTCATAGGAGTGAGGCGTCGCATACAATAATAAAGATAGAAGACGATTAGTATACCAGTGATTGATTACTAAGGCAGTTTAAGTATTCATGATCGTCATTAATTGATGGACGTTCATATACTTGAAACTGGTCATATAAATACATAGTCTCAATCATTGTCGATCTCATCTCACTTCAACACACACACACAAAAGCTAAAACAGAGTTCATATACTCTTGCTTCCACCCTCAACCTTGATCACCCTAGGTTCGTCAAGAACTTGTTGGGTTTGCACTGTGATCCTCACAGGAGATCCAAGGTTGATATCACCTAACCTTCGTGTTTGACAACCACTGCTCGAACATTGGCGCCATCCGTGGGACTCGTTTTTTAAACGGCGTTTCACTTTTCCAATTTTTTTTTTCTCCGTAACCAACCGTTTCCATGGAGGCAACACATCCATCGCAGATCAGTTCTTCAGCGCCAGAAATAACCACTACTGTGATTACCACTGCACCGGAAGCGGTGATGACTTCACCTGTTCATACCACAATCCCATAATCATACGTCGATTCTGAGTATACAGTGTCGGATCTAAGGACGACACGGGGGTATCCCTCTTTAACAAGTCCCCTTTTTTCCACAAGGCTGGCTGGAGCAAGTATGTTTACTTCACTACCACCAGTGACATCCATCCCTCCATTTCAGCCTCTTTTGTCCCACGGGACATGCTCTCAGGAGGATGGCACGGATCTTGTAAGACAACCTGTTTCGATGGCTTCCCAGCCTGCTACTCAAGGGGTTCAGGAGGATCCCATTGTGGAACTGCTTAGAAGGTTGGCTCAGAGCACCCAGCCACCACCACCCCCACCACCACCTGCTTCGTCAGATCTGTTGTCACAGTTAGTGGAGGCATTGCGCCCAACGCCTCAGCCAGCACCCGTACAGCTAGTGGATCCGTTGTCACAACTCCTGGAGCGGCTAAGGCAACCAAGCACACACACCCCACCAACACCTCTACCACAGGACACATCTAACGACATGCTCAGAGTCTTGCACACCCTAGTGACAGCAGCAGTTCCACCTCGTGCAGCCACTATGCCTTTGTCAGTGGTTAGTTCAAAGTTTTGTGACTGGGTTGCCAGATTCCCACTCCCAGATAAGCAAAAAGTCCCGTCCGTTGTTGGTACTTACGACGGTACTCGAGATCCAGACGACCACCTTCCTCTGTTTGAACAGGCTATTATGACGGAGAAATGGTTAGACCCAGTCGCTTGCTACATGTTCCCTGGAACATTACAAGGTTTCGCTCGTGATTGGTTTGCTGACTTGCCTGAGAGGAGTATTCAAGATTTCGCAGATCTAAAAGCCAGGTTTGTGACTCAATTCGTACAACAAAAGAAGCAACATAGAACTCATATAGAGGCTCATTTGATACGTCAAAAAGAAGGAGAGGGGTTGCGTGACTTTATCCAGCGATACACACAAGAATGCCAGAAGATCGCCATGTTACCGGAGAGTCAACAAATTTCTGGTTTTACTCTTTCCCTACTTCCAGGACAACTTCAAGAAAAGTTAATCAAGAGAACTGCCACGGATGGCGCCAATGTTTGAGCAACGATTGTCAAACACGAAGGTGAGGTGATATCAACCTTGGATCTCCTGTGATGATCACAGTGCAAACCCAACAAGCTTTGACGAACCTAGGGTGATCAAGGTTGAAGATGGAAGCAAGAGTATATGAACTCTGTTTAAGCTTTTGTGTGTGTTGAGATGTCCTTTTCGACAATGATTGAGACTATGTATTTATATGACCAGTTTCAAGTATATGGAACGTCCATCAATTAATGACGATCATGAATACTTAAACTGCCTTAGTAATCAATCACTGGTATACTAATCGTCTTCTATCTTTATTATTGTATGCGACGCCTCACTATTATGACAGTAGTAAAGTGGTTGTCAAGCGTCATTATGACTGTCGTCAAAGGCAAAGGGAAGCACCTTCAAATGACAGGCGATGGCATGACAAGCGTTAACAATCTAAGACAGCCTGACAGGCGATCGCCTGACAGGCGGTACAACTTGACAAGTGATGACAAATGTCGACAACCTGACAGGCGATGACAGCCTGACAGGCGATGACGGCCTGACAGGCGATGACAGCCTGACAGGCGATGGCATACAGCGGTACAACTTGGCGAGCAATGACAGGCAGGCGATGAGAGCCTGACAGGCGATGACAGACAGGCGATGGCATACAGGCGGTACAACTTGGCGAGCAATGACAGGCAGGCGATGACAGCCTGACAGGCGATGACAGACAGACGATGGCATACAGGCGGTACAACTTGGCGAGCAATGACAGGCGTTGACAAATGTGATACAACCTGATAGGCGCTCAATAAAAGCCCATGTTTGTAATCCCTACTAACCTCATCACACACAATTTTGTTTGTCTAGTCAGACCATTTTACCTACGTATTTGAACGTTTCGTATATATCAAAAATTTATTTCTTGAAACGAAAAAAATAACATAAAATTTTTCACGAATCGAATGATTACTTTTGAAATATGGTTAACAAATATTTTTAGCCTTTTCTCTAAAGAATATATCTTCAAACTAGAAGAAAGACCACAGGATTAGAAAATATCTTGAAACAATCAACGGTTACGATTTGTTCTAACATCGAAGACCAACATACCTCTCTCTGTAAGTCTCCCAAACCTCTCTCTCGGAGCGAGGGGTTTTTCTGGGGTTTGAAAAACAAGCTCAAACCCTAGTAATCAGTTTCAATTCTACTTTTCAATAGTATCTAGGGTTTCAATTCGCATTCCGTTTCCAAATCAACGGCGGAATATGTTGAATTTGTTTCTTTTCGATCAACACTGAATGCTTTCTCGAGGTTAGGGTTCTTAATTTTGTAAATCTTTTATAATCTGCATGAATTCTTGAAATTGGGGATGTTTTGATTGCTTATTATCAGCTTATTGTGTTTTGTAGTGCTTATTTAAACTGTTACTTTGATTATTTGTGAGCGAAGTTAAGCTGTTTTCGAGTGTTTCTTAAAAAGGTAAGTAGAGAATCAGTTAGACGTTTATTGTAAAGTACGTATCCACTTTAAAAGAAATGCAATAAGACGATAACCTGACTGTGGATAAGTTGTTGAAGTAAACAATCCAAAACACGCGTTAAAACTTTCTATTACTTTAGTTACATTAATTACTCTATAAGTTTTTTTAATGTATCATGAGTATTTATCGAGAGAGAATTTTGATACATGCAGCACTTGAGGATTGATCTTTATGGCGCCTACTATTTCTATAGAGTATGCCGGAAATAGGGAGTCAAAGAAGTTTTCACAAAAACTCAAACCTTCGAGTATGGGGAAAACAAGGAAAGTATCTGAAGGGAACTCACGTGGGTTTGTTCCAGAATATTGTCATTTTGTTGATGACATGGTTGAATTAAATCCATGTTCCCCTAAAAGGAAATTCATTAGCTTGAATGATAACGCTAATGAACGGTTTGGGGTTCCGATTCAAGTTCTATATCTGTCAAAACTGTCTGGTTTTCAGAGGAAAGAGTTGGTTCTGAAGTTGAAACACGAGCTTGAACAAGTGAGAACATTTCAGAAAGAAGTTGCTATGGGTAAGTCAACACCGAAACCTGTGTCCAATAGTATTAAGCGGGTCCCCTCCGGGAAGAAATCTGTGGGGTCCACAAAGAAGGCAAAACAGACTTCTGGGAATGCAATGTTGATGAAACAGTGTGAAACATTACTGAAAAGTTTGATAGTGCATACTCATGGTTGGGTTTTTAAGGCCCCGGTTGATGCAGTAGCTTTAAATATTCCTGATTATTATACTGTTATAAAACATCCGATGGATTTGGGTACTGTGAAAAGTAAGTTGACTTCAGGTCAATATATCGACCCGTTGGGTTTTGCAGCTGATGTTAGATTGACCTTTTCAAATGCGCTCACTTACAACCCACGTGGAAATAATGTGAACAGTATGGCTGAAACATTGAGCAAGTATTTTGAAACTAGATGGAAACAAATCGAGAAAAAACTAGTAGTAAAAGTTCTTCAAAAGCCGACTATAAGTACGGAAGTTGAAACTATTGTTATTATGTCTCCGATTAAAAAGAGAAAGATTATGTACGTTGAAAGTGAAGTAAAACAAGTACCGGTTGCTAAGAGAGTTATATCTGCTATTGAAAGCGAAGCAAAACAAGTACCGGTTGCTAAGAGAGTTATATCTGCTATTGAAAAGGACAATTTGACCTTGGAATTAGATTCCTTACTCGCAGATTTGCCTCAAAACATCATTGATTTTCTTAAGGAGAAGAGTTGTAATGGAAACCAAACATCCGAAGATGAAATTGAGATTGATATTGAAACTATGAGTGATGATACATTGTTGATACTGAGGAAGCTTCTAGATGATTATTTGTCGACAAAACAGAAAGACGCAATAGAAGCTGGAATGGAGGTACGATTATTTCGTTTCTATTGTCTTCATTGAAATTGTTTCCTTTTATTAAGTTAAAATTGTTTCCTTTTATTAAGTTATCGTTTTGATTTATAAATTTATTGCAGCTTCATAATGAGGTCGGGATCAACAGTTCACCAATGCAAGTCTGCAAAGCTGGAATTGCAGCTAATGATGACGAGGATTTAGACATTGGCGGAAATGATCTGGCTATCTCGAGTTTCCCTACTATAGAGATAGAGAAAGATTCAGCTGTCGGAAAAAGTAATTGTGGTAACGAGAGTAGTTCCAGTAGTGAAGACGGGTCATCATCCAGTGGTTAGTTTTACTGTGAACTTTAGATTTTGTAATTTATAAACGTTTTAGGTCATGATAGATTCATTCCTTTTTATCTGTGTTGCAGATTCAGATACTGGTACCTCTTCAGAGAGTGATGCAGATTGTGCCAAGGCGTCTACCGTTGTGAATAATGTGAATGTATGTCTTTATGACTTTATATGAAGTAACGTGGTGACATTTAAATGTTTGTTGTCTGGTTTTTTGATACATTTTTACTATTGATTCTTACATTAGCCAACTTTGGGCTCCGAAAAGGAAACTGTTACAGTTGATGCCGAACCTGAAAATCGTGAGTTTGTATAAAATTCTGCTTGTAATAACTGTATGACATGATTTTGTACGTTCCAAGGTTATCATAAAATGTGGGCGTGTGGGTTTTCAGATTCAGTAAATGAGGTGAGCCAAGTCCTGCAGAAGTCTCGGTCCAACCCTGTTTCTGGTGAAATTGGCGGTAAGCAATGAAAACCATGCAGAAACTGTGTATTATTAGTTTTGCATGCATTTTCTCACTAGCTGTGATATAAAACATTTTTAAGAGAGAGTGCTCAATCCAAGAGGCAAGTCTTTCCTGTAAAGCTCGACCGTGCAGCTATTTTGAAAAATTGTGAGTTTGTATAAAATTCTGCTTGTAATAATTGTATGACATGATTTTGTACGTTTCAAAGTTGTAATAAAGTGTGGTTGTGTGGGTTTTCAGATTCAGTAAAAATTCTGCTTGTAATAATTGTATGACATGATTTTGTACGTTTCAAAGTTATAATAAAGTGTGGTCGTGTGGGTTTTCAGATTCAGTAAACGAGGTGAGCCAAGTTGTGCAGAAGTCTCGGTCCAATCCTGCTTCTGGTGAAATTGACGGTAAGCAATGAAAACCATGCCGAAACTGTGTGCTATTGCATGCTTTTTCTTACTAATAGTGATTTAAAACATGTTTAGGGGAGAGTCCCCAGTCCAAGAGGCAAGTCTCTCCTATAAAGCTCGATCGTGCAGCTATTTTGAAAGACCGTTTTGCCGATACTATACTGAAAGCGCAAGAAAAGACCATTCGAAAGGTATATTTAAAGTGTTGAACTTAAAACCATCATTATGTCTCTTATCTCTTTCTAGTTACTAATGATGATATTTGCACGTTCAAGGGTGAAAAGCAGGATCTTGAAAAGTTAAGGCTTGAAAGGGAGTTGCTAGAAAAACATAGAAAAGCAGGTTTGTTATACACATCAAAGAAGATGCATTGCTACTCTTTGTTATAGTTTTTGTTTTGATCTTGTGTCTTGTCGATTCGGGTTATCTTTTATCTTTAACAAGACAAACGGGTAAAAGTAAGAAGTATTAGCTAGAAAAGGAATTATTTAAATGGGTGAATAGGTTGAAAGTTGCACAAATGGGGTAACCTGGCCTGTTACAACAAGTACCAAAGTTCCTTTTCGACCCGTAAACCAACCTGTGTAGTGTCATCTCTATATGTCGTGGCTACATTTAATCTTGAACTCATGTTCATGTTTAGAAAAAGCTCGATTACAAGCTGAAGCAAAGGCTGCAGAAGAGACACGAAGAAATGCAGAAGCGGAAGCTGCTGCTAAAGTGAAGAGAAAGAGAGAACTTGAGAGAGAAGCAGCACGCCAAGCTCTACAAAATGTATGCTTCAACTTTTATATCCGAAACTTTTCTTTTGCAATAAAAGGACAAGTTCTGATGAATATTTATTGTGTTCTTAGATGGAAAAGACAGTTTATATCGATGAGAGTTCCCAATTTTTAGAAGATTTGGAGATGCTTGGGGTCCCACCCATCCAGCCCTTACAAAGCTTAATAGATGAAACGAGTCCAGTTCATTCTCTAGATCCTTTGGGGAGTTTCAAGTTCCCTGGAAAAAATCCTCTTGAGCAACTCGGTTTGTACATGAAAGATGATGAAGAGGAAGAAGATGCTACAGCTATGATCGATGATCCAGAGGAAGGGGAGATTGACTGATTACTTCAAGTGAAGACGGTGATGGGACTTGATTTTTGGTTCTTTTCAATTGTATAAAGAACAGAGGAATATGTTTTACCAACCGAGGGAATGTAAATCTACTCTGCAAATTCTCTAGTGAAATACAACTGTGATCTTTTGTGCATTTCTGCAGTTCACTTTTAGACTATGAAAGGTAGTTGAACTTTACATAAAACCATGTAGTTATGACATAACCATTCCTCCATCAATAGTTAAAACCTGCGATGAAACAGTAGTATGGTGTTATTCACCAAGAAAAAATGTCTATAACTTGTTAAACCTGTAAAGTTTTCAATCTCTCAGAAACTGAATATAAAAGAAGCTTATACCTGTCCTGTGATGTAAGAAGCTGCATAATTAAGTGCCAAGAATTCCACTAATCCGGCGACTTCTTTAGGTTGACCATATCGCCCAGTCTTAAACTTAATCGAGACATATAGAAGGCAAAGTTTAATCTTTTTCAGAGAGGAAATCACCTAAAGGAATGTTCTGCAGGATTTTCTTTTCAATATCATCCACAAGTTTTGCGGTCATATCAGATGCAATGAAACCTGGAGCTACAGCATTAACCTGTGGCAAAATCAGTAACCTTAATTTCTCTCGAAAAAACTCTTAATGGCAAAAGAAATAAAATAAAATAAAGGATATCTACGTTTATATTTCTTCTTGCATATTCTTTAGCAACACTCTTTGTGAAGCCAATAACCCACTAAACCAACAACCGAAGCTATGTTAATGATTATGTCAGGTTCAAGTCAATAACCTCCTGCCATTGAGCTTTTGTGAAGCCAATAACCCCTGCTTTTGTGAAGCCAATAACTCCTGTTAGGTTCAAGTCAATAACCTCCTGCCATTGAGCTTTTTTCATTCTTATTGACATTCCATCACGCGTAATTCCTAAAGTAGTGTCATGACTTGATTAAGTGAAATGAAATATATCACAGCTGTATAGTTACGTTGACATAGTTACCTGCATTATTTATCAATATATCAACTGTACCCCATTGATCAACTGCCTGAAGAATATAAAAAAAATGTGAAATAACATAATGACAGATACGAAAACTAAGCAATAAGAAATATATTGAAAGAATGTTTAGTTACTGTTTTGATCATAGATTCTACATATTCTTCCTTAGAAACATCCCCCCAAACGTAAGAGCATGTCCACCTGATCTCTCAATCTACAAACATAAACTGCAAATGTTGAACAACCGTTCTACCATAATAATCCTTTGTTGAACCAATCGAGAGTGTATTAAAACACCATGGTTTGTAGCATTACATAATTGTTTCCTAAACGAATACATCAATTCATTTGCACGAAGACAATAACGATAATCATGGTTTATAGCAATCATAACACATATAAATGATGAATTACATCGTTACTTGTAATGCTTGATGGTTAACCAACAAAACGATTGGATATTTGTATATTTAATTATCAACATCTTTGTATAGAATTTAACAGCAAAGTTTACCTCATGGGCAACTTCTTCAACATCCTTCAATGATCTCGCATAATTCACCAAAACCTAAATTAAAAAACGAACGAAATCAAAAACCAGATCAAAACTATTTTCAGCAACACGTAAGTTCAATAATTCACTTACTCTACAACCAGCTCTTCCCAAAGTCAATAGCAACAGGAGCTTCAACATTTTGCACAACACCAATACTCGGGTCACCAACCGCAGTAACATAAGTCCTAGCACCTATTCGTCACATTATTCTTAATCATAATCACAATCATAGCACATCAAAACGTAGTTCACTTAAACTAGAATGTTTACGACTCGATTTCCTCAAAATATTTAGCTACAGAAACAATGTTCATCAACTTACAATCATTCAGTTACTATTATTAGGTCTACAAAATTAATAATAAAATGAAAATAAATTACTAAATTTACAATAAAATTTATATAAATGATACCGTAAAAGCGTGAAGAAAACGACGGCTGGCATTGAAACCTAGAGATTGATTGCGTGGATAGAAAGCTAGATATTTGACGGTATAACGGAGTTCGAACAGAATTGAAAGCAATAGCGGCTCAAGTAGCCATGTAAAAATTCTCCGACGAAAGCAAGAATTAAGAAATTACAAATATAGTCCTTACAAATTACTTTTTTTTCTTTTCTATTTTGCTCCTTATGCTTCGTTTGAGTCGTTAAATATTCACGGTTGTTTATCACGGTCTTAAGTTCGCACTTATTTATTTTAAAAAGTAGTTTTAAAATATATGTAATCCCAAACACCATCAATCTAAACTAACATAATATATGGAGCTAATTGCATAAATCGTTTCTAATGTTTGCTTATATTGCAAATTTTGTTCTTATAATTTTAAAAGTGCATTTATCGTCCATTTGAAAAACCTTTGTTGTAGATATCATCCATGAGATGGACGGTTTATACAAAATGTTTAGACTTGTTAATACATAAACCGTCATAATGACGAAGGACGATATCCGCAACAAAGGTTCCCACATGGATGAGAAATGCAGTTTCAAAATCCACAAGGACGAAACCTGCAATCTGAACAACGTTAGAGACGATTTATGCAATTAACTCTAATATTTGATAGATAAGTCGAAATTGTGAGTTCTTATTTGGAACCATTAGTTTGAGGTCCCATGATCTTAATGATAAAGTTTGGTAACATGAAATTAAATGACTTGCAATTAAATCGTTAAATGTTATAAACCAAAAGCAACAGTTGATATTAACCAACAATGTTATAACTTTTCAAAGAGGTTTTTTTATAGTTTTTTTTAGCATAAAAACGAGTATTTCTGGTAAAATTTGAAATACGTAAGACACAATTGAAATTGCAATGTTTTGTCCCTCAGTATGCATTTTACATAGAATTTGTGCATTTATGGAAAGTTAGAAACATCAAACGGTAAATATATTGCATGAACGATCTTTTGAAATCAAAATAAAAGACATCTCCTTTCTTTATAAGAACAAAAGACTATAATGTTGCTTAGGACAAGAAAAGGATGGAAGATTAAATACTAAAAAACGACCGAATGCTAATCCATTTTGACGATAAAAAACCTTAAAAAAAATCCCAAACTGAACTCTAAAGCTAAATTAACAACAAATTTTAAGAGAATAACATAGAATAGAACAACAACTGATGATCACGAGTAAAACTTGTAATCCTTCGCCTGCAATATGATTTGTCGCAATGCGCCAATTGGAGCTAAACACATCAGTAACACTCCAAGAATTATGCATATCTACACCAACAAGATACAATCGGGTTAATCAAAAAGCAAATGGTTTTCTGATCAAACTGAAAACAAACAATTATGAAAAGAAGAATTGTAATTGCAACTTACCCAATTTATAAACCATGAGAGACTACAAGTCTTGGGCTTCTTGATGGCTAGCCACATGATACAAGGAAGCTGCAAAATAAAAAATAACAAATTAGAATATAATATCAATCATATAAAAAACATTTTCTAAAATAAATTTTTTAATTCATGAATTAATTAATCATAGTTTAAAGATATAATGATATTTTAACTTACAAAGTACGTAGTTGGAGCAAAAGCAAAGCCTCCAAAGAAACCCAAAAGCCCTCCGAAAAAGGGGAATGTTATAGCAAGGAACATTGTGAGCGCTGCCCAAAGACACAAAAAAGCAATCAGTCTCGAAACCAATATTACTCGGATAAAATATTTGAGGATGGAATATCCTTACCAACATAAGAAGTTCGTGCCACAAATCGTAGGAAGTTAGTCGGTTTAAATTTCATCTTAACCACCAAAAAGTATTGTAGCATATCAAATACAGGCATCGCGTAGACCTGAAACGTTAATTTGATATTTTTCATTAATTGTTTTGTAACGAAAAGCAATGTAATAGAAGTGTACTTGATGATTAACCAAGATAAATACCTGATAGCTTCCAATGACATGAATCACGACAAACAAGTTTGCAATACCAATAAGAATTGGAGGGTGTTCGAGTGAAATGAGAACATTATCTTCAACTGTATTGCCAAAAATCCAATAGCCGATTATTGCAACAGGAAAATAACATAATGCTACCACTATATAGGCGAAAACAACTCCTTTCCACATGGGTTTCTTTGAAGGGGCTTCGGGTGTTGAAGGGATCGTTGCTTGAATCTCCAAGACCACATTATGACCAGCAAATGCAAAGGCTACATCGCCTAAGGCACTCAAGAATCCAAATGTTTGACCTACTGTGGTTGAAGCCTTTGGGGTATACTGAACATCGGGTAGCACCCCTTTGTGCCAAGAAGCGGTCCATGCCATTGTAGAATAACTACACACAAAGTTATGTATAAATATTATAAACCAAGAAAAACGCGAGTTAAATAACAAGTTGGATAAACTACTTAAATTAAAACGCTAGAATAAGGTAAATAGGCTTTTTAAAAGGCAACATATATACCTTAGTGACATGACTGCGGCAAGTAACGAGATTATAGTGATAGAGTTGAAGTTGGGGAGAAGCGAGAGGACGAATTGGATGCCGCCAAACATCATGATGTAATAGGTGGTTTTGATAGGCGGACCACCATGAGGAGATAAGATGTCAACGGCTTTCTTGAGAGACTTGCCACCAGTGACCATGTAGACAATGTTAACACCAATTTCGACAATGAGTTGTTGTGGCACAACTAACCAAAGACCAAGTTTCTCGCCAAAGGCTTCTTGGCCTAGCTCGTGGTAACGATCAAAACGCTTGCCAGGAACACACTCATGCATCTCCACCATTTGCCATAACGTGTAGAGAGTAATAATCCATGACAAAACAATCACAGTAACTCCAGGACCCCTATATATGAATTGAACAAAAATTTATACCATAAAAAGCGATTTCTTACCATAGAAAAAACAATAAAAAAATGTCACATAATTTTCATGTTTTTAAATAATTCACATTTATATTAAAAATACGTAAAGAAAAAACCAATATGATTTTAAAAAACCAAATTGATCGGTAATCTTTTGTAAAAGACAATATATGAAAGACAATATTGATCCATTTTCTTCGATCAAACAATTAGGTTATGAATAAATACATCATAAATAACATAATATTAATAAAAGATTGTAATTTACTAACTTGCTAAATATTTTTTGATGTTTGATGGAGTAATATAGAACATGTGACAAAATAAAAGGTAAATATAAAACGTACCATCCGAGTTGCGACATGGCATAAGGAAGGCCAAGAACACCAGCACCAACCATAGCTGTGACATTATGGAAAGCGGAGTACCACCACTTTGCGTCCCTAGACGACGTCACGGGTAGCCAATCGTTCAACGCTTTCGCGTCTGCTGCTTTTTTAGAATCAGCAGCAGATTCTGCTCCCATGATGAAGAAAACAACTTTTTCTGATTAGGGAATGACGAATGTTTGTTTAGAGAGTTGAGAATATAAAAAAAGAGAGAAAAACGGGTGAATATAGAGAATCAGGCGGATATTCAAAGTTAATGTACATTAAATAGAAAGATTAATTAGTTATGGAGGAGTTTGATAACATATCAAATTAGTATTAAAATAGGAATCAAGATAAGTATTATATCTTATCAAAAAGTCTTATAGGTGCATGTGTAAAATGATACGGATTAGCTAAAAATTAGGACGAGTTAGATAGCATTTCGAATTGGTTAGGTTTTTATTTTTTTTTGGAAACATATAATAATTTTGTTTAATAGACCAACTCACATATCGTTAATTATAAGACTGTTAATTATAAGACTATTAGGTGGTTGAGATCCATCATATCCAATTAAGTGACAAAATGAGTGACAAATAAGGATAGAGAATCACAAGATTACAATCTCATGATTTTAATTTTTATGGTGTTAATATGATAAATGATGAAATTAGGAAGGTACATAGTATTTCTCGGTCTAGGTTTAATTGAATAATATTTTTTTATTTGGATTTTATAACTAATAAATGTATTAGTTATGAGCAAATACCTATATTACAATAACAATAAACTATGATTCAAAATTGATCTAATCAAGTCGTCAAGAATCTAAAACTTAATAAATTAACTATAGATTTCTCACAGATATTAGGTCTGGCAAAGTTGACCCGTATAATTAAAAACAGGTTGATTTGGGTCTTTTTTCTGACCTATTGGGTTGATTTAGGTGGCTGCTGAACTAAATAAAGGGTCAAACGGGTTGTGAAAATCATTTTCTAATTTCTGAAAATGGTCAGACGGGTCACTCACGGGTTGAAAATTTCAACCTGATTCACAATGATTATTTGAAATAAAGAAACGTAATGTCATTTTTTCCGGCAGATTATTGCCGCCGTCTGCCTTGCGAAATAAGAGAAAAATATTTTCTCAAATGGTTATTGATTTTGTTGTCTGCCCTACTTTTCTATTTATTTATTTTACTTAATTACTCACTAAAATAATAATTTGATTTATCAGTGCCATAATTTAATTAAAGTTCTTTAATATTTTCTGTATAAAATGTATCTTATTCGGATTTCTTTTCTATATATCTTTTTTTAATGAAACACTAAACCACCGCTTATATAAATAATAAATTCATTTGTAATAAATTGATTTGTAAATAGGTAGGTATAAATTTAGGCATTAAGTAATTTTATAAACTTAAGTAAAAAAGTATAAAACAAATGAATTCATAAAATATAAAAACTTTATATAAATAATTAATGGGTAGACCCGACCCGACCCAACCCATTTGACCCTTGCCCCATTTGACCTGAATTTTTAAATGATCCGTTTGATCCGCTACCCATTTTGAACCTAACCCATTTTGACCCATCACCCAACCTGACCCGAACCGTCCATTTTGCCACTCCTAGTCGATATCACTTTGAACCTCTCACTAATCTTCGAGTTTATACATGTAAAATGCCCCCTTCGTGTAAGCTAAATAAACTCCATATTCGGGTCATTTTAGAGGCGGATAAAAAAGCATTCCAAAGGGTGTGTTACCAAGTACAAAGGTGTCACAAAGAGTGTACTAGCCCCGACTCAATATGCGACTCAATATGCGACACAACAAAAACGGCAAAAATTTCAAGTAATGGAGGGCGTATGATATTTTGTAGTTTAATTATTTGATATTTTGGCAACCTTGTCATAAGTTTCTCTTAATTTCCATTCATCGAATAATATTTAAGTTGATAAGATTGTTATCCAAAAAACTAGGATAAGCAGTTATAAATGACTTTCTCCTTCTTGATATATGATTCAACTAACTTTCAAAATCAGTGCAAATTTTGACTCTAATATTTGTGGATCAAACCAAAAAACATTACAAAAAATTGTTTTAGTTAGCTATATACTAGTAAGTATAATTATTTAATATATGTATATGTATATATATTTTTTCAGATTAGAATGGCTAGAACTTTGATATAAAACTATTTTAGTAGAGTACGTCACTTTAGTATTGTAATTCACCTTAATCTTTTAACTAAGACATTATTTTATAGAAAAATTAATGTGTTACTACGGCCGCATCTTGTGTTTTTAATATTAATCTAAGTTTATTTTTATTATTAATATATTTTTAATATTAATAATTTATTAAAAATAATATAAGTAAAAGGAATAAAATAAAAAATAATAAAACTGGTGGGTCAACACCCAAAATGGTGTTATCATTGAGAGTGCTCTAAGAAAAAATGGGTCGTAATTGAACACAAGAAGCATGTTGCTATTTCTACTTATTAATTTTAAGAACTACGTCAATTAAAACCAAATACAATGTTCTTAGGAATAGTTTTACATAACTACGATCTAATTTGACTACACAGTCTACAACATATTTCTGCATAGCAATAAACCACCTGATCCAATCAATTTTCGCTCCCGCCAGTTTTCAAATAAAAGTTGCTCGTTATTTTGAAGTTGAACATACATGGCCATGTCAATTTTTGTTTCTTGATGAATTTTGGTTTCTATAGGTTGGCGGCTTGTAATCAGTGAAACATCATTGATAACCCATTTCAGCCATGGAATATTTATATCATTAATCTTGGATCCGCCCTTATCTTGTTGTGCATGTAGAGCGGTGTCACTTGATAGGTCCAGTTTCCGCTAGAAAATAGAGACAAAAAATTAGAAATAGATGTCAAACATGTATCATATAGATGTGTGTATTTATTTGTGAAATGGTATATGTTTTCATTATTTACCTCGGAGATATTGTCCTTGATCGAAAAAAACTCTAATGGTAGATCATTGAAACTAATTTCAGAAAAAAATGAACCTCTCATGGTGTTAACGAAATTATGTCTAGTTGTTGGAATACTATCGGTCGAAAAAGTTGTCACCAAATCAATATTGGTCGAAGAAAATGTAGTCCCATCATAGTCTTCTGATTGTGGATTTGAATGCTGAAGATTATATTAAAAAATAAAAAAAGTTAAAATGAAAATTATTAGATTCATAGATGAAAAGAATAAACAAAATCACGGAAAATGAGGAGAGTATTATATCGAAAATTATTTCATAATTTCTTTAAACTTTTATCAATATCTTTTCTATTTCTTCCTAAAATGAAAATAAAATAACATTTGTAGTTATGAGCATGCCTTCTAATTTTTTAAATTCTTTTATAAATAAAAAATTATGTATTATAATGTATTATAATTTAGTTTGAACATTTAAGATGAAAAAATGAATTAATAGACTCCTTAAATTTTATATTTATAAAACCCTAGCCGCCCTCGGCTCACAATATTTCAAATTTTCATACATTTATATAATATCAAATCATTAATAATAAGACACTACTTATATCATAGTTGATACATAATCGGTGTTCACGTTTTGAGCTGGTAAATGTCTTCAACAAAATTTATGCCGATGACATTAACCGGCTACAAACATAGGCTATTTATATGTAACTATAAAGCCAGCAAACATAAAACCCAGTACCATAAAGCCATCAAACATGTAACTAAAGGAGGTGGTTTGTGTACAAATCCGCTCACTGCTCGCGTATATATATATATGAAAACATCAATCTCTATGAATATTATTCTTATTAAGGTAATTAAACACACACTATTGTAGCTTGAGACTTAATGGGCAACCTCTTGCCACGTTTAAATTTAGCTCTCAATTAATTTATACTAATTTTCAAATTATGGTAAAAATCTCTAAACCGTCACAACTTAAGAAAAATAGAGGCATTTATTCAAATCTATATAAAGACGTGAATGATACTATTATGTGCTTTCCAGAAAATTTAAATATATCCAATTTTGTGTATGTGACATAATGTACGACAAATATAATCATATTTCAAAGTTTTCGTATATAATAATATAATTTGTGGAAAATGATATATACAATTAGCATCACGGCTCTTGCCGTTGCACAAATCATTTTCCCTATGATTTAACAAAAAAAAACATGTGTCAATAGTGGGTGTGACATAGAAACTGACCATTTGATAATGCTAAGGCGTCGATCTTGAGGACAAGCTTGATTTTGTATATTTGGTATAATTATGATTATGATTTTGGTTTAAGATTAATGAATAATAAGTAATCAAGTAATCACATGGAAATGATGAGAGGATTTGACTAAACGACTTTTAGGAGTTTTTCCTAAAATATTGCTCTTGTTTAAATATATGCCCGACATTTTTGCACTGAATTCAAAACTTTGTATTTTAAAAGTTTAACTTTTACCCTTTAAGATTTGGATTTTTACATAATTTATCAAAGTTTTTTGCACCCCTACATAACAACCTCTTAAACACAAGTCATGAGACTATCGTTAGTAATACCGTGGCGATTGTCGTGAAACTTAACAAATGTAGTTGAGAAAAAGTGTTAAAAGGTACAATAATTGGACATGTCTCGTCCTTGTTCCCTATTCTAAAACGTATGAGACTTTAAACTTTCTTTGTTCATTTTATCGAAAAAGAATAACTGTTTTAACTTATATCGTCGTCTAATATTTTTGAATTTCTCCTAGTCATATCAAAAATGTTATTTATGAAGGTTCAGATATGATACCTTCTACAAAATATGATTAACTATTTAGGGTTATGATTCGGTTCGGTTCGGTTTTTGTATAAACCGAAACATAAGAGAAAATTATGGTTTTTAATAGGTTAGGACTTAGGAACCTTTTGGGTTGTTTTTACAGCGGTTCAGTTTTTCAGTTTTTGGATCAAATTCGGTTCGGTTCGGTTTATACTTTATTCTTTTAGGCTTTAACTAGTTCGACTTAATCTGTATCATCTTATTCGTTTTTTTCACAATCAAGTATAAGTTTAACTTAGTAATTTAGAATCATTAAACTATAACATTTTATCATATAATGTATAATAATTGGCCTAAAAAATAAGTATAACTATAATGATTATATAGAAAAACTTTATATTTTAATGAATAACATAAATTATTCATTTCGGATTTTCAGTTCGATTTTTAAGATAAATGGAAAACTGAACAAAATATTTCGGTTTTCATAAATTAAAAACTTAACAAAATATTTCGGTTTTTGCTTTAATTCGTTCTTTAGTTCCTTCATTCGGTTTGGATTTGATTTTTTGATTGTAGAAATCATATAACTTAAAAGCATTTCTCTTACTATTATGTCACTTTGATGCTATTACTAATTTCTGATTACCCGGTCCAAAGTTAAGCTAAATTCTCAATTACAACGTGTAAACCCGCTCAAATTCAAAATCAACGTTCCATTTTCCCCCAAATCGAATTGATTCACTCTAAATTTTGTGTAATTTCAAAGTGATGGCCTCTTGGAGTCAAAGCAAGCCTCCTGCTACCGCTACATGCAACCCTGTGAACGTAAGATCATATCTATTACGTGCATTCATTTTGAGCTTGTTATAATAATCGATCGAAATATTATTCGTCTTCGTTACGTAATGAATAATTTGTCATTGAATCATGTAAACTGATAATCGTATATTGGAGCTGTAGTATTATAAATTGTTTGATTTTGTACTCGTGAATCTCTGTAGTCATTGTGTATATAATTGTAGAATTTGTTCGATAACTCATGATATGCAAGGAAATATTATAGTTTAACTATTTCTAGCAGCTTGTTAATTGATAACCGTATATTGTAGGTATTTATAAACTGTTTAGTTTTGTACTTGTGAATCTCTTCTAATGATTGCGTATATGAAGCTAGATTTTGTTTGAAATTGTTCGATAATTCAGTCTCTTGTTATAGACTTATAGATGCTTATTTTGTTTCTATTTAGAAAAATAATTCATGAGATGTAGGGAACGATGATAGTTTAACAATTGCTAGCAGTTTGTTAATCCAAAGTTTAGTTGTTTTACTGTTAAAGTTACTCATGCAGAAGATGTTTATATCAGATTGTTTCGGTATATGTATTGTGGTTAGTATATGATGGTTCTGATGAGGAAACGCCTTTTTGCCTTTTCGACAGCGTTTTAAGGGGAAGCAGTTTCGTGTTGATGATGCCTTTTTAGATAAGCAAAGGAAAACAAGTACTGGTAGGATGATACCGTCAACATCAGACCGACTGACACTTTCGCCAATGAATATTCAACAGGAAATTGGTGTTGCATCTTCTGAAACTGCAGAGTTTGAGTACGAGGTTATGTATTCAAAGGAGAAGGTGAATGCGTTATTGCGTGACAAGTTTACAGGAAGAATGTATGATTCAAAGGTCGGATTCTTTTTATGTCATCGTATTTCGTATGCTGTAAATACATAGCATATTGAGTTATGTTTGCGATATTGGTGTTTCATCTTCTTTTGTATTATCAGGCAAAACAGGAGTGGATGACAGAGTATATGAAAAAGCTGAAGGTGTGTATAAAATGGTTTCAGAAGGGTTTAGAAGACCTTGTCGAGGAAAAGGATAACTTGCGTAAGATGCTGGAATTATCTGAAAGAAAAAGTGTGGAGTCAGGTTGCGATTTTTTGACTAAAAACTAAAGTAAACTCACTTTAATATACAAAAAATAACTTCATATTAATAATCTTCTATTTACAGAGGCTGCAATGAAATTTAAGGAAGATGAGTTGAATGCAACTACTTCTGAAATGGAAACAAATGTTTCATCTTTGAAAGCAAGTTTGGCAAATGAAGTATCCGAGAAATTAGTAAGTTTTTTAGTTAAACTGCGGTGTTGTATCTCATTATCTATTCTGTCCCTTTCAATATCTCTGATCTCATGGTTACATTATTTGACACCAGAGAGAAAAAGAAGCGAGGATGGCTTTAGAAAAAAGTGAAGAATCTTTACAGGAAAAGCTTAAAAGATCTGAACAGAATGCATTAACTGCCATTGAGAAGGTAATAGATGTAAAAGTACAAGTCTCGATTTTGATTTCAGGAGGTCTGTTTAGTTAATGACTTAATGGGCTTTCTTCGTTATTGATTTTCAGGTGAAAACACAAGCGGACATGTATAAGAGGTTGCAAGAGTACATTACTAGTTTGCAACAATACAATGCCAAACTTCAAACGGAACTTACAGCAGCTACTGGTGCGAAGAAACAAGTGGAAAAAGAGAAAGTTGTAATATTGGAAAACCTCAGCACCTTAAGGGTCCATCATAATCTGTTGCATAAGAGGCTTAATTCAGCTGAAGTAAGTCTTCCGTCTTCAACATTTTCTCTTATTCACGTCTTCGGTCTATAGCCGTATTCTTAAGTGCATCAAAACAACTAAGCTTTATCTGTAATCCTAAAGTACTATATCCAAATGTCGGAAAATCGAAATTGTAAAGTGATTGAAATTTACTGCTTGTACAAGGTCCATTATACAACCAGTTCAGTAGTTTGGGAACGATAATGAGATAATAGTAAACTTCCCTTGAACCTATGATATAGTTATGAACTAAGGAAATTAGTGTAGACAGAAAATTTGGTCGAATATGAGGGTGATTAAAGGTGGGAAACGAGAATTAAACTTCGAAAACTCTTGTTTTTTTTTATTGTTGCTAACATTCAAATTTGGTAGCTGTCATTTGACCCTGTTTTACTATTTTTGTTGTTATAGATCTCTAGAGACTCTTAGAGTATATTTGCAGCAAGTAAGAGATGATCGTGAGTGGCTCTGAGCATGAAATCAACTGCTTTGGAGGTTAGTTTGTCTTGTTCCTGTTTTCCATGTTATCTCAAAGACGGCAAGTATATGTACTGCAATATAGGCCATTACAATAATCTCAAGACCTTCTAGTTATGAGCACAAGAAAATACTTAGAACAAACAATCTTAACCCATTTTATTAGAAATGGGTGGCTTTTTACAAAACATTATCCTTTATGGGTCTTTTGGGCTATTCCTATATGAGAGTATGATGGACCAAATGGGAACGCTAAATTCCAAATGAAGCATAAATGAATACTGCGGTCATGGGTTTCGTCAAACAACCCGAAATTCTGACTATAGATTGTTAGAATAGACATTATATAATTTGGTCTGATTATATACTTCGCAAGATATAAGTGCATATACCTTTGGATATATATGTTTAGTCGTTTATCGATCTGTTTATAAAAAAATATTTATTGGTCTATCATATACGTAGATTAGCAAAATTTGGTAAAAGTCTCAAAAGAAAATATTTAATAATTTAGCATACAAGTAGATCAGCAAAACTTGGTAAAATCTTGAAAAGACAACCAACTATAAAAAAATTAAAAACCTTGTCGACCCAACTTGGAAAGGCGGAACAAAATGAATTAAATGCTAACATTAGGCAAGTGGATCCACAAACATAGAAGTAAAAGGACAAGACATCGTTATGATTTCAGAATGTTTGTTTAGTTTAACTGTCTTTCTACATTAAGGATTTTTAGGCTAAAAGTCTACCACACTAGTATAGGTATACAACTAGAGTCATATTGTCAAACAATACATGGCAGCGGAAATAGGATCACATAGTAAATAATATATCGGATAAAGAATTACCTTGAATTAGAAGCAAGCGAAAATCGTAGATCTAAGTGTAAGATCTAATCTACGGTTACGTACGCGACACCTTCTTTTAGCAACAGACTAGTATGCTAGTACACGTTTAATTGCTTTGTACAACAATTGTCTAGCAGCAACTCTTATTACAAAAACCAAAATAAAAAACAAAAACCCTTTTTTTTTTCTCAAAAGCCGATCGGCTAAGGTTTCTTTTAAACCTTAGTCGACATTTGTTATTTTGTAATGAATTAGGGTTTAGGGTTTATCTTCTATTTATAGGTTTTCAAATCTAAGAGTTTGAGTTATATTACAATAAGGAAACCTCCTTATTTACATAATAAACCCTCTATTTAATAAATATTTACACTTAACCATTAAGTAATATTTAATAAATAAATTAAACTTGTAGTCGTGTCTAAATGTCGATGTGTGCGCTCCCGTAGTCTCACACATTTACGGACACACATTTGTTAAAACTATTCAAATACCAACAGCTCCCACTTTTGAATAATTTTCAAACAAAACGTGATAACATTGATTAATGTCTAGCAACATATCAATGCTCCCATAAATGTACGAGTAAGTTTCTCCAAAACTCACTTGTGAGTCTAAATTCGGTTCATATCCTTTTGTTACAGATACTTAGTTAAAATCTTTTGATGGATCAAAATCATTCCATTTTAACTACTGTTTCTCATTTCGCGAATCACTTAAAGATTAACAAATACTATCGAGACACATCTGGATTTATTTGGGTTCGACCGAACATACATCTTAAGTATTCATGAGTGGCCCAGTTAGTATCTAACTTCAGTTTTCACTGAAGGAACAAATCCTATCTTGACTACAATTGGTAGTCATCGTATTTCGCAACATTACCAAAAATAGCCTTTATAACACCCTTATTCAGGAGTGCGTTTGCCTAGAATCAAATAATGCACTACGTACATGATTCCCAACTTGCATCTCAAGTCAAAGGACATTAAACCTTATGAATTATACTTAATGACAAGGATCCATAAGTACTAATTCATGTGGGATAATCTCGTGTTCATCTCAATGTACACTATCCGGGTTAGTGAGCCAAGCTGACTACTCAGACATTGTCTTAATTTAATCATATTCCCATATGATTAATCGACAATGGATATTTAGAATTAACATTTAAAAATTATATTTAAATATAAATCAAGGATTAAAACATGAAAAATTGGATAACAATTATATAAGAAATGAAATCACATATCCTCAATATTATTCATTCTTAATAAAATTATTTATTACATCCATATGTCCAAATACTAAATCAATCACAGATTACATGAAACAACTAGATAAACGAAGTCCTATACCCTCAACCAAGTGAGTTAGGTTCGTCTTTACCAGAGCCTTGGTGAAAGGATTAGCTAAGTTGTCATCTGTGTGAACTTTGAGTACTTGAATTTCACCATGTTCTACTCTTTCATGAATATAGTGAATTTTCTTCTGAAAGTGTTTAGCTCCCTTTTGAACCCTCGAGTTCATTGGCTATGATCATTGCACCAGTTTTGTTGCAATATCTATCCAAAGGAGTCTTGGCTGTGGGAACAATACCAAGTCTAGAAACAAATTTCCAGATCCAAACAACTTCCATTTGCATATCTGGAAGATGCAATATACTCAGATTCTGTTGTAGAGATGGTTATTTCTGAAATCCAGCATCACAATATCCAATATTAGCCTCAGGATTTCCACCATACATAACAAGAACCATATCTTTAGTATCCCTAAGGTACTTTAGTATGTTCTTTACAGCAATCCAGTGTCTTTCGCCTGGATTCTGTTAAATCTTGTTAACAATGTTCTGTGCAAAAGCCACATCAGGCCTTGTGCATCTCATCACATACAAAATATATCCTTTTGCCTAAGCATAAGGTATCCTTTGTATGCGCTCCATTTCTTGAGGTGTAAGAGCACTATCCTTGATGTTGAGATTAAATCTATCTTTCATTGATAAATTTCCATGTTTGGAATTTTCTATACTAACTGCTTAAGTATATCATCAATGTAAGCCTTTTGACTTAACTCAATTTACCGCTTAGATCTATCTCTCAAGATCTTGATTCCCAAATCAATACTTCTTCTCCTAAGTCTTTCATGGCAAAACATTTTTCAATATGAGATTTAACAACTTCAAGCATTGGAACACTGTTTCACATTAGCTATATGTCATCTACATATAAGACTAAGAAAGTAACATTACTCCCACTGAATTTTTGATACACACGTGGCTTATCGAAATTCTGAACAAAATCAACCTTTTGATTTCTTCATCAAATCTTTTATTCCAACTTCTTGATGCTTGCTTAAGTCTATAAATGAACTTCTTTAGCTTGCATACTTGTTGGAATGTAATGGATCAATAAAACCTTCTGCTGATTTATATAGACGTCATCGTCTATATAACCATTTAGAAAGGCTGTCTTGACATCCATTTGCCATATCTCATAGTCATAGAACGCCGCTATGGCTAAGAGAATTCTAATAGCTCTTATGTATGCCATTGGGGAAAAGGTTTCCTCATAATCTATACCATAGACTTGAGTAAATCCTTTTGCCACGAGACGAGCTTTATAGATGTGTATTTTCCCATCCATGTATGTTCTTTATCTTAAAAAAGAAACATCTGCAATCGATAGTCTTGGCATTTGGAGTTTTATCTACCAAATTCCAAACTTCGTTGTCATTCATGGATTGAATCTCCAAATTCGCAGCTTGAAGTCATTTCTCAGCGTCTGGACCTGATAATAACTTTCAAGTTTCGAGGTTCATTAAGATCCCCTTATACGTCACCATCCTCTAGATTAACGTTTAAGTTCAACCTAGAAGGTGTACGTATAGTCCTTTCGGACCTACGAATTGGAGCATCAACAATTTGTTGTTGAGACTGAACTTGTGGCTCAATCACAACTTGAGTCGGACTAGATTGAGGCATAACCTGAGGCTCAACTCTATCCCCCCCGAATTGTTGATCACCAGTGTGAGTAGAAGGTGATGTATCTCCCTCTTGAACCTTGTCAAGTTCTACAACCCTCCCACTGTTTCCTTGTCCGATAAGCCGTGTTTCGAAAACCTCGGAATATCGTTCAACTTGAACAGTTTGTTGGAATCATATTGAGAATGCATAAAGCAGACTCTAGAGCATAATCCCAAAAGATAATGGCAGTATATTAAAGTTCATCATTGATCATACCCTGCCAAGCAAGGTTCGATTTCTCCTCTCCGATACACCATTGTGTTGTGGAGTATAAGAAGGAGTAAGCAATTGGACAATTCCACATGCTTTGAGATGATCCTTAATCTTTAGGCTTAAGTACTCACCACCACAATCCGATCAAAGGATTTTGATGGTTTTGCCGAGTTGATTTTCTACTTTCGTTTTGAAACACTTTGAATGTTTCAACCACCTTATGTTTATGTTTAAGCAAGTTAAACATAACCATAACTGTTGAAATTATCCATAAATGTAACGAAATAGTTAGCACCTTTCTTTGACACATGTCTAAAGGGATCACATACATCAGTATGTATGATTCCTAAAAGACCAGTTGCCCTTTTCGTCTCATACGAAAAAGGATTCCTTGTCATTTTGCACGACACACACAAGATTCGCATTTATCAAATAAAATATCATTTGACTTTAAAAGCTGTGAAGCCTTTTAATGCAATACTTGTATATGTGCGCAATACAACAATGTCATAGATAGGTTGAGTCCAAGTTGGACTTAACGCATTTAGTGCTAATAATAGATATAGAATTATAATTTAAAGAAGAATGAGCATGCAAATTTATTTCATATATGTCATTAATATCAATCATATTAATATAATAACATTATGTTCGAAACAGAAATACCATATTCATTATTCTGTAAAACATAAACTGAAACATTCCCCCTCACATAAGTAAGTGTATAATAACAATTGTCTAATGCAATTATTATGCCCTAGGGTAAATGTAAGTCTTAACTTCTAATGGCTTTCATAACTACACGTTTGACATAGCCTACGTATAGTTATAGAGGTCCATTCTTCAGTTTCTTCTTTGCTCTAAATCCTTGTAAGGAATCACAAATATGAGTACCACATCCAATGTCAGATACTCACGTATTTATTTTTAGAGAAAATACATAATTCTATAAGTGAAGATACCCGAAGATCCGGCATTGCCGACTCTCTTCTTATCTTGCACCTCGGCTAGAGTAGGACAATTCCTCTTTCAATGCCTAATCACTTAACAGTGATTTTAACCATCATCCTTAGTAGGATGTTCTCTTTTCGCTAGAGGGGTTAGCTTAGTCTTGTGAATATAAACAATTGCTTGTTTATTCGTTCCATCTTGTTTAGCTTTGCCCTTAGCTTGCGGTTGTCTTTTCTTATCTGAACCATACCACCACTGACCGCTAGGATCTGGTCGGTAACCGATTAGGAAGAAATTTCTCAAACTCTACGAGCATCATATGAAGTTCTTGAGAATTTTTAGCCATACCATGCATATTGTTGTTAGGTGTAAATTCACCAATACCTTGTGAAAGGCAATTTAGAACAAAAATAGTTTGATGATAGGGTAATTCATCCTTTCCAAATGATTAACTTAGCTTGTTATGTTGACAACGTGAGTCCATACTGACGTTCCAGCAACATGTTTTCACTAATGTAATTCTTGAATCAAGTCGTTCAATTCAAGACCGACTTGTTTCTCATACATAATGTGAAGCTTAACAATCATTATATCCGGCTACTTATCGCTGCTTGATAAGTTGCCCGAGTTATCTCATCATAAGCATTCTTCGGCTCAAGAGATATCGGTTTATTAATGACTGGTAATTACTTCATCGCTTATAGAACGATTCTCAGTTGATGAAACCAATCATTAAAACTTGGTTCAGTAAGTATTTCACTTTTGAACATTGTTTTGATTTCTGACATAATCCCGCTTAAATCGGGATTTTGTGCCATTTCTACAAAACAGAAGAAAGTTCTCATTAGTACTTTAGACATAAGATTTCTTAACAAAAACGTAAAACCCATGGTTTACTTTCGTTAAGACTAGGACCCAATTGACATATTACCGTTCCATCAGTTGATCTACTAGGAACTAAATAATACTCAAAAGGTAAGTGACGATCCGTAATTGCATTTACCGGTGCAACTCCTAGAAAATGGGACTTAATGTCATAATTCGATCCGAGCATCAAAATGGTGATCGTGACATTAATCATGTTTCGTCGCATCTTATCGCTATCGGCGTTTACAGTCTCACTGCATAACCCGATTTAAGTCATCCGACTGAAGACTGCAGATAGTCCACCACAGTCTCACTATGAGTGGTAATCCGCCTTTGATACACTTCACCTACGTCTCACGTAGAGTGACGAGCAAGTACAAGTTGTCTAGGCAATACGGATAGCAATTTGACTTAAATTCCATGGGTGTTAAAAATCTACGTACGCAATTGCCATGCAACAATTTTGTAACGTAATTTAATTAAAAATAAAATGTTTTTGTATACTGGTTATTAAACGTGTTTCTATGATTACCTAATTTATACAACTAATCGTAACATGGTCATCATTAAAAACCCTTTCGGTAGCTCTACGAGAGTACGACCAGGAAAGCATGTGAGGTGTAGCGAATGGTTCAACATTTCTTAATAGCATTGCCTCATTAGGAGTGTACCCCACTCCGCATAACTTTCCTAGACATCGTCCCCTATTGTAGGTGAGCCTAGTTGGGTAATAATACACTGAGCATGTACAATCTAGTTATAAATTACCAATCACACGCTTATTAAATCGATGGTTTTTAAGATATTTTGTAAATTTATACGTTCCGTCGTTGGACCAAATTACGGTATATAAACCCAACCAAATGCGTTATAGAACGTATAAAAGTGCCAAAATAAATTAATAACTCGTCATAATAATTCTTTAGTCTTATTATTAAATTTTGTTTCTTTCAAAAGACATTTGACAAACAATATTTATAATAAACAATTTAGAATTATTCTACGCAACTAATTGGGTAATGCCTAAAAAGTCTCTATGGTCATTGAATACATATTGAATCACTCCCGTTTCAAAGGAAACGGACCACATACATCCGTCCAAATAAACAAGTTTGGATTGCGTAAGCTATCAATATATAAACAATTCGTATATCAAATAAACCACACATAACTTTTTATCATACAAATCCTTTTGTGTCGCACATATTCAATTAACAATTAATAATATGTCACTAATTCAATTTACTTTTTAACAATATCAATATATCTAATTATGCTTACAAAGTTATGCATGTAATTTTATAAACATAATTTTGCATAAAAGTAAATAAGGTAATTAAACATCAAATTGCAAGGTAGATTGATTTCAAATTAACTTTTAATTTTGTAAAATCATACAATAAACCAACCCTAATCCCCCCTCAATTTTGATGTTTTAGATCCAAAATAATATTTACCTATGTTTTGGCTGATACCACTATAGGTATACAACTAGAGTCATATTGTCAAACAATACATGGCAACGGAAATAGGATCACATAGTAAATAATAAATCGGATAAAGAATTACCTTGAATTAGAAGCAAGCGAAAATCGTAGATCTAAGTGTAAGATCTAATCTACGGTTACGTACGCGACACCTTCTTTTAGCAACAGACTAGTATGCTAGTACACGTTTAATTGCTTTGTACAACAATTGTCTAGCAGCAACTCTTATTACAAAAACCAAAATAAAAAACAAAAACCCTTTTTTTTTTCTCAAAAGCCGATCGGCTAAGGTTTCTTTTAAACCTTAGTCGACATTTTACAATAAGGAAACCTCCTTATTTACATAATAAACCCTCTATTTAATAAATATTTACACTTAACCATTAAGTAATATTTAATAAATAAATTAAACTTGTAGTCGTGTCTAAATGTCGATGTGTGCGCTCCCGTAGTCTCACACATTTACGGACACACATTTGTTAAAACTATTCAAATACCAACAACTAGCACATGTGTAAGAGATGCAAGACAACACTAGTTTGCAACAGTAGTCTTTCTAGATTCTGTATATGGTCTCGCCTAAAGATGCACTAAATGCCTTGGTCCTTCCTATAATAATACTTGTTAATCTACCAATTCTTTTCTACATCTAACCGGTTTCAACAGTTGAGTTGTGGATTAAAATATGACTGGATGGAAAACATGAAACAAGTAATCCTTCTACGAAATGTGCGTCAATTTTTGCTTGCTATACTTAAATTGGGCGAAGTGGGGGTCAAATATGACATCTTCTCAAGTATCATCTCTGATTCTCTGATGTCTCTCTCTCTCTCGTGTAGTGGTGTTATATGCACATCTATATAGTAGAAATTAAATTCGATACACCAGAATGGTCATTTATAACAATTTTTCTATATTTATGAAAAATTGCAACTTGCAAGACTTGAAAGTGATCCTGTATATTGAAATAAGTTATTCCATAATCCTTTTCTTTCAGTCGGGGTTGTAGTTTAGTGTCTGCTTGTTTATGACGTATTGGTTTTGTTTGGTTTCCATTTTGTTGCTCAATCTGTTTCTGGTTATATCACAGTCTCATTGAAAACTTGTAAATTTGGTCATTTTCTTGATAAGTCAATATGCTACATTTAAAATAAATTATCATCGTAACTTGGTACACGTACATACAATAAGATAAATAGCATTTTTATATATCATACCTCAATGTCTAAAAATGCTTGATGTGATTGTTGTTAGAGTTAATTAAGTTTTTAAATGGTTTGAAGTATATAACATTATTGATAATAAGTAGAACATTCCTCATATCGCTCAAAATACATGAACAGTAAAGGGAAGGAGATTTCCAAACCATACATACATACATACATACCTCAATGTCTCAAAATATACTAAAAACAAGTTCATAAAGGAGAAGAGGTTTTAACTTCACAATCAAAACCCTTAACAAAGGGTTAGAACCAAAACAACTTATTCGACAACCCTACCCAGCACTTTATTACAACACTTATACTCAAAACAACTTCACCTAGTACTAAACATTTTGACGGAACACACCCAAGCTGAGTAAGATGACATTCCCGTTGATTCACAAAATTTACTTCACTGATGCCATGTGGACGATCAAATCAACCACACGTGAACTGCATAAAGAAAAATGCGAAATGACGTCGAAACTTAGTGAAGACATGTATATAAAAGCTAAAAAGATAGGATAGAAAGAGTACCTGTAACCCCACTCGTTGTCGTACCACGAAACGAGCTTGACAAAGTTGTCATTCAATGCGATTCCAGCCTTTGCATCAAATATGCTTGACCTGTAACATCATAAATTCAATTTTATTCTTCTATACACTTTTTATTCACAAATGGTCCTGGTCCACTTATTGAACAGAACATTCACACATGACCACAAAGAGTGACTAACTCTCATAGCTTTAAAAGGAATATTGAAAAGTTGAAAGAAACGAAGTTATAAGTAATCTCTTACCTACTGTCTCCCACAAAGTCGGTGGATACCAAATCCTCATCGGTATACCCCAAAATCCCCTTCAGCTTTCCTTCGGATTCCTCCCTGAAAACCAATCAAAACGAATATATTATTACAATCATCATACATCAAGATAAACCAAAACGAAACAAATTTGCATAATACGTCATATGCTTACTTGATAGCAGCTTTGATTTGTTCATAGGTAGCAGACTTCTCCAACCTCACAGTAAGATCAACAACAGAGACATCCACAGTGGGGACTCGGAAAGACATTCCAGTCAACTTTCCGTTCAATACAGGGAGCACTTTCCCTACAGCCTATTCAAGATTGCATAAAAATGTTATAACTTTCTATACGTAACTTGAACAACGAAAGGAAACTGAAACTTGAATTGTGGTATACCTTAGCTGCACCAGTGCTGCTAGGAATGATGTTGAACGACGCAGCTCTTCCACCTCTCCAGTCCTTTGCTGATGGTCCATCAACAGTCTTCTGTGTAGCTGAATTATAATCAACAACAAAAAAACGTTTAAAATACAACAAAATACAAAAGAAACCACATTTCAAAACACGAAGTTTGAAAACTTACCAGTGATAGAGTGAACGGTGGTCATAAGACCTTCAACAATACCAAACCTGTCATTTATGACCTGCAAGACAAAAAAAGTTCCGAATTAAATGAATCCAATTTAAAGCAATATGTATAAATTTGAGTTTGGATCAGTTAAAAACCTTGGCGAGAGGAGCAAGACAGTTGGTGGTACAGCTGGCGTTTGAAACGATGTGAAGGTCTGACTTGTATTCCTTCTCGTTTACTCCCACAACAAACATGGGTGCATCCTTACTTGGAGCGGATATGACCACCTTCTTAGCACCACCCTAAGAAAATTTAAAGAAATCATAAGAATTTGATTGAATGAAATCTCGTAAACAGTTTATAACAGCAAATTTAGTATAATAAGTCAAATCTGACAAATCACTGCCCACTATATTTCAACAATCAACTTTGTAACAGCACCTTCATTACCCAATATGACAATAAATTTAAATTTAAAATCATTCAAAAGTCAAAACTAAAATATACAGTTTAAAAGCACATTTGAACATTAGTTAAAACCGAATCTAAAAAATTACAAAATCACACAATCTTCCAAATTTACACAATGAAATCAAACATACCTTTAGATGAGCAGCAGCCTTATCCTTATCAGTAAAAACTCCAGTCGATTCAACAACATACTCAGCTCCGGTTTCGCCCCATGGGATCTCTTCAGGATTCCTACAAAACAAAACAAAATCAAACAACAAGCAGTCAAATACACAGATTCAAAAAATAAACCTACATCAACTTTACCAAAACTAGACATTTTAGAAGTGCACCTTGAACCGAAAACCGCAACCGGCTTCTCACCGAAAAGTAAAGTCTTATCATCCTTAGCTTTAAGTTCATGGTGTTTCCATGGACCATGAACACTGTCATACTTAAACATATATGTCTGCACAAAAAATCATCATAAATTAACCGATCTACTAACTAACTAACTAAGTAACTAACTAACTAACCATATATTCGACGGATATGAAAGGATCGTTAACAGCAACAAGTTCAACATCATCTCTTTGTAAAGCTACTCTAGCAACTAATCGTCCAATTCTTCCAAACCCTAGTTAATTTTCAAAATTATCAATAAAAATGAAAAAATGGTAAAGAGTGAGATGAAGATTATAAGATGTGGTACCGTTAATTCCGATTTTGATCTTTCCTGATAATATGAGAAACAAAATTAGATATATAGATACAGATTTGTATACGTATAATATGATAGGAATGAAATTAGTAAAGTTAGCGTACCCATGACGCGTGCTGTTGGGGAAGATGATGATAGAGAATGTTGAATGGGGAAGTGTTGTAAGTTGGAGAAGAATGGAGTGGGGGGGTTTAATAGATGGGTGACTGGTTACCGGGAATGCCGGTGGGTTTAAGAGTTGTGATCTGGTGTGGTGCGGGTGTATCAGAGGAATTGTATGAGGTAATTGCTGATGATTTTATTTGTTGACTCATGTAGTATGGACATGGTGATATGGCATTGTGGTTGAGACTTGAGAATCACAAATGTAGGATGTTCTGGAATAGGATTAATAATAAATAATAATAAATAAATAAAATCCCCGTATAGTATTGTTTCTATGTGTCAAAAATTGTTCAAAATTGACCATTAACCAAATTAAAATAGCTTAAACAACCGATTTTATATTATGAACCATTCACGTAATTTACTTTATTTTTATTATAATTTTGATAATCATAATTTTCAAGACTATAATTTAGAAGCACCGACATGTATTAAAAAGTTTTATTTTTTTAAATTTCAAAATTGTTTCTTTAAATAAGTAGCATATATTTTTAATCACGAATTAAAAGATTTTGTTATCAAAACTTTTTTATTATAATTTCCTTATATTTTCTTTCACCTCAACTATGATGCCTAGCATTAATTGGAGTGTTAAAGAATCATTACTATGTAACTTTCACGCAAAATATAATAATAACACTTTTTTTTTTCATGATCTCATAACAAACGAATAATCAACATTAATATAGTAGAATTATTTATCAAAAATTGTTTTTTCCTGTGTTTGTTTTAATGTTTTTAGTAAGAGAAGGTTAAAGTGTATATAAAATAAATCAGTATCGTATCCATACTATGGTGTGACGGGACAATAAAAAGTAGATAATGTTGTCGTATTTTGATTATATTGAAATACTACAAATCAAAATATTCGATTATTGTTGGTTTTTGATATAAAAATGAATACTACCATTATGAAAATACAAATCGAATGAAAAACTTCATTTCATTTTATCAAACCTTTCTTTGATATAGGACATTTTAACATTTGAAGGTCATTTCATATTTTAAGTCTCACAATTGTTTTATTCCACATGTATACTACTACAAATTTAATTAATATTCAACCTTTAGTAACTTATTCCACATTCATTAATTATATTAAAATGATTAATTGTTACATTTTATTTTCGGATTCGGATAGTAAAATTTCGGATATTTCGGATATCCGAATATCTGAAAATCCAAAATAATATTTAAAACAAAATTAAAAAATAGAAAAGAAAAAAAAGTTAAATATTTTTTGCAAATTTTGGGATTTTCGAATATTTCTGATATTTCGGATATCCGAAATCGGATATCGGATCACCAAAATCACTATCCGAATTTTCAGGTATCCAAAATTCGGATAATCCGTCTTTGAACACCCCTAGTTAAAATTAAAATGAGAGATATGTTTTATATAAAAGTAGAGAAATAAGTGATTTATATAAAAACAAAAAAATATATAAAAAAAGACAATGTTTCTCCTCCTCCAATGTTTCTAGAACATATTGAAAAATCATATAATCTTGTATTAAACATTTAAACCTTTTATCTTTATTAATATTATGTCAAAATATATTTGAAAGAACGAGAGTATGTGATTTATATGTATGTGTCTCTGACCATTTCTAGATTGTTTCTATATTATATAGAGATTTGAATATGAGAAATTTATAAAACACCACAACATCTATTAACTAGATTACCTTAGTAATGGTTAATAAACAAAAAAAATATTTGTATTATATTAATCTAATCATCATCGTCTCAAGAAGCGGAAGATTTTAGCTTTAATTAGGTTGGATGTCGTGTATTCATGTTTGTTAAGCATGTAAATACTTCACGGAAAACCCTCTATAATTTATAATTGTAAATATAAATATCTATTTAATCTCCACAAAATTTAATTAAAACAACATAGCAAACCTCATGATCATTAAATAAAAAACCAACATTCATGGTCCCATGACTTTGTTATTTCCTTTTTTCAAAAGTTGATAATATGTTAACATGTGATCCTGAGCTACTCTCCACCAACCTTAAAGAGAGGGATGAATCTTGCAACTTTGATAATGAGATTTGACTTCTTACCACACTATTTCATTTAAAACTAGCTTAGTGCCCGTGTTACACACGAGATTGTTTAAAATAACTACGTAAAATCATGGAATTATAGATTTTATAACTTGATTCTAAGTGTTTAATAACTAAATAAACAAAAACAGGTGTGTTAAACTAAACTAATAAACAATACAACAAAAATAGAAAAAAACATATAAATTGGATCCTTTTCTAATTCACTAAAAAAATAAAATCCACGATGGGGGAAAAACGTACACGTTTTCGATTATATATATCTTTGATAAAGATGTTACATAGTTACAGAAATAAAGACATCTCAGGAGCCGGAATGAATGACATGATGCCTTCACTAAACATTTCAAATAGTGAGATAACAAGCTGTCCTGAATTTAAATCGTCTTTCCAAACCTGCTTAAGATACGCAGATGTCCTCAATGCACGCCCATTACTCTTACCCTTATCTTTTCTTCCTTATGTATCTTCTACACCGTCCTCGGCTTGCTTACGAGCAGATGAAGTTTCGGCCTCAGATTCAACAATATTAGGAGTGGCAATAGCAGCAGTGGTGGTTTTATCTTGAACATCTAGTGCCATTTCATCGTTATTAGATGGTGAAACTACGGGCCCGTCAATAATTATATTCTTTAGAGAAGGCTGTTGTTCCAACTCCTCTGCATTCGCCTTGCGTTTATCTTCACAAAACAGTTCAAAATTGTTAAATAATAATATTTTTAATCCATGTAAACTCATTGGATACTTACTTGTTTCACGTGTACCAATAACCTTAATATTGGACTTCTAAAGGGAATTTGCAGGTGGGGATGGTAACATCGGGAAAAGCTTTAGCAGATCATACACTGATCTACCTGCAGCACGCTGAGATTTTTTTTTTTATATAATCAGAACACATGAGTCAATACAAGAGCAAGAATGCATTTTAACCATAGATTACGAAATACAAAAAACTAACCAACAGTACACCATATACACGCCCAGCTTCATGTCTAGTCATTTCCTTCATTTGATTCTCTCCAAGTATCTCTTCAAGAAATTTTAAATAAGTCTCGAGATTTGGCAGAATAAGAAGGCGGACCTGCAAAAATGTCGAGATTTGCACACATCTAAACACTTATTGAATGATACAGAAGAATGTAGATATGATATTTTCAAATTCAGACAATATGTTGAAATGGGTAAAGAAAAATAGCCAACAATATGTTACAATTTCATAGCCTAGTTGCTATCCTTTATAAAATTGCTACATTCACTTCTCACCATAAATCTCTCCTTCTGATTCATATGCAACGTAACCAAGCTCACCATTTCTTTCAATGATGACTTTCACATCTGCAAACAAAGAGGAAAAAGGGATTAAAGTTATCAAATATAGAAGAAAATAATTCACGACCAAAGAGTAATATATCGTGTGAATACACAAATTTGTCAACTGCGTCATCCCAGTTATCCTGAAGACCACTTCTCTGAATAGCCAAAGCATCACCTTTTCCCTGAAACAAAAGATTTACCATCATATAACATTAAAATCGCTAACAAAACTTATAATAGCAAGTATGCATGTGTTAAAGAAAGTAATAGCAAAGTAATAGCCAGCATGAGACTTACAGATTTTCGTACTTCAGCTGGTGATTCTCCAAATATATCATCGGAGAACATGTCATTTGATCTCTCAGTCTGTACAGTTCAAAGAAACAAACATTATTAAGAAATTCAGGAGCCAAGAACTGAAAATTTAAACATAGATATGAAAGTATGTGTTTACAAAGGCTTACAATTTCACGAACTCGTATTGGAGATTCTCCAAATATATCATCATCATCGTTTGATCCCTCGCTCTGTAATATTCATTAAATAAGAAATCAGTACAAAAAACAAAGCCTTGATACCTATACATATATACAGAGACACAGAGTCACATATCATAAAATATAAAAAAGCAACTGCACCTTTGGAGTTCCCTCGCCAAGACCACCAGTACCAGAGGTCCTTTGGCCACCAGAATTACCATTTTGTGGCGGAGATCTGCCGACAGAAAATGGTGTGTCGCCGGTGTTAGTATCGGATCCTTCTTCTTGACCATCAAGAGTACCTGAATTGACTTTATCTGCACCTACAAACTGCAAAGTCTCTTCCACATTCTCTTTAACTGGTCAATGCAAATAAAAAATTAATGATAAATCGAACTAAAAGTGAACAATGATCATTAAAATTATTCAACACGAGCTATAAGTTCCTAATTATACCTTTATTCTCTAACTTGGGATCTTGTTGCTGCTTCTTCTTGTACTTTTCAAGAATCATTCTACTCTTCTCCTTTATTCTGTTAAGATCTTCTTCTTCGTCTTCCTCGACTTGCAAGATAGTTTCCTCGTCACCAAGTGCAATTTAATGGAAGTATTTTTTTTATATATATAAAACAACGTCTATATACTCGAGGTCTTTCAATTTGAAAACAACTACCGACTCCAAAAGCTTTTTCTCATACAGCCATACATGTGCTTGGCCTCAACTGCAAACTAACATTTCAAAATTTTAACTACAATGACATAAACACAAAACACTTAACAATAACTTTATGAATCCTTAAATAATATAGATAACTAAATAGAAAGCTAGTATGATTGTTTAAATACCATGTACTTACTATTCTTACACAGCCTGCAGAGTATAGTGGAACATCGACAATTAGTCCCAGTAATCCAACAATTATGCATGCTGGCCCATGAATGAACCTGAAAAATTACTCATTTTAAAAATAGGTGTATACAATAAACCAAACATTAAATTTTTCTTTTCATTCAGGCATTTCATCAAATAGTTTGTGATCATCAAAATAAGATGCAAATAACACATGAAGAAGGAAAATATAAGCAGATTTTTCACATTTAATCCCATATATATATATATATATATATATATATATATATATATATATGGACCAAATGAATATCACAAGAATATCAAACCACACAAAATAAACCAGATTCAGAAAACTAACCGCCATAGCCAAAATCCTAATTTACCACAGCTTCTTCACCAACAAAAAAAACTACCTGTCAAAAACAAAACAAAAAATCAAAACGACAATCCAAAACCGAATTCAAAAATCAAACTAATACCAACATGAATTTCGGCTAATATAGAATCAATGAAATAATAAGAAGAAAAACGCCATTGTCAGAATCCAAAAATATTTATATGAAATAAGCGGAAGATCTAACTAAAAAATAGATAGATTCGTGGAAACTGATCAAGATATGATAATGTTTGCTTTTTGAAATGAGATTTGAAATTTCAAATTTTGGGATAGCTTATAGAAATTGAAAATGTAGACAGACTTTTGGGAGTTCCAAAGGGAAATAGCTTAATGAATACAATTTCTTCTCCCAAATTTCAAGAAAGAACAGCCAATTGTTTAAATTATTATATTAATTATTAGAAAATTGATATATTATCAATTTATGACATCATCTAACTCATATGCAATCCTATGTGGACAGCCTTAGGAATCGCCACGTCAGCCTTATGAAGTCATCCTAATCCCCCATTTATTAAATAGATAGATTAGATAGAAAGGATATGTTTTTCTTAAGTTTTATTTGATAAATACAAAAATAAAAGAACAATAATAATATTAATGTATGATTCACTTGATGACATTAAAGTTTGAAGTGGTCACTATCAAGAACAAATGTCTATTTAATATTTTGTTTATTTAATAGATTATTAGTGGATAATTTGGGCATGTGTAATATATGTGACCGTGTAATATAATTTGTACGTGATTTAGTATAAAATTTTAATTTAAAATTGTATATTAGTCAAGTAAGACTTAAAAATTAATCATTCATGAATTATGCTCAATAAATTTCTTAAAAATGACGGATAATTAAGAAAATTAGGATTATGTTAATTTATTTTATAGCGTTTGTTTTATTTTTTCTTCATTTTTAGAGACCTCTTATTTAATCGTCAAACCGAGACACCCAAATCCATATGTCAGCCCTCTAGATTATAGTCTCATCTGTCTTTATGTTATATATGTGAGTCCCTTAATTTACTTTAGTTGTAAGATTTATATAATACTAGAAAACATGACAGGAAAATCAAAAAGGATGGTAGATTCTTTAAAATTAAGTAACTCATATATGTGTTTTAATCCATTATAGAAAAGAGAAAACGAACACTTATGTTAGATCAAAACATAAAGAGGGTTATTAAATGGTCTGTGATACGACAATATAAGAGCTAAATCATAAATATGAGTTCAACCATAAACATAAAGACATAATACTTATGTTCTGGAAGAAAAAAAAAAACATAAACAAAATTGCAACAATAATATATACATAGAAACAAATATCTTTTATCTAAACAAATGGAAGATTGAGCTAACATTATTTGACTGATGTGGCGAGTGCTAAGATTGTCCACGTAAGATGGTTACTAAATCTGCTGCTGTTGTGCTTTATTATTTTATATTAAATCAGTTTGGTTTTAGAAAAGAAAAGCTATGGAAGCTTACAATGAAAGCTATATGAACTCGGGAATACAAAGTCACCGATTTCCCACCCAATAGTATTCAATGAATTTGAATTTGTTTTGTTTTTAACAATTTTGATATCTACAATATCATAATCCTTTCATCTTCGTATTACTCCCTTTTTTTCCTCTGAATTTTTTTTTTAACTGTAAGGGGACGATATGCTAATTTGTATGCATAAACTTAACCAGAATCTTAAAGGTACTTCTCTTCTTTCACTCTGTTAACTTAATTTGTTATCCTTGAACAATTTATCTTTGATGTATCTCAATGTTACATATTTACAGCGGTGGTATAAGTGAACTCATTAAATGGACTTTACTCAATAAGTATTGAGGAGAACTAAAATGGTATTTGCTTTACACCAAAAGTAAGCTATTGCTTTTTTTTTGCTTTTCTTTCTAAATCGTTGTTTATATTGATTTGCAAACAACGTTTACAAATCTATGATAACGGTAACTGAAAAAAGTACAATAAAATCTGAATTTTACCTTATAAGGATACGGGTCAAGGGAGTCAAAAGCTACCCAAAGTGTATTTTGAATGTAAAAAACATGTAAAATCAAGTATGTGCTGACGTACACTAACTTTATGCGTTATAATTTCAGGCTGCAGAGTTGAAGATAAAGAGATGTGGTTTGGAAATATCATCTTTAAAAAGTGATATCAAGAAGTTAGGTGAAAGGCTAAATGCAAACTTGACAACTCAATCATATGAAAGAACGTAAAGAACAAGTTCATTTGGAATAGAAATACCTATCTGAATGTGATAGGTTTTCATAAGTCCAAGAAAGATGTAAAACTGCTGAATTTTAGTCAACTTTGTCGTTCAAGTTCATTAATCTAAGGAAAGACAAAAGTTAGTGTAAAACTGGATTAAGAAAACGTAACATAGTAAAACACATAAAACGAGGTCTTTAACTTGATTGATTTTTCTGGTACTAAACATTTTGTTGCTGCGTATAGTAGTTTTGTTAACGATAATGCATATCATGTTGTGGGTTTATTTATTATGAAAGACTATACAAAATCACGTGTAATTAACTAATGTATTGATGTTTTTAAAGAAGCAATGGAATAATGTTGGTCGGGTTTAGAAGCTTTGATTAAATATGATCGACGTGTGTTTTAAGGTCGCTCATATGATTGATAAGAAGGTGGTGCTTCTTTTTTTGCCAAGTCCATAATGTTACGGTTAGAACAAAGATTCGACTAATTTTAAACTTGTGTTTTGTTTTATATAGACAAGTTCATTGTTCTACTTTATGATTTCTTTTTGGTTTATGATAAGTTATTGATTGATGATATCGGTTGTTTTCATAAAATTCATATCTTTATTTCAACTTTAAGTAGCTTATCTTCTCGGTAATTTGGGTTAAATTCCTGCTTAAAGTTAGGATCATTCAAATGGAACTGTTTCTTTTCTCATTTGAATGTTGTGATTGTTTCGAAATGGTTTAGCTCAATAATGTAACCTTTTATCGATTCTTTGGTAATTTTAGATGATGTAAAACCGTAAACTTAGTGGATTAGGAAATATCGTGACGGTTCTATGCGTTCAAAACGATTTTAACATAATTTTTTAATTTAATACCGTGTGATGCACGGATACTAAGCTAGCTAGTATATGGTTTAAAACGATTTTAACATAATTTTTTAATTTAATACCGTGTGATGGACGGATACTAAGCTAGCTAGTATATGGTATATGAGTAGTATTCCTTCATTAGTCAAACCCAGCCCATATCAAACCGATATCCAACAGGTCAACAAAGCAACAGCCCAATTAGTGTGTTTTAAGCCCAAAACAATACTTTCTTTAATAGTCCAAACAAAATATTTTAGTAAGATTAATATATTAAATTTGTCAAAATAGTCCAAGCACACATTTTCCGAAGAATTCTAATTTTTTCTACGAACGAAGGCTTATGAAAGTATAAAAGGCTTATATTTTGATCAGTTTATATTTCGTAAAATGATGATACAATCAAATTTGAACAGAAAAAACCCACCTAATAAGGAATATAAATGTGTATGTTCTTTTAAATTTATAGAACCCAGTGTTAACCGCGGCTAACCAAAATTCCGAACCTAAAATTATCATTTGACTGGTAAACTGTATATGTAACCCAAAAAGAACATAATGATTTTTGACAAGTAAAATGATTACTATATGTGATTCTAACATTCATGATTTTTGGAATTGACAAGTTCATTTTATCTACATACAAATAGTCGTTTTGTCCGGTGTTAAACTACTCGCAGTAACATATAAAATGTTGGCTACGTGGTGTGTCGATTTAAGTGAAGCTTCATGTTGCTATGTCAGGCAGTTATAAATTTCAAATAGATCTGTATGCATTTTGGCTCTCTGCAACATCCACAGGATCACTACATAACAACTCTTCGCCAAAGTCTTGTCTATTTCCATTTCAAATATGTCAAATTTAACAAACAATCCACAGAAATTTACAAATTAACCAACAAACAGACAACACAAACATTCTTCAGTTATGATCTCTAGCTAGTACTTAATTTTGAGCTAAGTAGTTGTTGTTAATTGTATGATTTGAGTAGATGAACTTGATTCACCTTTATCTCGAGATATCTAAGAGACTATCTCATGTGTGTCGGTTAGGGTTGTCAGAAAATCAACATTTCATTAAAATTAACAAGATTTTATGACTATTATTAGAAGAAAAAAAAACCCCGGATTTTATGACTATAGATGTCTCGACCCGGGACTTATGTCTCAAACTTTATTTATTTATTTTTATTTTATTGCTTAAATTTTTTGATATGGTTTGAAATTTATAATGATGAATGGGCATGTAAAAATGGAAAGAGTAAACAAGTGTCATGATGCATTGTCTTTCCTTTTTTGACAGCTTCGGATCATATGCTTTTTCATTCTTCATTCAATTTTTTTGGTGGGATAAACTTTCAAATATGTATGATAGATGGCCGTTGAAATTAACTGTTAAAGCAATTACTCATGCTCACACCCTTTATCATATAATGTTAAATACCACCTTTATTATATCTATATATTTTTTTATTTTTTATTTTTATAAAACAATGAACGTTAAATCATATAACAAAACAGAAAAAAGATATAAACTATTTTTTCACGTAGAGTATTGATAACAACAACTTTGTGGGCTATGGTTAAAAGCAAAAGAAATGCATTAGTTTGTTGAACATTTTAAACACCAACCCCTTCATCTAGGGGATCACCGAATAAAAGGAAATTCAAGATTTGGATGCATGTCTTTAAGTATAAACCACAATCTATAATAAGGATATCTATAAGGATATGGTTATCAACACTCTTTCATATGTTATTGGTTAATTTTGAAATGCAACCATTATTAAGAGCCGTTCTAAAGCATGTGAAGGTGTGCGACCGACAGTGCTTATAAGCCGGAAGAGATTAATTTTTTACGAATATATATATATATTTGTCCAACAATTTAACAAAAAACACAAAAAATGTATTTAGACACGATCTTATTAAAAAAAATATCCTCTATATAAAAGAGTTGTCTATAAAGAGCGCAATTTTTAAATTTTACACATGGTCTTCATAGAATATTTATTAATTTTAGATTTGCCAATAATATATTATTGACTACTTCAAAAAATTAAAAAGGTTAAAATTGACCAAAAAGACCTTCATGAATAAGGCCTGCAAATGTTTAAATGTCTAGTAAATTAAAAAAAATTGTGCCAAATGTTAGAGAAAACAAAAAGAAAAAAGACAAAAGAGGACAATTCTACAGGGTGGTGGTCCAAAGGGTATTAAAGTAATTCACATAGAAAAGCAAGGTTATTTACTCTTTTATATTGACTATATATAGAAGGTCTATTCTAAGTTTATTTTTCATGCACAATTACACAAATTTTTAAATATTTGACAAAAAAAAATTGTTGTTTTTTTGGTATCGAATTGAAGATGGTTTCGAAGGTGGAGGGAGTGATGAAGAAGAAGCAACAATGGAAGAAAATTCAGAATCCGAAAAGTCAAATTTATCGAAAAGAGATAGTAATGCAATGCAACAAAAGCAACACACCCAAGTTCAAGAGAAGTACTTCTTATTTTGAAGAAGATGGTGTTTCCGCGGCTATTTTGTTGCTTGCTTGCATTGTGTGTCGTTCCTCTTCATGTTCGTGATCTTTTAAAATGATGTTTTTCGGCTATTTTCTTGGTAGCTTTGGTTGTGTGTCAGCTGTCTTCGTAACTATAGGCTAATAGTATCATATTAACAAATATTAATGATCTACAATGTTTAATTTCTTAACGATGTTAATGTAAAATGGTTAAAGACATGCAAGAATGTCGATTATGTACATGAGTACGTACATCATTTTGGTCTCATTCATATGTGAAAACGAGAGCGAAAGAGAACCATTGTGTTAGTTATAACAAATTCGATTGGTTTGAATCTGTCGTGGCAATAAGATTCATCGTCAAATGTAGCAAGCTACAACTATACACATGTAATTCATATATTATGCATCAAAAGTTACATGTGGGTGCAAAATTATTGCAATTCTGTAAAATGCTAAGGTACTTCATTTGGTAGAATTTGTATGTTACGATGAATTCATTAACTTAAAAGTGCATCGTTCAGCTCAAAGGGGTGTTTGGATGTGCTGCAAAAGCAATTATGATAAAACTCGATCCGTTGTTTGTTTTCAGTTAGGAAATACTATACGGATTTGATAAATATGAAGGCACTTCGACCTTTAGTGTGTCTCATAGTTAATTAGTAGACTATTAACATATTTGCTATCAAACTGGGTTACTATTTAATGATTTTCACTCGTAATAGGGAAAATATCACCTAATAGTAACCAGGAATTCAACAGCACTGGTCGGGATCAATTGCCAATAACTAGGCTTAATTTCGACATTTAGGAGCAGGTTTGTTAAACTGGGCCAGAGTTAAAACTTTGGGCACCTCTAATGACGACAACAATGTCGTCAAGAGAGCTAAGTCCAGGATGATGACATAAAAGATGATAATAATCGCGTTTTCTAAACGCACATCCAAACACCTCCTACATTCAAATAGTATTGTTTTTTCAATGGCCTTTGATCAAGTCTACTTTCTGAGAGCTAATTGAAGTAATGGAAGTAATAAAGTCAACTACAACCATTGTACCATCTTCACTACAAGTGATCTTTGAGTCCAAAAATGAAAATCCGACCGATTCAACCATATGAGTTCAGCCGCCTAAGGTTGATGGGTGGTTTAGTGGCATAGACGATATTTTATATTGAAAAAGAATATCCAAAATTAGATGAAGAAAGCGAACGTGTTATTCGGCTGCAGACCAAAAGAACAACAATGCATTTAATCTTTGTCTGCTAACAAAATAAACGATCGCAAAGTTGTGGCAGCCGATATCCTGCCTAAAGATTAAAAAATGCATTATAAGAAACATTTCAACATATTGTCATGTTGCCCAAGGGGAAACAATGATGTATTATTGCATTTCGTCTATATGCTTGCTATATTTTACATGATTCGGAATACATAACACGTTTAAACATATAATACAAACAAGATCTATTGTTCGTGACTACACAAGGCAAAAAAGAAGAAGTAATGTTAAACTGTGGAGACAGATCGATCTTTAAGATGAAAATGGACTTTGATGCTCCAAAACTCTTAACTTTCCAAATATAGGAATAGTTTCTTTTCTTGTTTACGGGTTACAAAGTTTTAAATTTTGGCATCCACCTCTATCTTCTTCCCAACGTCCACACCACGGGAAAGGAAAAAGCAAACGAGAACAAATCAATAGTCTTTGCAACATTTCATTGATTAAGATCAGCAAGAAATGAGTATATTAAAACACCAATTAAAGTTACTTTTGACAATGTTGTTTGAATAAATAGTCATTAGAATATACCTCATTCATAGATTATAACGAAATAATTATATAAACATATACATATATATATATATATATATGATTGGACTAGTAAATATAAATAAAGAGTATGAACAAAGCGGTTAATATCACTGATTTTTGATGGTGACAGTAAGAAATATAAAAATTACAAAATTAATACTATGAAAAACTTTTTCAAACAAAGAGCTAAGATAAAAAACAATTAATATTACAAGGTAATTATTATTACAATTTTTTTCAAACAAAGATATAGTATAAGAATATCTGAATATGCTATAATCTTGATGTACAATAATCCTTCGGTTAGTAACCACTTCAAAAGATATTGATGTTTCGTTAAACTGCATATTTTTATAACATTTTACCAAAAAAAAACAGCTTTCATCAGCAGTACTAGCTACAAAATCATCATCACCACCAAAAACCTTAAGCAACAAAGAACTTTGGGCCGAAATAGAGCCATAGAGGAATGCATAATGAGCGGGTCGGGCGGGTTAGGTAACAGGTAAAAATACGAGTACAAGTTAAAAGGGTTTTCATTGTACGGGTTGGTCGTGTTGACAAGTAAACACTTTTTTTACCCATTTTGTGAATTTTTTTTACCAAAATAAATGTAAAAAATATGATTACGAAATTTAAAATAAAATAATTACAAAAATTATGAATAAGGCAATTTAAGAGTTTGTATATGTTAAAAAATACTTTCAACCCATTTAATCGGTGTTCTTTCTTGACTGAATTTGTTATTAGACCTATTTGACCCATTAGAGATAAACCATACATAATACATGTCAACCCATTCATAGCAAATGGGTCGAAACGGCCATTTCTAGTCGTCTATGATCGGTACATACATCTTATCCCCATTTTATCTCTTTTTCCTGATCACTGCAACAACTCTAATTGAGAAAAAAATAAAATACTAGAAAGAGAAAACCAAAGACGACCATGCTGCTTCAAGGCTACTTGGTCTCATAGGGTTAAGGAGGAAAACTATATGCTAGAGGTGGAAATTTCAACCCATTTACTTACGAATGGGTCGATTTCGTTTGTGATTTATTTCAAATGGGTTGAATGGGTCAAATAAAAATAAGAGCTAGAATGAACTTGAGGAAATAAAATAATTAATTATTTTACAAAGAGGGTACTGCAAAAAGTGTGTAACTGGTACCGCGCAAATTAGGTGGAATCTGGATTTATCCTCTACACAAGTAAAGGGCAAAAAACATCTATGAACTTCAAAAGTAAACGAAAATCAGGTTTTTCTTTTAAGAATTAATGAGATAACGTCCACTTAGTGTTTATTCTACCATGTCTTCATAAACAGATTAAAAATGCAACACGAAATAGATACAAGCCAAGCAGAAACAACCTGAAATATATGCATATTATTCTTGTTTGCATAGGGTACCCAATGCAACAATGTGTTTTGTTAACATGCATTTGGTCATTTCTTAACATTCCCTTATCATAGGCAGACGGCATTAAACGTAAAATTAGGCATCTTTTTCTTCTATGACATCCAAAATGAGTTTTAAATACTTTATATTAGTTGATTTACACTTAATACGCCAAACAGAGAGATTAAAGGAGTACCACCCTGCTCTTTATAATAGAGTTACCTAAAAATTATACTTTTTTACTGTTACCACATCAGCAAATACCATGATCTCTTCTTCTAGCGACAAAATTACCGTCTGGTAATTATACCTAGATTGCTTTCAATATATTTTCTTAAAAGTTACTTTTCATTTGTTTCAGTTTTAACCTATGAAGCATTTCAACTATTTGCTGAATCCATGTATAGTGTTCTTAGGGCGGCAGGTTCGCACCTTTTTCTCATTGAGTATATCAACAAATTATTGACAACAAATACATACGAAGATTAAAAAATCCAGGTTATAGAATGAGCAGTTGGAAGTGATAAAATATAAGAAAGTGGTGATAAATATCTGAGTTAAAACTAAAGGCTAGGTGCAATTATAGGAAGTAATCTTAACAAACCGAAATGCAAAATTCATTTTTGTTATACGCGCTTGCTGTACTTTGCAGATAATTCTTATATAAATTTTCCAGGATTGTTGTCTTTTTCACATTAAACCAGTTTTTTAACAACATTTATAACAAATCACAAACTATATAAGCAGTTTTGATACTAAGGGATGAAATCAAGAAATCTGACCTTTCCTTTTTCCCGATTAAATCTGCTTGTTCATAGATGCTTCACAGGAACTCATCATGCCAAAGCCTACACGTGTGTCCTGTTCGTTTAATATATTATACAAAATCAAGAACATAGGTGAACTTTTTAACACCTACAAAGGAAATAAGTCGGTGACTAATATGGCATTATGTAAAAATGATTGGTAATTATACGAACATAAAACGAGTTTCCTTTAATAGTAACCTTAAAAAAAATTGACATCTATATTTAAATAGTCCTGAAATCACAGCTGTTTATGATTAAAACAGTTATGTGGCTACTTGCCAGGAAATAGTAACACTTTCTACAACATTGCACAAGATTTATGGATCACTAGATTGTTACCAACTTAGCAACAAACTTCGAATATGATGACGCCTTCGGGACCCCACTTAAATATCTTAGGATTGCGAAAAGCAAGGAGCCGTGTTTCTTATAAATAAAAGCATTACAAGTTAAATTATATCATATTTTATTTGATTAACATTTGGCATTTAAGAAGATGGACAATTATCATAGGTTTATCATAGAACAAGAACAAAGCTTGACTTCTATATAAGTCGGCTTCACCTGGTTTATGGTTTTTTCAGAGCCTTTTCGGATCTTTTCTGAGCTTCAATAGAAAGTATCACAAAAATATCTCGAAATGGCTCCTAGTGTTTTCACACATCCATTTTATAGTGACCAAAAATGGAATCATCTTAAAGTAGGTGTCAACGGAGTTGATTCAAGATTAAAACATGGTGGGATAAAAAGAAAGGTGGACGAATCTTTTCATACGGGTACTCCTAATTTCTTGGAAAATTCATTGTGTGTCCATAATGAAGATGATGACGTGGCAGTTACCAATGTTGACAAAACAAACGTAAGCCAAGATCTTTTAATCTCTCCATTTAATCCCCACTGTTATTCGTCCGTGTTGGAAAACTCCACCTCTCCTTGGGATCTTCTTGGCGTGTCTAAGAAACCTTTTATCCAGAAAAAGATAAAACGAACAATTAGCATGCCCCAAACCACTGTAGGTAAGAAGAAAAGTCCTTTTGATGAAGTAAATGTCACTCTCCCTCGCAGTATCAGTACCAATAGCTTACCCAAACTCCGGTTTAGGGACCACATCTGGACTTACACCCAAAGGTACATTGCAGCTGAAGCCATTGAAGAAGCATTATTAGACAACGGAAACACACAAAACAATCAAAATGTGGACGGGATGCATCTTGTTCAGTTACTAATCTCATGTGCTGAAGCCGTTGCTTGTCGTGATAAAGCACACGCTACAAATTTATTATCCAAGCTTAGAGCCAACACGCTTGTTTTTGGTTCGTCTTTTCAGAGGGTGGCATCGTGTTTTATGCAGGCGCTAACAGACCGACTAGCATCAGTGCAACCGCTTGGTGCAGTTGGGTTAGCGGCCCCTGCCACCAAACTAAATGTTATTGCGTTGGAAGAGAAGGAAGAGGCTTTAAGCCTGGTTTATGAAGTTTGTCCACATATACAGTTTGGTCACTATATTGCCAACTTAACAATATTGGAAGCCTTTGAGGGAGAGAGTTTTGTTCATGTTGTTGACCTTGGAATGACCCTTGGTTTGCCACATGGACGCCAATGGCGTAATTTGATCGAGAGTCTTGCCAACAGTCGAAATCAGTCTCTACGACGCCTCAGGATTACTGCTGTTGGATCTTGTGTTAACAAATTTTATGTCATTGGAGATGAGTTAGAAACCTATGCACAAGAACTGGGAATAAACTTGGAATTTTCGTATGTGGAAAGTAGTTTGGAAAATCTCAAACCGGAAGACATTACAACTTACGAAAAAGAAGTTTTAGTAGTAAACAGCATTCTCCAGCTTCACTGTGTGGTGAAAGAGAGCCGGGGTGCTTTGAACTCGGTCTTAAAAATAATCCACGAACTATCCCCAAAGGTTTTAGTACTTGTGGAACAAGATTCAAGCCATAACGGGCCCTTTTTCCTTGGGAGATTTATGGAAGCCTTATATTATTACTCATCCATTTTCGATGCTCTTGACGCAATGCTTCCTAAATACGACACTAGGCGAGCAAAAATAGAACAGTTTTATTTTGCAGAGGAAATCAAGAACATTGTCAGCTGTGAAGGTCCTAATAGAGTAGAAAGGCATGAGAGGGTGGACCAGTGGCGGAGGAGAATGAGTCGCGCCGGGTTTCAGGCCCAACCCGTTAAGTTGGTTGGTCAGACAAAACAGTGGCTTGCAAAGCTTAATGTTTGTGAAGGATACACTATAGTGGAAGAAAAAGGTTCATTGGTTCTTGGTTGGAAATCGAAGCCCATTGTGGCTGTTTCGTGCTGGAAGTGTTAATCAAGCAAACTCAACCAATAAAGCAGTAAAATCTGCTAGCTATTTGGTGTGTAATAATTTCGAATAAGAGCCAATTTTAGTGAGTGAGAGCACTGATTTTGTGGGTGTGTCGTAAATTAAACGAAAAAAGTGACTAAGAAGTATGTGAACAAAGGAAATAAAATAGCTATTTGGTGTGAAAAAGTAGGGTGTGTATTACTGTATATAAGGTACTGATTGATATTCGTTTAGCACTGATAGACTAGAAATGAACTGTGATTAATCCTCGACTTCCAAATAACGAAAGTACTTATTAACGTCGCGTTCCTATGTTGAATTACTCATGACATTGACAGTTTGTGACTTTTTGATAACATGAAAATACCAGAAAAATAAAAGAAAATTTGATGTTCACTAGTGAAAGGATGCCGCTACAGAAATGGCCTTTTGGCCAGCGTTTTAAGTAAAACAGCTCTACAGTCGGATCAATGGACATATTTTCAAACAGGGGAAAATGCACCAGATGACCATTGTACTTACCAAAATTATCCGTCTAAGTCATTGTACAAAGTTTATGTCTATTTACATCACTATACTCCATTTGACCGTTTAAATAAACGACTTTTTTTCACTCAACCGGTCAGAAACCGGTGACGTCACTCCCCACTAATTCTCTCTCTCCCTCTTTCATTTTTATAATACCAAATCTAATTGGGATCATAACTTTAATTTTTTATTAAACCCTAATCGAAATCGTCTTCCTGGATCATCGATCATCAATCAAAATTGGAAATCGTGGAGCATGCAATTATGATAACGATCAACTTTCATCGTGGTGGTAGGTTTGATAAAAATCCTTTTAGTTATGAGTACGATATGCTAACCGTTTTGAAGGATGTGGACATACATTCCATGAATTTCAGTAAGTTTAAATCTTTTTTAGAAGAATCATCATCTGCATTATGCAATTTTATCTTTTTCCTTGTTCCTGGTAAAGATTTAGAGTCTGGATTGAGGCATATGAAATCTGATAATGATGTAGTTAGTTTTATAAAATTTGCTGAAGACAATGGAGGTTTGATTGAGGTTTACATTGGCCACTCTGAGTGTGAGATAACTAGGGAACTGATAGGAAATGGTGGTGTAACTGATAGGATAGATAATGTTGAAGTAGATAGTGATAATGAAGATGAGGATGAAGATATGTATGATATGTACTCTTCGGATGAGAGTAACACTGCATCTGTAGATCATCTTTCAGAAGGTGAGGATGAGGTTTTTGAAGTTAGGAGTACCAAAATTAGTATGCCTAAACCTAAGAAGAAAGTAGTTAAAATGTTTGATAAAACATTTTTGTCTAAGATTTATGGTGGTTTAGATACTGAAAAATGGTTTGAGAGGGAAGTTTGTGTTGAAAGTGAACATGGAGGAGATGAAAATGATGGATTGAGAGGGCCAGTGCATGATCCTAGCATTAAATGGAAGTACATGAGACCACAATTAGGTGAAAGGTATGAGAATCCACAGCAATTGAAAAGGTGTTTGGCTTTCTATGCTCTTGCTAATGGATACCAGTTGTATTACACAGTTAATGATGGTAAGAGGCTTTTAGCTAAATGTAGTAAAAACGTAGGTGATGGTCCCAAATGCACTTTTAGACTGTGGGCATCTTGGATGCAGAAGGAAAAGTCCTTTCAGATAAAGAGTTTACAAGATGAGCATAGATGTTCAAAGAGTTATGACTTTGGAAGCTTGATTACTTGCAACTGGATAGCTAGGAACTATGCTAAAAAAATCATGGCAAGACCTAATATCAAAGTTAAGGAGATACAGGAAGCTATGTTGAAGAAGTATAAGTGTAGAGTGACCAGTTGTCACTCCTAAGAGGGTGAGAAAATACCAGTTGTCACTCCTAAGAGGAGGTTCAAAAGGCTTCTGAAGAGGCCACCACCAGTGTCTGAAGATGAGGTTCAAGAACATGAGGGAAATACTGAATTGGAAGTCAATAAAGAAGTGTCTCAGCCTCCTTTGGCAACTCAAGAAAGTGAGGGAAGTACTGAGGAAATTCCAGTGTCTCAGCCTCCTTTGGCAACTCAAGAAAGTGAGGGATATAGTGAAGTTGCAGTCAATGTCACTCCCAAGCAAAGGAAGAAAAAGGTTAAGTTGCAGGTGAAGAGGAGGCCACCTTCAGAAAGGATCAAGATTGCTCATTTCAAGAAACCATTGAAACCAGGTCCTGGTTTAACTCCTGATGATTGTATATCACTTGATTAGGAATGTAGTATGTCTGATGATGATTGTATATCAATGGAACTTAAGAATGTTGTCTTTTGGTAACTTTATGTTGGCTGTTAAGGTATGATGTAGTAGGAACTTATTAACTTTGTGCCACTGTATGTAAATTATGCCACTTTATGTTGGCTCTTTTGGTAAGTTATGGTAAAGAATGCCTCTTTTGGTAATTTGGTTGTCATTTGGTTTGTTTTGTTTAGGTTGTTTAGGTTGTTTTGGTTGGTTGTTATTTGGGAAAAATCTCTTTTGGTAATTTGGTTGTTATTGGGTAACTTATGCAGTAAATGGTTGTTATTGGGTAAGTTATGCAGTAAATGGGTTGTTTTCTGTATTGGGTAAGTTATGCAGTAAATGGGTTGTTTTTTCACCAAATGGGTTGTTTTGGTTGGTTTTGTAAACAGCAAAATGGGAAAAATTGGTCATTGCCATAATACCATAAAACAGAAATACAAATACAGAAAACAGAGTGTTACATAATACCATTACAATAGAAATAGAAAACAAAGTGTTACAAATCCTACAACAAACAACAATCTTAAATAAAACAATCGATTTGCAGCTTGTTTTTTCACCATCTCTAAATCAGCTTCCAACGACTTCACCTTCGAGTACAATTCAAACATCCTTGCATTATACCATCTGTTTGGTAGCTCCGGATCAAACCATTTAAAAAAGTTGCAATTTTTTGTTGGATCCTATTAAAGAGATATCGAGATGAAAAAAAAACAGAAGAAAATCGAGATGAACAAAAACAGAAGAAAATTTGGGACTTACAAGATAGTTTGGACAACCTAGAAATCGTCTTCCTGGATTGATTGATGTCCACGACGTCCAGCATCTAGCATTCACTCCACAATTACAAACTCGTAAATCCATCTTCCCCAATTGAACTCTGCAAAAATCCCAATTCATAAACCCTAATTTGTGGTTTATAACGTTCAAAATATAAAGTTTGAGAAAAAGGTGACGTGGCGGTTACCAAAGGGTTTCAGGTCACCAAAATGATTTATTTAAACGGTTTTTAAAAGTTAAGGTTGTTATTTAAACGGTCAAATGGAGTATAGTGATGTAAATAGACATAAACTTTGTACAATGACTTAGACGGATAATTTTGGTAAGTACAATGGTCATCTGGTGCATTTCCCTTTCAAACAGTGCATTGCAAACTATTTATAAACTCGCTGACAAAAATACGAGTGATCCAAACAAAAGATCACATATATCTGTGTAGTTTGGCCAATGAGAACCAAGTCAATGGGAGCTGCCTAAGGCTTACCAAAGGAGATACTAAAAGCTAACTTTAAAATGCTTCTACATTAAACCCTAAACCATTATTTACGTCAGTCATTCGTCAATTTTTCGAAAACTTAAAGATATACTAAACTAAACTAATGAGTAATGAGCACGCAAGGTACAATTCAACAAGCCGTTCCTACGATAATTAAGTAGCAATTTAGATACCAAAAGTTACTAAAATATATGAACACATATAGCATTTGGCAGTTATTAATCAAATGATTCATTTCTAGGGCTTCAACTACACATTATCAGCAAAAGTCCTAAACAAAATGGAAAGTAAGAAAACTCCTAGGACATTACAGATTCAAAATTACATGTTCACTTTAGGGGTGTTTGTTTCGGCTTATGTAACCGGCTTATGAGTTTATGAAAATTTTCATAAGCTCATAAGCCAATTTTTTCCGGCTTAAGCCATAAGCTCAACTTCATAAGCTCATAAGCCGGAAAAAATGGGCTTATAAGCTTATGAAAAATTACATAAACTCATAAGCCCGTTTAATAAGACGAAACAAACACCCCTTAATACTATCTCTCTGATAAGATCACGCGGTATGATAATAACGATTGTGTGATTTTTTTTTTATTTTTTTTTTTGCTGACGTGGCCATCCAGAATAATAACTGTGAGTTTTTTTGTGGAGTGTTATTTTTTATTTTTTTTTTATACATTTAAATAAGATAAATATAAGATTTTATTAAAATAAAAAACAATACAAATTATTAAAACTAAAACAATACTAAAAGCTAAATCATCCCATATTTTTGTCAGATTTTCATTTTTTCGCTCTCGATCCATTCCGCTTGTCCTTGTGGCATCCACTCCGTGCTCGTTTGAAGAAACAACATATCCTCTCTTCTTACACTTGTATAAGTCGCATCTTTTTGGACTAGGAGTGTTTCTTTTTTTGTTTTTGCGACATCCTTTTTTGTTTTTGTAAGTTTTTTTAACTGTGAAACAATCGCTCCACAAAACGCCGACGATGAATTGGGGATGGTTTGTGATTGTGGAGTCGAATGTGTGTTTGCGTTTGTTTGGGGAGCGTTTGAAGACGATGATGACATTTTGACGATTGAGAAATGTATGAGATCGAGATTATAGATGTAATGTATATAAAGATATAATAAGATTGAGAAATTGTGTGATTTTTTGGTTAAATTGGAAATGTATTTATCGGAGAAATGGTGTTTAATAAATAAAAAATAAAAAAATATATCCAACGGACCGTTAGTTTAAATTTTTCTTTTTCTTTTTCACTAAAATTCGACCGTTTGAAAAAAAAAAAACACGACCGTTGTCGAGACAACAAGACCGAGAACGACGTCTCACAACAAGCGACCTCGGTTTGGTAACGAGTGAGGCGCTCGTTGTCACCTTCACAACAAGCCACAATGGTTGCCGCAACGAGCCAAACCGTTTGCTCTAATAATCCAGGGACCATTTTTGTAATTATCTCATAGAAAAAAAACTCAAAAGTAAACAACAAACAGCATACTTGATTATCAGGTGAAGTAAGTTTTAAGAGAGAGAAAGAGAAATGGAGGGAATAATGGCGTCCACCTGTACACCGTCGTTATCTTCAATCCGTTTATCCATACCTACCACCACCACCACCGCCGCCGCCGCCCACCTTCATCTCGCCGCATTTCAATCGCCGGCACACCTCTTCTCCAATTCACTGTCATACCGAATTCCTTCAGTCAATAAGAAAACTCACATATTTCTTCCTCACTTAGTTGCTTCAATGGTAATTATTTCAATTAATTTGAAACCCTAGCTGGTTTAATTTGACTTTTTTTTTTTTTTTTTTGTAGGAAGTTGAGGAATCTTATATTATGATTAAACCTGATGGTGTTCAAAGAGGACTTGTAAGTTTTTAATTACAAAATATTTAGATTAATATTGTTATTTAATTGCGATAATTGGCTTATTGGAATAGGTAGGGGAGATAATAACTAGGTTTGAGAAGAAAGGATTCAAATTGAAAGGTTTGAAGCTTTTCGACTGTCCTAAAGACTTAGCAGAGGTTTGTTTTCTTTTCGCTTTTTATTGTTACATGGTATTAGGTTGATTAATCATGATTTTCCTTCAAAATGTTGGATTTCAGAATAGTTTAATAAGCTGGTGTTTTGGAGCGAAATTAGATAACTAGATTAAACTCTTGCGCATTTTCATATCTTTCGTCACATCCAAATTTGATTGAGTGTAAGTCAACTGAAATGGTTTTATAGGAGCATTATAAGGATTTGAGTTCGAAGCCTTTCTTCCCCAAACTTATTAGCTACATTACATCTGGTCCTGTTGTTTGTATGGTAATGATTCTTGATACTTTTGTAAACGTTTTTTTGGATATTAAAAGTTAGTTAGATTTTTGTTTTTGTAATAAAATCTTACGGACAGTGATGTGTTTTTTAAAGGCTTGGGAGGGTGTTGGTGTGGTCGCATCAGCACGTAAGTTAATTGGAGCAACAAATCCACTTCAAGCTGAACCTGGCACGATTAGAGGAGATCTTGCGATTCAAACCGGAAGGTTAGACTTTGGTGTTTTTCTAATCTGTCAAATCTATGAATTTGGGAATTAAACTGTATTATGATTTTGTTTGAACAGGAATGTGGTTCATGGAAGTGACAGCCCTGAAAATGGGAAGCGTGAAATAGGTAAAGACAACTGCTTTCCGTGCCAAAAAATATCATGTAAAGTAAATCGTTTTAGTTATTACATGAGCATCTTATATTTGTGTTCGTTTTCATGACAGCTCTATGGTTCAAAGAAGGTGAATTAGCTGATTGGACATCAGCTCAAGCTCCATGGCTGATTGAATGATGAGCATCCGTGGCAACTAATTTATAATAGAGCCATTCGGTTATAAACTTCTTTTTTCAGCTGAGTAATGTATGAGAGGCAATTATGCGACAGAAACAACAGTTTAATTTTGAGATTCTGTTTTACCTTGTAATTTTTGCATATTATACTATCTTAAACCAATTAAAAAGGTGTCACATTCACGACTTGAACAACACAATGGAAAAGAATAACTTGAATTTTCTTGTCAATTGAACTGCAACATAATTCAGAATAAAAGTACAATAACAATAAAGCTTTCTTCTGAGAAAAACTCAAATTGGGGTGGATATTTAAGTAGGTGACGGTGGATCAACTATACATCCGTGTAGGAGTTCAGGATCGTGATTTGGCGAAACATTTGCAGAAGGGCAATCATCCTCTATTGCCATTACACTATCATCAGATGAGATAATAATGTTGTTTTTAGAAGTCTTGTATCTTGAAAACATGTACAGAACCGATAAATTCCCATGTGGTTTCTCTTTGGGAATGATCATCGACTGGGTATCACCCGAACTTGGAAAAGAGTCTGTGGAAGCATAATCAGGACTATTCACTACCACTGATGCTTCATTAGATGAAATAGTATTCATCGAAGGACTTGGATCCATGTTCATAGATTCTTCCGGTATTAAACTTAGATTAAGCTGAGAACCTTGTTGTAGCTTCAACAGTGTCTTTTCTACATTACCAAAAAACAGCAGCTATTTAATACAGGTCGAACATAATTGTTAAAAATTCTATAAGAAAAAATCAACGAAAACATTATAAAGAATAAAAATGCCAAAATTATCATACAAGCACCAATTAAGAACATTATTATTAATTTGTAAACAAACAAATATAACCTAGAATCGTTTAATAACAGATTAACAGGCATCTTCTCAATTATTAGCTAAGATTCAGCATAACTAATTTGTTATTCATTTAACAACAAAGCTCGTCAAAAAGGGGACTATAAACACAACTCAAGTTACGTTACGTATGAATGCTAAAACTATTGTGTTTTACCGAAAAAACTATTCATAACCGATTTAAAGTCGTGCCAAGTGACAAATGCTTTTTAATACGTAGTACATGGTTAACGGAACACAAAGATCACCATATTCATTACAGAGTATATGGTTCACCAAATAATCATTCTAAGAACTGATTCTACATTCATATCAATTTCAAAAACATATTTCCTGCACGGTCATACAATTTTGAGATCTAACGCGTCAACTCGGTACCGATGAGCTGAAAATGAATAGAAATGACCAATTTCCGATGTCAAACCTACTAATTTAACGTCATTCAGATTGTATTTCTAGTAATTAACCAAAACATAAAATTAAAACAATTCAATTACTCCATATACTTCAAATTTCCTAAATTTTCAAAATCAAACCTAAAAATATGATCCAAATCACAATTTCATCAGTTGAATTGTTCAAACAACAATTAGAGTAAGAGATTACCGTAGACCGAAAGCGAATCGTCTTTGAGAAGCTTGGAAGGTGTTCTCTCGATTTCCAGCACTTCTAGAGAGCTCAAAGAACACGTTCTTACTCTCCCTAACATCTTCTTTCTCTCTCTAGAATCTTCAAAACTGATGATGAATATAACGGAATCTACAGACACAAAATGGCGGTAAATTTTTTCAATTTAGAATTTTAGAACCGGGAATTAGGGCTACTTTAGATTTTCCCCCTTTGTTTTTAGTTTGAGTAAATTTCACGTTTAGTCCCTCAACTACTTTCTAATCTTCATATTTTTTCCTTTAACTATCTCATAACTTGAAAAAAGGTGAATTACTTATATATTTTGTTATTTTATTTACCAACTTTAACTCATTGGTATAATATAGCCTTTTTTTAATAGGTAACAAAAAGTTTTCTTATTAACGTGACAACCATATAAATTGTCTCATTATCTGTCACATGACCCACACATCGTTAATTGAGATCAGGTAACCACTTTAAAGATCAATATACTTATGTATGTTTTTTAAACAAAAGTTTAAAGTCTGTGATTGTTTTTTTAAAATAAAATAAAAAAAACTTTTGAAAATTAAAATCCGTTATAATCAAATTCTAAATTGGCGACTAAAAATGTATATTAAATCCCTATCAATTCAAATTGATGTCTAAATGTCAAATTGTTCTAACCCGCTACAACTCGTGGGTTTAAAAAACCTTGTTGGGAACATAAAACAAATGAATCTTAGATTTGAATTATGAAAAGTCAAAACTTGAACTATACGTGTAAATGGCTCTTCAAATGGTGTAATGTTGTATTTTCGAATGGTATAATGGTATAATGTTGTACTTTTAATCGATGTCAGGTAACCAGTTTATGGGTCATAGGCCGACACATTGTGGGAATGGTTAATGTTTTCCATGTTAGGGGTGAGAGGACCTGTTTAAAAATGATCATATGGACTGCAACCATAAACTATGTAATTATTAAGTACTAACTTGATTTGTTTAGCAGATGATTAATCTTGTATAAAAGTTTTGATGTCGGTATTACCGTATAAGTTTAATTATCTGAAATTGTGTGGGTGCAGATTGTGTTGGTATTTGAACACGTCAGATAAAATGTGTGTCTATAAATATGTGAGCCTGCGGGGTTGCACACATTTACATTTAGACACGACTATACGTTTATTAAATATTAATTATTAATTAATGGTTAATTGTAATAATTAATAATAGGAGGATGTATTATGTAATTATGGTTGTTTCCTAATTACAATACAATTTGTTATGCACGACATTGTTTGGCTATATAAGGAACGTCAAGTTCCTTATTTTTCCTACACCATAATCGACTTAGGGGATCACCACAAATCGATGTTTTGCTCTCCCTTGGCTATCGATCGGCCAAACAACCCAAAGTGGGTTTCGGTTAGTTTGGTTCGAATACAAGGGTTCACGAATACCTTTGAGGTGAGGTTCGAGCATACGGTTTAAAGCAAGCAAGTTACTAGGAGTTAGACAAAGGTTGTAGAACAAGTAAACGTGTACTAGCATACAAGTCTGTTGCTAAATGAGGGGTAGTGTACAAGTTTGTAGAAGGATTTCATTATAAATCCTCAACGAGGTAAATCAACAACAAAGTTACACTCATTTACTTAGTTAATATTGTTTATGTGTTTGATTCTAACTTGCTTCTGCTGCATGTTGTTTGACAATCTGATTAGATAATACCTAGTTGTGGAAAAATAGATGGTAGTAGCTTGAGCAAAGAATCAAAAGATTAATTTTCAGGTATCTCTTCAGTCTACACACAGTAAGTAACAGGTCAAAACAGGTTGGGGTCGGACGGGTAATCAGTATGTTATGTGTAAGAGTGTTAGTCAAAAGTCATTAGAAACACGAGCATTATTCATTGACACAGACGATACAAATAATAGACGCATAGATAGTCATATATGTGTTTTATTTTTAAACAAAGAGTGCTCTTCAATCTTCATATCAATTATCGTTTTATATATGCTTTTTCTTATCTTCCCACCCGAACCATACATATCCACTCCGTGCATAAATTGCAGCATAATTAATGTATCCTGCAAAAATCACCATATGCCATAACACATTAATACTATTTGGATATATAGTTCAAAATTAGAGACATTACAATAGAAATGTATATTTGAACATACTTGGAGCAGACGGTGCTAGGGCTGATCTGGGATGTTCATGCCGCATTTGCCAGGCAGACTGGCTGCATTGCTGAGATTGATGCGAGAGTTGTATGCGTAAACAACCTTTAAGCAACCACATGCAGTCTCACAGTCAGGGGTGAGCTTGCAGCATTATTGAGTCTCTTTCAGCGAATGCAACAAGGAGCTGGCACAACACCACCTGACCTTAAGTACCCAATGCATGGTGCGATGCTTCTGATCACCTGACCACAGGTAATAGCGCCCTCTGCATAGGGTGCCACAACAAACATGCAAGCCAAAAGCATCATTAGTATCTTCGCCGTTTTTCTAATATGTAAATTTCGCCTTAATCTCTTATGTATGTTAAGTTCTTGGATGTGCAAAGAGATGTTATCTAGAGGTACATATTTGTATTGGTATTTTTCGTGTGTCTATGAGTACTTAGGTTTTTAAGGAGTGAAAGAATTAATTAGTTGAAAGTTGTTTTCGACATAAATGAAACCTTAACGCCTTTGATGTTTCTTCTTGCCTAACTTCGTGCAAAAGTCACTGAATTTGTTACTTATTTTTGACATCCATTGAATCGATAGTAATGATTGAATCTCATTTTGTATAGAACAAAAAAGCTATGCCGACAACTTAATATTGCTTAGTTATCTCCGTCTACTAAAGTGTTTGTAGCCTTAAGGTATATGAGTTAGATCATAACCTATAGGTTGTGGGTTCAAGTTTCGAAGGGACAAAAATATGAATAATTTTATAGTGTAATGTAATACTTATTTCTCTAGAAAAGAGGTTATTTTGGTCTCCTTGACATAGAAATTCATAAACACGAGAACTAAGACATTCTTATGTTCAGGAAAACGTCTATTAATTCTTTCTTTTTTAAAAACGAAATTTTACCGGATCGGTCGATAAAAAGTATTTACCCCCCAAACATATATAAAAAATGAACGACATACTCACACACCCACATAATGTGTACAATTGTCTTAGACGGAATAAGAATCCTGGATTACTTGATAAACATCTTGATACACTTTAGATGCCGCTAGGTCTTGTTAAGTTGTTAAAACGTATATTATTTATATTAGCATTTACAAAAGATTTACTTAAAATGACATAACATATGAATTATATCAATCACAGCACATCACTACTTATTTCACGTACATTTTTGCTCCATTAATCTTAAGACATTTCATTTTGTAAAAATATCTTTGTAAACTTTTTGGAAGTGAAATTATAAAGTGTAATTGTCATTTCTACTTCATAATATGAATGAACTGACAAAGATGCTTTCGACTAAGTTACGAAAAGGAGTCATACAAGGGCCAAGATCAATAGAACTTTTATCGTTTCTGAATAAAAAGCGGGTAACATCTGTGTGACGCTCGTTATAAAAAACATTATGCAGATATACTTTATCTATACATATTAATTTCAGTAGTAATAAAAAGTTGTTTGTTTGAGGGTTAACCCGACCCGACCCATTTGGGCTTTTAATTAAAGCTAACATATTTTATCGATTATACAAAGCACCCATTGGACGGTGCCCTACAAAAAAGATTTATGGATCCGCCACTGCTCGTGAGCTACTCGTTAAAAGCTCAATATGAGTCAAGCTTAAACGAGCTCGAGCCAGAAGCAGAGCTCGTTTAATATACAAACTCAAGCCCGAGCTTCTCCAATCGAGCTTGTGAGCCTTAACGATTTTAAAGGATCATTTTAGTTATATGATTAAAAAGTTTGATTTCTTTACTTTATTCCAATTTTCTTTGCACCCACAAGTATTTTTTAAATGGGTGTATTAGTATCTGTTGTTTAACAGTACGTTTTGTCCTGGTGTTTGTCATGTATAAGCATCTATCGTATATTGGTTATATGAATATGAATAGTAAGTTTTGTTCTTGGGTAGTTATGTTTGGCGAAAGAGTGCTTAGAAAAAGACGAGTCAAAACTCCATAGGAAAAGAGCATTATTCATAGCCAAAGACGATACAAATAAAATACACATACACAATCATATCTGTGTTCTTTTAACGAAAGAGTGCTCTTCATATTAGTTATCGTTTTATATATGCTTCTAATCGCCTCCACGTATCAATTTCAGTCATAATTAGTGTATCCTACAAAAATCAACATATGCCATAATTAACACATCAATACTATTTTGGATATATAGTTCAAAATTAGAGATATTACAATAGAAATGTACGTATATTTTTAACATACTTGGAGCAGTCGATGTTAGGGCTGAACTTGTAAGGAATGTTGACGCCGCATTTGGCAGGTAAGCTGCCTGCATTGCTGAGATTGATACCAGAGTTGGATGCGTAAACACCCTTTAAGCAACCACATGCAGTCTGGCGGTCAGGGGTTGAACTTGCAGCATTATTGAGTCTAGTTACGCCAATGCAACAAGGAGCTGGCACAGCACCACCGTTCCTTAAGTAACCAAGGCATGGTGAGATGGTGCTGATCACCTGACCACACGTAATAGCCTCTGCGTAGGGTGCCACAACAACCATGCAAGCCATAAGCATCATTAGTATTTTCGCCATTTTTCTACTATGTTAATTTCGCCTTATTTCTTCTGTCTTTAAGTTCTTGGATGTGCCAAGACATGTTATCTAGGGGTATGTATTTATAGTGGTACTGTTTCTCGCATGTTTAGTGTGTGTCTATGAGTACGTTGGTTCGGAAGGAGTGATAGAATTGATTAGGTAAAGGTTGTTTTCGACATAAATGAAACCTTTAACGCCTTAGATGTTTATTCTTTCCTAACTTTATCTAAAGTTACTTAATTTGTTGCCTATACTGAGATCCTTCAAATCGATAACAATGTTTGAATCCAATTTTGGATAGCAAACAAAAAGCCATACCCACAACTTAGTACTGTTTACTTATCTCCGTCTGCTTGACAAAGAAATTCATAAATACGACAATTAATTCATTCAAATGTTTGGGGACATCTATTAATTCTTTTGTTTTTATATCGACATACTCACAAACTCATATAATCTATTCAATTGTCTTAGACGAAACATGAATCCTGGATTTACTAGATAAACGGTATCTTAATACAGTTTGGATGCAATTAAGTCTCGTTAATTGGTTAAAACGTGTGCTATATATTATGAAACTTTAAAACAGTATCTCTACAGCTGGTCACATCGTGAAAGAGTATTTGACATTCTTACATCATGAAATGATCGAATGAACTGACAAAGATGTTTTCAACTAAATTATGAAAGTTGAGTCATACAAGGGGCGAAATAGAACTTTTATCGTTTCTGGAATAAGAAGCGGATAACATTTGTATGACGCTTATAAAAAGTTTATGTTGCTTCAAGACCAAAGAAGATTGAAGATACTCAGTGAAGTATTTATTCTGAAGAAGTAAGAAAAATCTTATTCATGGGGTACGTTGCGTAAGTCATGTCATACTGATGTTTTTTTTCTAATAAATTATAATCAAATATTATAAACACCTTTCAATATATAACATTCAAGTTATACCATTTCTGCCAAACTAGATGACTATGGTTTCCGGCTACTTGCTTCGACCTGATGATCTTCTGAGAAACCTCCGTCTACGATTTATAGACTTCAGATTCTCATCTGAATAATCTTAAGAGGCTAACCATCAGAATTAGTAACTTACAGTTGTGTCAATTTCTACGAATGCATTGGTTTGGGTTATGTTTTATATCTAACAGGTCAAATTGGTATGATAAAAATAATAGTTAAAGTTAACGGGCTAAAAATTGCCCAAAATGTATTTTAATAATCTTTGTCTAACATACATTTTGTAAACATTCTTTTCTGGTTTTGTTCAACTTATTAAAATTGTAACACATTAACTATAAATAAATAAAAAGTTGGACAAAAAGGTGATTCGGTCACTAAACTCGACCCGTTTTGACCCGTTACCGAATATGCCCAGTTTTCCACCACTAGTAAGTAACTTAATTTGTGTAGTTGACGACCGCGACATTTTTTCCAATAAAAGTCTTGATGTGGGTATAAGTTTAATATCAACAATCATTTTAGTTAGTTATGATTTATTTGAAACCAAAAGGATTTTCTAGTTAAGTTTTATGACGAGTTTGGAGAGTGCGGAGTCCACGCTCCTTAGAGCTAACTCCATATTGTATCAGAAATAAGCGGGAGCTTCCCCTAGTATGCTAAGTTGTATACCGACTTTTCCCTCCAAAATACCAACCGATATTTCCTGCTGGGTGTAACCTTTCGGTTCAACTGCCCATAACTGACTTTAACCATTTTTGGCTGTTACTAAGTGGTTTTCTGGTCCCAATGAAACACACAAAATTATACTCACTCTATGATGTTCTTGCTTTGATTTCGAATTGCCTAGAAACAAAGTGCTTTCTAGTCTTATCCCAATTTCGATTTTGTGATACCCGAGGCAGAATAGGGTTGAAAAACGTAATTGAGAAACTGTTTCACAATTCAAGAATAATCTAAGATTAGCAATCCTAAACTTATTTTCTAACATAACCGAGCGGGTTTTGGGTGATAAGAAGATTATAGTTTATACACAGTATCTAACGGGTCAAAACAGGTTTGGGTATGTTACGTATAAGAGTATTGTCTTGGTGTTAGTCAAAAGTTATTAAACACAAGAGCATTATTTATTGCCACATATAATACAAATAAAAGACCCATAAATATAGTCATATATGTGTTCTTTTAGCAGAAGAGTGCTCTCCATATTAATTTGTTATCGTTTATATATATATATGCTTCTAATCTTCCAACCCGAACCATACATATCCCTCCATGCATGAATTCCAGCCTTACTGTATCCTGAAAAATCACCATAAGTTGTAGTATATTAATACTATTTAGTTTGGATAGTTTAAAATCAAAGATATAACAAACGAAATGTTTTAATTACTTGGAGCAGTCGGTGCTAGGACTGATCTTGTAAGGGATGTTGATGCCGCATTTGGCAGGTAAGCTGCCTGCGTAGCTGAGATTGATGCCAGAGGTGGATGCGTAAACACCCTTTAAGCAAGTACAAGCAGTCTGGCGGTCAGGGGTTGATTTCGCAGCGTTATTGAGATTATTTACGCCAATGCAACAAGCAGCTGGCACAGCTCCACCTGACCTTAAGTAACCAAGGCATGGCGCAACACTGGTAACCACCTGACCACACGTAATAGCCTCTACATAGGGTGCCACAACAACCATGCAAGCCAAAAGCATCATTAGTATCTTTGCCATTTTTCTACTATATGTGAGTTTCGCCTTAATTTCTTTTATGTGTTAAGTTCTTGGATGTGCAAAGAGATGTTATCTAGAGGTACATATTTATACCGGTGTTTTTCAGGTGTTTGTGTGTCTATGAGTTCGTAAGAATTGATTAGGTAAAGGTTGTTTTCGACATAAATGAAACCTTTATCGCGTGTGATGTTTGTTCTTTCCCAACTTTGTGCAAAGTCACGTCACTGAAATTGTTACTTATTTTTGAGATCCATTGAATCGATACTAATGATTGAATCATATTTTGGATAGCAAACGAAAAAACCATGCCGACAACTTAATATTGTTTAGTTATCTCCGTTTACCAAAGTGCTTGTAGCGTTGACGGTATGTGAGTTGGATTATAACCTTCTGGCTGTTGGTTCAAGTTCCGCAGGGAAGAAAATGAGAATAATTATGTGGTGTGATTTAATATTGTCACTCCAAGAAAAGAAGGGGGTGGTGGTGGTGGTGGTGTGTGTGTAAGTGTCTAAAAATATATCAAAGTTTACTTTGAAATCTATAGTATGCATCCAACTTTGAATTGGTCTTATGTGACATCTTATGTGGATGTCATGTATGTTAGAATACATAAATAGTGGTTTTTGAAAGTTATATATAACCAATTTAAAACTAAATACATATTGTAGATTTTAGAGTAAAGTTTGATACATATATAGCTTGACACTTATCCCAAAAAGAAAAGGTGATTGACATAGAACTTCATAAATACGATAATTAATTCATTCATATGTTTGGGCAAACGTCTATTCATTCTTTTGATTCTTAGAATGAGATTTTACCGGCTCGGAAAATGAGTTATAACCCAAAAAGGAAAAAGAAAAAAACGCCATACTCAAAAACTCATTGTGCAATTGCTCAATATGAGTCGATTTTAAACAAACTCGAGCCAGAAGCAGAGCTCGTTTAGTATACAAACTCAAGCCCGAGTTTCTTGGCTTAAACGAGCATTTTAGTTTTATGATTATATATATTTATAATTCTAAAAGTTAATTCAAATAGTAGATAAAGATTTTTTATATATTTATATTAAAAGTTAGATATAAAAGAGAAATTAGTTATTTATAAATAAAATAATTGAATAATAAATGTTCGAAATAAACGAGTTAAGCTCTAGCCAGTAAAATTACTCGAGTCGAGCTCGAACTTTGTATATAAAGCTCGAAACGAGCCGAGCTCTCTTAACTTAAACGAACTTGCTTGATTTTTTTAGTTATCCCAACTTTCTCTGCATCCCATAATTATTTGTCTTGGTGTTTGTCATGTATAATAATAATCTAATATTGGTAAATATATGAAGTTAGTAAAGTTTTGTTGTTCTTGTGTCGTTGTGTTTGACGAAAGAGTGCTTAGGAAAAGACGAGTCAAAAGTCCTTAGAAAAAGAGCATTATTCATAGCCAGAGACGATACATATAAAATACGCATACACAGTCATATTTGTGTTCTTTTAACGAAAGAGTGCTATTCATATTACTTATCGGTTTCTATATGCTTCTAATCTTCCCACCGGAACCATACATATCACCACCATGCGTCAATTTCAGACATAATTAGTGTATCCTGCAAAAATCAACATATGCCATAATTAACACATCAAACACTATTTTGGATATATATATTTCATATTAGAGATAATACAATGAAATGTATATTTCAACATACTTGGAGCAGTCGATGTTAGGGCTGAACTTGTAAGGAATGTTGACGCCGCATTTGGCAGGTAAGCTGCCTGCATTGCTGAGATTGATTCCAGAGTTGGAAGCGTAAACCCCCTTTAAGCAACCACATGCAGTCTGGCGGTCAGGGGTTGAACTTGCAGCATTATTGAGTCTAGTTACGCCAATGCAACAAGGAGCTGGCACATCACCACCGTTCCTTAAGTAACCAAGGCATGGTGAGATGCTGCTGATCACCTGACCACACGTAATAGCCTCTGCGTAGGGTGCCACAACAACCATGCAAGCCAAAAGCATCATTAGTATTTTGGCCATTTTTCTACTATGTAAATTTCGCCTTAATTTCTTATGTATGTTAAGTTCTTGGATGTGCCAAGAAATGTTATCTAGGGGTATGTATTTATAGTGGTACTGTTCATCGTCCGATCATGTTCGTGTGTCTATAACTATGTAGGTTCTCAAGGAGTGAAAGATTTGATTAGGTAAAGGTTGTTTTCAACATAAATGAAACCTTTAACGCCTTTGATGTTTATTCTTTCCTAACTTTATCTAAAGTTACTTAATTTGTTGCCTATTTTTGAAATCCATCGAATCGATAACAATGTTTGAATCCTATTTTGGATAGCAAACAAAAAGCCATGCCCACAACTTAGTACTGTTTAGTTATCTCCGTCTGCTTGACAAAGAAATTCATAAATACGATAACTAATACATTCTTATGTTTGGAGAAACGTCTATTAATTCTTTTGTTTTTTAAAACGATATACTCACAAACTCATATAATCTATACAATTATCTTAGACGGAACATGAATCCTTGATTTACTTTGATAAACGATATCTTGATTTACTTTGGATGCCGCTAAAGTCTTGTTAATTGATAAAAAAAAAACAACGTATATTATATATTATGAAATTTTAAAACGGTATCTCTAAAGTTGGTCACATGGTGAACGAATAATTGACATTCTTACATCATGAAATGAATGAACTGACAAAGATGTTTTCTACTAAGTTGAGCCATAAAAGGGCCAAAACAGAGCTTTAACCGTTTCTGGGAATAAGAAACGGATAACATTTGTGTGATACTCGTTTATAAAACTTTATGTTGCTTCAATACCAATGAAAGTTGAAAGATACTTCGCGGAACCTATATTCTGAAGAAGCAAGAAACATCAAATTCAGGGGGTACGTTGCGTAAATCATGTCATACTGATGCTTTTATTAATAGCAATATAATCAAATGTTATAAACACCTATCAATATATAAAATACATGTTACACCATTCCTGTTCAAAAGCCCTGCACCTATGCTATGGTTCTTACCTTCAAAAATGGCAAAAAATATGATTAAATGATCCTAAGAAAATATAGTTTGTCAAAGCTAACATGAAGTGAATCATGTGTACTAGCTATGGTAGCCAGAGAAACTAGATGACGATGGTTTCCGGCTACTTGCTCCAACCTGATGATCTTCTGAAAAACCCCCCTCTACGGTTTCTAGACTTCAGATCCTCATCTAAATAATCGTAAGAGGTTAAGTATCAGAATTAGTAACTTATAGTGGGTTAGTTTGGGCTATGTTTAACGTGTCAAATTGTTTGATAAAAATAACTAGCTAATATACATTTGAGTTCATAATCTTTTTTTTGTTTAACTTCTTTCAAATCTTTACAAATTATTTATAAAATAAATTTTGACAAAAAGTGTTTTGGCAACCAAGCCCGACCTCTTTTGACCCGCTACTAAATCGGCCGAATTTGCCAACACTAGTAATCCACTTGATCTCAAGAAAGACATGCATTACAGAGTTGTACGGTATTAGCAAACCTTTTAGTCTGCCGGAATGATACAAAGCTTCCTCAGCAATGGGTCTCCATTCCTCAGCACAGGAGTAATTCAGTCCAAGACCGACACTAAGCCCTCTCAATAAATGCACTGTCCGTAAAACAGAAAACAACTCCTCGGGGAAGGCCTAATAAAAAATTAATCAAAGAGTTAACGTACCATAAAAGTTATAAGAATTAATAGAGAAATTTCATGAAAATCAATATAACGAATCTTATTTTAATAAACAAACAGAGACCTGAACAGCAATTTTCTTTAACGAAGAATCCTCTGCAAAAGGCTGTAACATATTGACTCCAGGTGGCAGTTTCGTGTCAAACATAACCTGTGCTAGTTTAAATAATTCAACCCGTTCATTGTCACATAGACTCAAAGTATCTATTCCGAGTTCCCTAAGACCCTCAGATGCTCTCACATGATCATTATCAGCAATTGCAAGAATTAAATTAGCGTAACCAAGCCTTAAGGGGTTAGGAAGTTCTTTGACTTGTCCATAGTCAAGCAACGCCACCTAAGCAACAACATACGGATTCAATCGCGAGATCATGATAAAGTAAAAGATTAAGGTGTTGTTTTACATACCTCTGAGCCTTTACAAATGAGAATATTTCCAGGGTGGGGATCCGCATGAAAAAATCCGCTTTTGAGTATCATTTGTCCATATGCCAGAGTCAAACTTTTTAAAATGTTCCTGCATTTGAAATTTAGAATTATTTATACTTACGTTTTTAAAATAGTTCAAAGCTATATGTGTGATTCGATAACATATCCACTATATATAAATAACACACATATGAAAAAACAAAACAAAAGTATCATACTCTCGGGGTCTGTGGAGCTTACTGCTTTGCTGCTGCTGCAACCTTACCATCGGGATTTATTCCTCTTTTAATAATTTCATCTCTGAGATTCAGAATCGGGATTCCATCTATATATTCCATCGCCAAGACCCTCCTACAAAAATTAGAAATAAACTATTATCAAAAAAGGTATAACTTGAAAAATAATTCCAAATTCAAAACGAAAAGAAAATTAAAGAAGCTCACCTAGTGACCACATCCTTGATCACCCGTGGCACCTTAACAACAGTCTTTCTGTTATTTTCACTCAAAAAACATCGAATTCTATCCATTGCATCCGCTTCTCTTATAAAATCAAATTCATACCCTATCTTGAATGGCAAGAATGAGCATAAGATTATTATCCACATATACACAAGTACACAATAACCTTGCGACGTTACAAACTTACAATACATAAAAATTAAAATGCTTATATTTGTGATGATGCTGAAATTCGTAAGAAATTAAAAGAGTCCTATAAAGGATTGATGTTCACCTGTTTTTCCATTTCTTGGCACACGGAGAAAAAATCAAACTTGAGATCCGTCTTTTGTACACATAAAGCAAAAGCTTGTAAATTCCGAAGATCTGTCATCATTAAATCTTGAACACCAGGATGTTGTACCTATAACACAGATATTAGTTAGAACATTAAATGAAAATGAGGCTGCATAATAACTAGTAAAGTACATATACCTTTACAACAACGTCTGTTTTATCACCTTTCAGTCTAGCTCGATGAACCTATATTGAATAAGTAAAATCTTTCATAAAATTGTGGAAAGTAAACATTAAAGGTTACCATCTTTTGGGTACTAACTAAGGTTGAAGTGATGTACCTGTGCAATGGAAGCAGAACCGATAGGATCCCAATCGAATCTTTCAAACATCTCATCGATGCTTTTACCCAACTCGTTTTCTAGAACACATCGGACCACATTTGATGGGGTTCTAGGAGCTTGATCACAGAGGGTTACTAACTTCCTCACCCATGCAGCTGGGGCTAAATCAGGTTTACCAACGACTTGAGCAACCTAACCGAAACACCATTTCATATCAAGATTCGGCCTTTATAAGTAAACCAAATTCACAATCTATCAATAGAGTCCAACTAGAATAAAGAATAATACCAATCAAAGAAAGATGTAAAGTTTATTTATTAAACCAATAAAATTTCATTTATTCATTTTTTTTACCACCCAATCCGTATACAACAAAATAACTCCAGACATCCTTTATACAAACATGAAAATTTTAAAATTAGTCTAATAAACATTCAATCTGTTTAGGAAATCAATGTCATAAACAACGAACATGCAAATTTATGCCCATACGAGAAATTTTGAAATTAAAGGCAACAAAAACGCATAAAGATTCATACCCATAAGAGAAACTTTAAATTAAACCAACTCTGAGAGAGATTATCCTTATGTCATAGCACATTAGCACATGGAATAAATTTGTAGTAAATCAAAAGAATAATCCTACCACCAAGGCACCAACTAGCCAACCCACTAACCCAAATCGTTATACAAAACAAATTTACACATCTACATCGAAATTCTAGAATCAAGAACTATGCACATTAAAAAAATAACTGAAATCTTTGATATCAAACCGACAAAGATTCGGTTTTTATCAACTCCCTCCAAGAAATATGGTTCGGGCTTCATAAAAAGGGTTACCACCAAATTAATATACAACATTCAACATAGGCAAATACCCTTTATATAAAAAAATTTGAAATAAAACTAATAAAAATTCAACCTTTATAAAAAAAGCATAAAGATTCATACCCATAAAATAAAATTTAAACAAACCTTAAGAAAAAATCCACCCATTTGATAACACATGGAATAAATTTTGTGAGCAGCATGTTCATGTTGCATCTCCCACATTTCTTCTGCTTTTTTCACATCTTTCTCAAAACTAACCCTAACTTGAAACACCTAAATTAAAAAAACAAACATAAAAACCCAAAATCAATAAGAATCATTAAAAAAAAATTGATTACTAACTCACCTTATAACCAGTATATATATCAGCAGCCCTAGACCAGAATTCGAAAGATCTTTGCCAGGGTCTAAATTGATTACATATTTTTTCTTTAAGATCAATACAAGCCATTTCTAAAACTGTGTTCCAATGGTCAACCTGTTAATTAAGTTGGGTTTTTGTTCATTTTAAGCATCAAATTGGTGGAAATTAGAGTTTGATGTGATTAGTTGGCAATCTTGTTGGCATGTATATCTTTCGAAGATTTGGTCAACAGCTATGTGTTTGTTTGGTTATAGTTTCATTTTAATTTATTTTAAAATAAATGTTTACTTTCAAATTTTAATCGGTTATAAAAAAAATTTAAGCGTAACAATTATAGTTTTCTAGAACTATATTAATTTGAAAGTAGACGAAAGGATCAACCGGTTTGTCATTGTTTGATTAGTGATTGTGTTGATAAACAACTTAAAAGATACATTGACAATTCAATATCAAATAAACATTTAAAATCAGATTGCTGTAATGTCAAGTTTTTTCATCGATGTATGTTTGGAAGTGACATGCCATTATCTCTTTTAATTGTCATCTTTAAATTAAGACCAACTTAGTAACTTACTCAGTGATTAAAAGTAGACTCAAGGTCTACCGATAATACATAGAGATAGGGTATTTCCGTTAAAAGTGGTATACGTTTCGTTTTTTATCATATGAAACATCTATTTTGTAACACATGAGAAACTGCATCAATTATTGAGTCGTAAAAAAAAGAAAATACTTTTTTTTTACCCTTTCTAATGTACCGATTATTTAGCTACTATCTTCTTTTATAAAGGATCGAAATACACATCAACGTCACATCACTTTCCTTTCCCTCGCCTTTTCCCACTTTGGAAATACGCATCTTTACCACTTGGCTATCCTTGGAGATGGTTAGAAGAGTATGCAAAGACGAATATGTAATTAATTGCACAAAAATCAACATAACACAAGCCAATGAAATAAAGTCTTCTTGACCATAATAAAACGTAAGGAAAACCAATATTACAAAATAAGAAACTGGAAGCTAATACAGAGTTTTGTTGCTACGAGTCTCAAATTGGGGAAACAGAAAGGAGATCGCTTACAAGCTTAAAGATCGATAACACGAGAAAGCTTCTGAATCCTATTCAACAAGAAGTCCCCTTGCTTAATAGTTGCTTGATACAGAGCATTCTTTGCATCTGGGCGGTTAGTTTCAAGTACACCTGCTACTTTATCAATCTTGCAATGAAGCTTCCCTGCTGCAATGAATCGTGAGAGCTCCCTGTTGGCAGCCAAAAAAACCTTGTTAAATGCTGTTAGTTTATGGACAAAGAGGACTTTTCCAAGTTTACGTATTTTTCCAGTAAAAAATGAATAAAGATGTAGGTGAATTATAGAGGTGGTAATAATGGACGGGTTAGGTAACAGGTCAAAACAAGTCATTTTGTAAGGTGGTTAAAGCCTGCTAGCCGTGTTGGCTTCACCTGAAACACTTTCTCCAATGTTTTTAGAAAAAAAATGCTTATATTTTATTACTGTTTTACATAGATTATAGTATTTCTGTAATAATCTAATATTTTTAATTGTACGATTTAAAGGTTTTGGTCATTAAAATACTTTGTATTGAGTATTGAGTATTGACCCAAGTCTTTTCAAGCTACTTTGTATGTTACCATTTTGACCCGTTATGGATAAAACAGAATCCGAATTGACTCATTCTTAAATAATTGAGTTGATTCTGTCATCTGCAGTTGATTACTTACAGATCAATGAAGTCAACTGTCACCCCAAATGCCTTCGCCATAGCTTCAATGGTGACACTCTTGTATGATTCCAGGAACTGTGAATAGACAACAGTCCTTATCTCTCTCATGTAAAAACGGAAGTGAGGATGCAAATAGCGGTCCAACTTAATTTGCTGCGTAATCCCAGCTGTAAATCAATAAAATTGACATAAGCTAAATCTCGTGGGTGAATACAAATGAGCAATCATCATATAGGTTATGCATACGACTAAAACTTTTCCATGTAGTACTTCTTAAATATAGCAGGCTAAATTGACCACCGTAAAACAATGTCAAGATGGAAACATATCAGAAAACTCACCGAAAGCAGAGAAGAATGATTTGTATTGACACTCGTACAGGGAGTTCATGAATTCTGACAGGTGTGGAATTTTTCCAATTACTGTCAAAATCTCGGGTGCATCCACAACCTGCAAAGAGGCAAGATTCGTTTAAAAAATAATGAAACCATGTGATGAGGAAAACTCAAGCAGAAGAGTGATGTATACCTTTTGCTTTAGGGACACTCTATCCAATGAAATAATGCTTGCTAAAACAGTGTAGAATATGAAAGTGTCATATGGGAAAATCTCGTAAGTAGTGAATGTTGATATAGAATCAAGAAATAGATCAGCAGCTTTCTTGAAGTTACGAGTGGACATGCAGTACAACCCTTCGTATACTTTCAATCTGTTTTTCCTCTCCCAGTCACCTCCTTCCTCAAACAAGCTGCCATCAGAATAGCAATTATGAAATGAAGGCAAAAAACATAAATGAAGAGGAGATAATGTAACGGAATCAACATAGGAATTTCAACTCACTTCTTTGCTTTATCAATACTCTTTGATATTAGATCAAAGTCCATGTAGAAGAAAGCCATTTGTAATGTGTAAAATACCAAGTCCATTCGTTGGCCTACAGCAACTGTTTTACCTTCGGTCACCTTGAGTTGTTCTAGTGCTTTCTCCTGATTGCATTTACAAATATGTTAAACAAACTTACACATGGAAGGCTGGAAGTAGTGGATAGAAAGAAAAAAAAAATATACACGAATTGGCAAATGATTATACTCATGTGTACCTTATCACCAATCCGGATGAAGAACAAGGATTTTGCCAAATGAGCTTCACGGACTTCACTTTCTCCTAAGTTTTCTTCAGCATCGGCAATTCTAAAGAAAATAAGAAACAGAAAAGATGAGTAATGAAATAAGCTAAACCATACAATCTAGTACACATGCGATCTTAGTGAACAATGTAGTCTTTGTATAAGAAAAACAATACATCTATCATTATCTTGTTAGCTAATCATACACCACTATGCTCTGAAAATAGCTCGACTCAACTAAAACAACATGACTCAATTAAGAAAGGAACTTCTTTATATATCCTTAAAAGAAAACTTAACCTCCGAGAATTTCAAAAACCATTTCATTAAACTTGACTAACGAGGAAGCAAATAATAATTTTCATATCAAGACAACTACAATCTCATTAGGTACACTCATACTTCAATAACTCATAAATGTTTCCAAGATCATTGTATAAAACTCCATTAACAAGGTCCGATTATTGCAGGAAATGGTCAGGTAATCGGCATCTTAATATGTACAGTCCTGTTTATGTTTTATGTTTGAAGAGATGGAGAATGTGCCTATCAACCAAATGAAAAACAACTCAGCAAGTTCCACATAATGCAAAGTATTATATCTAGAGGATTACACGTCCTTTTTATTGGAAATAATCAAGTTACTGTACTGTAATAGCAGTAGAAAAAAAATGAAATAATTATCTATTTGAAATATGACAGGTCGAATATACAAGATCTAAGTACAAATAATGAAATACTACAAACTACAAGTGGGCAGAATGACTATATGATTGCAAAAGCAAAACATATAATGCATAATATTCCATGAGTATCCGACTTAAGTTTTTTGAACGAGGTATACCAAAAACAATTGCTTCGCATCAGCAGCAAACAAAGGCCAAATTACAGAGAGTGTATCGTACCATCTAAATCCAATATAATCCTACACAATCATCAATTCAGTAATATCCTATGCTTCTGTGCAGCCTTTTCTGCACAAGCATTAAGCAAATTCAACAACTACGTTTCCTAACTAATGTCAATGTGAAACGCGTATTTAACTGAAATAGGTGAGTATTTTAAGTTCACGATGTTCATTTCAACCTACTCAGATAACGTAAAGTAACCGAATTAATATCAAATTCATCTAAACCGAATACCGGACACATAATACAAACAAACATAAACTTACTTACTTTTCATCAAGCTTCTTAATCTCATCATCAATCTTCACGCGCATCGCATCCAACACTTTCTGATCCATCTCCAACACCGAAGTCGCAGCTAGGGTTTCATACAACGGCGCCATATCTTCAAAAAATCAAAATTAAACACAAAATCACCAAAAATTAAACCTACTAGATCTACACAATTACAAATCTAACAATTACCGTCAGCTACAACGGTGGCCATGACCTCATCACGAAGCCGGACTTTTTCGATATCATCAACATCTGGTTGAGTTAGAAGAAATAGCTTGTTAGCGAGTACTAGGTGAGGTTGCTGTGTGCCTTCTGTTCCTTCCATGCCGTCGCCGTTAGTTTACGCCGTTAACTGATCGGAAAAGGTTGTTAAGTTTAATCTCAACTTGTGACTTGCAGAAGGAGATACCTGATTCTGATTTATATTTATTTTGGTTGTCTCCTTACTTTTTTACTCTTTTCATTTTTAGTCCCTGCTAAATAAATGGAGCAACATATGCCCTTGGGTTTTTATTTAACATAGCTTTGCGTTTTGGTCATTCATGTTATGTGGGTTTACCTAATTGCTCCTCGTTGTTTTATTATTAACATGTTAACCGGTGTTTTTGGAATTTATAAACGGTTTCTAAAGGTATGTTAGTGTTTGTTATTTTATTAATGAAACGATGATTCATTCGAAAAACGAACAAAAAAAGGCTTACTGTTTAGGTACCCCGTGGAATTCCTATCTATTTCCGATGGATAACAATCCATCTTTCGTGTTTCGTTTATGACATCCATGCATGGTAAAGCCTTTGTGAACTTTAACTATCATTTTAATGTAATTTAGAAACCGATAAGTTGATTTAGTGTTTGTATTTATTTATTTTTAATGATAAACTATATATCAGTATGTACAGATAAAATATAATATCTACTAATTGTTTGGCTTTAACTTTCATAAAGACTTTCGGATACTGTCAGTATTTTGTTCTTGAGTATTTTTATGCAGTGTGAGAATTTTATATGATTTGTAAAAGTATCTGTATTGGTTTATGTTGGATATTTGAGTAGTACAACAAAGTTTATATTTGTCAAACACCAAAAACAATTTATTTCAGCCATATCCTTGTTTGCGTCCAGACTTTCAATATCATCGATAAAGTGTACAACATTTTAAAAACTAGCACACACGAAAAAATAAAATTTATAAATATCAAAATCACGATCTTAACCATATTATACCTTTCTATCTCTTAACTTTGGACTAGTAATTAAAGTTTATTCTCATTTCTAAGCGACACTATTTCCATATCGAAACAATACATAACTTTTCTATCCAATTTCAACTTAGTTAACCACTTTAAACAGCCTGGACCGAGCGAGGTTTACATAGTTCCCAACTCCAAACTCGACAATCAAAAATAAAGTTGATGGACTAATCCATCAATATCCCAAAGTTGAGGCAACAAAACGTTCATCACATAAAACCTTTCCCACACAAAAACCCTCACACATTTTCATCACTCTGTTCTCCTTCGCCGTCGAATTAACAACCAAAACCATTTCCGGCGATATCACTTTCGGTAATACCCACCGGAAAACATGGGAAAGAAAACAAAGAAGCCAGGAAAAGGAAAAGAAAAAACAGAGAGAAAAACAGCAAAAGCAGATGAGAAAAAAGCTCGCAGAGAAACTAAAAAAATCTCACCGGAAGACGATATTGATGCTATTTTGGTACAAATTCTCAATCTTTATACAATAAAGTTGTTTAATTTATTATTATATAACATATTTACATAACATTATTGTGTTTTTTTGAATGTTTAGTTAAGCATACAGAAAGAAGAAGCTAAGAAAAAAGAAATTCATGTGGAAGAAAACGTTCCAAAACCGTCTCCTCGGTCCAATTGTTCGGTATATTAACTTGCTCTGTTTATATTAACTGAAAGTTACTGATTACTGATTTCGGTTATTGTGTTATATATTGTTTAGTTGGTTATTAATCCGTTGAAAGAGAGTGAATTGGTATTATATGGTGGTGAATTCTACAATGGTACTAAGGTTTGTATGATGTTATCGTTTTTTATGTTGGTTTTTGTTTGTTGAGATTGTGTTTGAAGATGGATTGAGATGATTTGATTTGTTGTGCAGACGTTTGTTTATGGTGATCTTTATCGGTATGATGTTGATAAGGATGATTGGAAGTTGGTTTCTAGTCCAAATAGCCCGCCTCCTCGCAGTGCTCATCAGGCTGTTGCTTGGAAGAATTATTTATATATATTTGGTACTCTTTCTTCCAAGATTTGTGTATAACATTTAATTTGTGTATCGAAAGTGTTTTTCTAATCTTAGCTATAAAGTAACTAAAAGTTTATTTTTTTATTTACTAGGTGGTGAATTCACCTCTCCTAATCAAGAGCGTTTCCATCATTACAAGGTAGAGTACTTGTTTATAGGCTTTAAAGTTGTCGTTTTTTCTCGTTAGGGGGATGAAATGAGTTATTAGATTGACCAAGTAAATGCTTGTTTTATGTGAATTTTCTTATGTGTGGAATGTTGAATTGTTCTATTATTTCAGGACTTTTGGATGTTGGATTTGAAAACAAATCAATGGGAACAGTTGAATTATAAAGGTTGCCCTAGTCCCCGTTCTGGTCACCGGATGGTACGTTATTTTGGTTGTTGATAGTTGTTTTCCAGTGTGCCATTTTAATTTTTTTTATCATTTGCAGGTTTTGTACAAGCACAAACTCGTTGTCTTTGGTGGCTTCTATGACACTCTTCGAGAAGTGAGGTTGTTATTTCGTTTTTATCTCGAATATAACGGAGCGATAAAAACCACATACATGTTTATCCTCTTTCGTTAACATGTCGCTCTGTTCTCGAGTCTAAAATTAAAGGAAAGGAAAGTAATGTAAAGAATAGGAAAGTAAAGTAAAGGAAAATATTATTTTACTTTACAATCACCCCAAATATGGCCGGATTGTTTTATTGAATAAAATGTATAAATTTTACCTCCTAATCCTTTCCTTTACTTTGTTTTCCTTCCTTAAAAAAAACTTGAGAACACAACAATTTATTTATTTCCTTTCCTTTACATTTCTTTTCCCTCAAAATAAAACTTGAGAACACAGCGTAAGATAACACTAAAGATATACTATCTGATTCTATTATTTGTTACTTTGTTTTATTTTGCAGATACTATAATGATTTGTTCGTCTTTGATCTTGATACTTTCAAGGTAAAAGTGGTGAACAAAGTGGCGACTTAACTTAATTCACCAATACCGTGAATAAATGTTTTTTGGTCAATATACGATTGTAACTAATACAACTGTAACATGTATTTGTAGTGGCAAGAGATAAAACCTACACCTGGTTGCTTGTGGCCGAGTGCTCGTAGTGGTTTCCAACTGTTTGTTTACCAAGAAGACGTGAGTTAACTTTAGAGTACAAATAATTAATTGAATATATCAACTTATAAAGTCTTGTTTTTAATTACACTACTCCTAATGTTGATTGTAGATCTATTTATATGGTGGATACTCAAAAGAAGTATCTTCTGATAAAAACAGCAGCTCAGAAAAAGGGATCGTTCATTCAGATATGTGGGTGCTTGACCCAAAGACTTGGGTGTGGAACAAGGTATTGTTCTTATGTTTGCTTCTGTGGAAAATGACTGTTATATCCTTTGTGTCTGTGTTAAAAGTTAATGGTGGTTGTAGGTAAAGAAAGGGGGGATGCCACCTGGTCCTCGTGCTGGTTTTTCAATGTGTGTTCACAAAAAGCGGGCGGTGCTTTTTGGGGGAGTTGTGGACATGGAAGCGGAAGGTTGACCTTTTCTTTAGTCTTTTTTCTAACAACTGTTGAAATCTGTTGACTATTAATTAATTATGATTAAATTTTTAGTCAAAAAACAAATTTTTGATTTTAAAAGGTTTTTATGGTGTTTTAAATGTGATTGTTAACGTCTCCTAATATATGTGCAGGTGATGTGTTAATGAGCTTGTTCTTGAATGAACTTTATGGGTTCCAGTTGGACATTAATCGTTGGTAAATTCTGCATCCAATTTAATATTCTATTCATAGACTGTCTGAAATGTCGAGCTGAAGCTGCGCTTTTTTTTTGTTGCTGATTTTCTAGCTTGTTCTAGTGATTAAACGATCCCAAAACTTATAGACGTTTATTTATAAACTGTAACTTAATCTCAGTTTGAAGTATTTGTATAGTTTATTTATAACTTTTCTTTTGTCGCCATTTCGTATTAAAAGTTTATACAGCTAGCTAACTATCCACAAATGTCTAAATTTGTAGGTACCCATTGGAGCTGAGAAAGGAAAAATCAACAAAAGATAAGGTATTTTTTTTTTATATATCAGGCAATTGGTTTAAACGGATAGTTTGGGTTCTGGTCAAAATGGGTCGAGTTGACCCGAAACACCTGTTTTTTAATATATAGATCGTATGAAAAATGATCAAAGTATATTATTTCAGGAATTATCTATTGTTAGTTTTTCGCAATAAAAGTAGGCGACTGTGGACCTGTTTGACCCGTTTCCCTTAAAGCCATTTTTATTTTATTTTACTCATTTAACTCGTCAGAGATAAGCATAACCAGAATCAACCTGTTTATATGTAAATGATTTGAATTTGCCACATCTGGTATATAGCTCTAGAATCATGTAAACATTAGTTTCTTTTACCTTTATGTGATTCTTGATTTTATGTCATAAATTTTAAGATCAGTCCTAGTAATACTCTTAATCTAAGAATTCTAGCACCAGTCACTAATTGCTGATAAGGCCGTTGAGCCTTCTTAGTATCTTCTTTATTATTCAACATTCATCAGTATATACTGATAAAATGTCTTATTTAAACGTCTTTGCAGATTAAAAAAGTTAAAGATGAAGAAGCTATTTGTAATGATCCAATGGAAATAGCTACAAATAATGAAGATGACAATATGGATTGTGACATTGATGATATATCGTCTAGTATGGAGAAAAACATTAAGGTTAACGGTTCTGAGGTGGCCGTTAAATCTAATATCAAGATTCCAGAAGAGGTACGCTAACAGAATGAGATAATTTTCAGGTTTATATTATCGTTATTGTTATTATCTAAACTTTTGATGAATTTCAGGTAGTGAAACCTTGTGGACGTATAAATGCAAGCATGGTGGTGGGAAAAGATACACTTTATATTTATGGTGGAATGATGGAAATAAAAGATCAAGAAATCACACTTGACGATTTGTATGCACTTAATCTCAGCAAACTTGATGAATGGAAATGTCTTATACCGGTTTGTTACCAACTTTCTTGAAGTTAAAGCTCTTGAAAATATAAATAATGATTTTTTTATTTTTTTTTAATTTGTTGTAGGCATCTGAATCTGAGTGGGTTGAAGCATCAGATGATGACGATGAAGAAGAAGATGATGATGAAGATGAAGATAGTGAAGATGACGACGACGATAAAGGTGATAGTGATGAAACCGATGATGATGAGGAGGATGATGATGTTGAGGTACCGGTTTAAATATCTTCTTTTGTGTAAATATAATTATCACTGTTCTTTTCTATTATTTTGTTAATATCTTTTTATGTTTAAAGGCTCCGAAGGATGGTGTGGTGGGAGACGCTGTTGCAATGATAAAAGGTGAAGGGAAGAAACTTAGAAGGAAAGAAAAACGAGCTAGAATTGATCAAATTAGGGCTAGTCTTGGTCTTTCAGACTCGCAAAGAACTCCACTGGTAATATAATGTTGACCTTTTAGTGATTGAATATGCTTAATTTTGACTTTCTTTTCTTTCCATAAAGCCTGGGGAAGCTTTGAAGGACTTTTATAAGCGGACTAACAGTTACTGGCAAATGGCAGCTTATGAACATACCGCACACACCGGAAAGGTTTACTTTGATTTCCCAAGTTAATTTCACTATTTTCTCAGCTTTAACCTTTTGATAATTGACTTTTTATTTATTTATTTCCATTGTAGGAGCTTCGTAAGGATGGTTTTGATCTTGCTGAAACTCGGTACAAGGAGCTTAAGCCAATTCTTGATGAGGTAATCCTTTTTTCGTGGTAAAACTTATAATAGAGTAACAAATTGCACATATTTTATTTAATTAATTAATTTTCTTGAATGTTATTTTGTGTACATTGCAGTTGGCTGTTTTAGAGGCAGAGCAGAAAGCGGAAGAAGCTGAAGGTCCTGAAACTAGTACGTCAAGAAAGAAAGGCGCCAAGAATACCAAACACGTTGGTTCAAAATAGTAATAGTAATGTTGGAATATATCGAGCTTGATTGTATTTTAGCATACAATATTTTACATTGGTATTGTTCACTATTTGTGTAAGTTAAAAATCATCGGACATTTTAAAGCCGTCCTATGAAAACCGGAGATTTTGTATTACTAGCTTGAATGAATATAATTATTCTTCTATAGTTGCTATGAGCATTTAGTAGCTTTGTTCTGCCAAGTGTAATATACATGAAAGAGTTAATTACATAAATCGTTTCTATGGTTTATCCAAAATTATGGATTTCGTCTCTGAGTTTAAAAAGTTGCATAAATCATCCAAGTTTAGAAATTAATTACGCTTTTAGTCCCTAATTTCTAATTTACACACGTAAGTGGGGCAAGCCTTAGGGACCAAATCCGTAACTGAGGACAAACTTTAGGGACAAAATCCGTATTTGGAGCAAATCTTAGAGACCCAAAAGGTAATTAGTTTCTAAAAATGGATGATTTATGTAACTTTTTAAACTTAGGGATGAAATCGGTAATTTAAGATAAACGAGATGATTTTTGTAATTAACTCTACTTGAAACCAATGAAGCTTTTTAACGCCAGCCTCCTGAGAGACCAGGTTCAAAAAGAATTTGCAAACGGTTTCGGGAATACGGTTAGGCCACATACATCCAACCAAATGAAGGGGTCCATCTCTATTTACTCGTCAATCAGTTTTGTCAAACATCAAATGATATACTTGAGACACTTTAAACATTCTGAACCAAAACGTTTAAAAGGTTGCCAGTACAACAAAAGATTGCATGACTAGTTTCGACAATTTCCACCATCAACCAAAACACATGGGGTCTAGTTACTATTTTCCAAAGAGGGCAAAGAGTGCTAAAGCTACAGCCTTATTAGCGAGTAGTGTGTACAATAAACACGTTAGGCTCCTTGTCAGGCACAAACACACACTTATCTCCCAGCTGAATGCATCTTTTTCTTGCAAATGTTCCCCAACTTTGTGTCAAAGCCTTTAAACCGAGTTTGGTTTGATATAAAACCGGCCAAAGATGATCACCATTTTTGAGAAAAATCACAGTAGAGCTCGACTTCACAGATCCCAACTTCGCATACTCAGGTAATTCCTGCTTATGACCATTTATAATCTTCAACGTTATAAAGGGTGTAAAAATTGTCAAAGTACATATAATATAACCATCATTAGATTATGTATACATACCAGATACTGGTAACTACTCATCACTGCCGAAAATGATACGTTGATGGAACCGGATGGGAGTACCTCGTCATCTTCAACAGGCTCGGGTTTGACTTGGACTTCTGGAAAGTTGTTGCCAAATTCTTTTGTACAGGAGTTACCATAAGCCTTTTTGGTATCCTCCAAGTTGGATCCTGCATTCAGATTCTTTTATCAACTTGCTATTTTTAGATGTTTTATGTTGGAATGTGAATACCACGAGGTCGGAATCTGAATCATATTTGGCTATTCGTTATTTTTAAAAACGACTGAATCTGTTTCATTTTTTTAACAGATGTTTTGTCAAATTAATTTTTTTTTTTAAAAGATTCAAGAGTTTGGGAAATGGTTTACTTGGGGCGCATTCAGACATAATAAAAGGTTTATACCTCAGAATAAAAAACACACTTAACAGACCCTTATTCCTCCCGTTTGGCTTTTTAACGTAAGCAAATGGTCACGTGGTGAATAAGAACAAAAAAAGTATAAAACTTTCAATAAATTATAAAAATACCCATTGGTTTAGGCAAATTCCCGGTGGGGGTGGAGAAATAACCGCCATTATGCAAATTCGAATCCAAGGTGACAGGCTCCTTCTTTGTCTTCTTTGTGGGTGCTGCTGTTTTTATAGAGGCTCATTAATAAAGTACAAAATAAAGAAAGTAGAAAAATAAAGATCAAACTGTGGAATTCTTCTAAATCCGTTTAGTAGTTAAATGTTTGCAAATGGTATTGGTGAATAAAGACAAAAAAAAGGTATAAAAGCTACTATAACACCTATTGGTTTAGGAGAAATACCGGTAGAGGTGAAAGGATAACCGTCATTATGGAACTTTGAAACTGAGGTGTCGGGCTCCTTTGCAGATGTACCTGTTTAAATATAGGTTTTTCAAAAGGGTAATGGATATAAGAAAATACGGAAACAAAGATTTATCAACGTAAATCGTAAGTTATAGTTTTCTTAGTTCTCTACTAGTTGTCCTTTGACTTTGAATATCAAACTAATATTTCAAAGAGTTGTTAATATTCTTTATTCTTTTACAGTTTTAACCCTAGTTCTTTAGTATCTACATGCCGTTTTGTATGTGTAAGAGACATACTTTCAAAATATAAAATACCCTGCTGAATATTTAAATTCTAGGTAGGCCACATAATAAATATGAATGGACTACGTTTTAAGACAAATAGGTTAACCAGTTATCCTGGTCTCTATATGGATCATTGCTTTTTCATCGGCTTTGAGATCAAAGGGAGTAGTTTTCACTTCTAAAATATACTCCAACTGTTAAAAAAGACATATAGTTTGACTTTTATGGTCAAAAGGATTCATTCAAACGTCCACTACAGTTTCTAACAATGTTATGTCAATTTAAAACCTGCGAACAATATGTCACACAATGGAAAAAACCGATTAAAAGTAAAAAACTTTCAATAAATAATACCTTCGGGTTTATGAAAGTTTCGAGATGAAGGGGAGACACAGCCACCATTACGCAATCTTGGACCCGAGATGTCAGGTTCCCTTTCAGTGATCTTTGCTTGTGTAGCTGTGTATATATAGAGGCGTGTTAAAGAGAAACAAAATTAAGAAAAGAAAAAAAAAACAGAAACAAAGAAAAAAATGTGACCGTCGAGAAGATCAGATTAGGTTACATAAAACATTAGTTATAGTTTCCTTAGTTCTCTAATACTCTAGTAGTTGTCCTTTGACTTTCAATGTCAAACTTGTACTTCAGAAAGTAATTGATATAATTCGTTCTTACCGTTTAGACATCAGTTTTTTTAGTATCTTCATGCTATATTGTAGTTTTTTATGTAATTATTAATTTTTTTCTTGAAAGCGATGTGTAATTCATGCTAACTTTATAATATAAAATAGCAGTGTTTAACATCAAATATACTCATCTGTTTGAAAGAAAAAAAAATAGATACAGTAAAATAAATTCAGTCAATCGTTCAAGAAATGTGTCGATTCCAACAAAAAAGTATGACCTGAAAAGTCTAACAATGTATAACAAACGATGTTTATCACTTCCATCAGTTTAGCTGTTTAATTTTAGCAAATGGTCACCCAATGAATAAAACGAAACTAGCAATTATACCTTCTGATCTAGGAAAAATTCCATTGGAGGCGGGAAGACCACCACCATTACGCAATTTCGAACCCGACGTTTCGTGTTCCTTTTTGGCAATCTTTGTGTGTGTAGCTGTTATATTAATAGAACCATCTATACAAAATTAATTTAAAAAAATCAGATTAAATTACAGAAAACATAGGTTAAAGTAGTTATCTTCCTCTGACTTTCAATGTCAAACTAGTAACCAATTTTTTTTTCTATCTACGACTACAAGCGATATTGCAGGTTCTGATAGAATAAAATTACTTTAAAAGTGACGTGTATTGATGCTAATATATAAGGTAGAAAAGTTAGTTTGACATATAAAGTCAAAGTAAAAAAGAAAACGAAGAGATTATTATTTGTGGAACGGGTCAGTTTGACCTGGAAAGTCAACAGAATCTAATTTTATTAAAAAAGTGAGACTTATACATTGAAAAGCAACCTACCTGAAACATCAACATCCCTCGATCTCTTTAAAGAATTGCTCCGTGTAGCTTCACTCGGTATAAAAGCATTTTCTTTCCTTATTTCCGCAAGTCGTTTTTCTATCTTATTCCTAATTTCGGGACTTATTTTTTCAACTCCACCACCACTTCCGCCTCCTACAGAGTTTCTTCGGGCACTGCCAGATTCGACAGACTTAACTTTACTGTCCTTTTTCCTGCGTTCATCCTCTATATTTCCATTAACTTTACTGTCCTTTTTCCTGGGTTCATCCTCTATGTTTCCATTATCGTTATCCACCAAAATAGACCTTTTCTCTACAGGAGTTTCCAGTACCATAACATCATCATTTCCATTATCGTTATCAGCCAAAAAAATCCCTTTATCAGGGTTTGTCTTATTAGACAACGGTGTGGATCTTTGGCTCGTTTTTTCTTTATCTGACCCAGAGGTCCCGGGTTGGGAAGATGCAAACAATTGATGATGAGTCTTTGGCGTATCGGCATTGGTTTCCTTTTCCTTCATTCTTTTCTTCGGCTGAGAAGAAGATTCATGTGAAAAATGATCACAAGTACTATTTTTCTTAGTTTCCATCTGATAATGTCGAAGTTCAGGACAACCACTATTTCCATACATTAACACAACAAAGTGTTTATCCATCACGTAATGGAAAACCAAAAGATCACCAACTTTTAGCTCATGAGCTGATACAAATTCGCTCCAGCCTTTTTGAAAGGCTAATCTGCTATCAACTTTCGTGATATTAACCTCAAATTTTTCACCGTTAAAATTCTCAAGCTCAGTTGTCTTACCAACCTTTTTCCGTATAGTACGAGTAAATCTTGAAGGCAAGTACTGCAAACAAACGCATAAATTGATAACATCTTTTTACATATTCCCTGATTACCTCCATAAATCAAAACTGGTAACTCTTATACGCGTTGAAATGGGTCAGTCGGGTTGGGTTGACCCATTACAATTTTTGTCGATTTAAAAAAGAAATTATAAAATAATCTGAGTGTTACATATAACTATAAGATATAATATCAAAAAAAAAACTTATAGATTAGTAGGTTGTGCAATAATAAGTCGTCTAAAGAGTCAAAATAAATAAATACATGTAATGAAGAAATGTCGATACCAAGATTTTGGAAAAATCATCACCAATCATGACTTTGAAGAATGTAGTAGCACTAGCTTTTGGTGATGGATTTTTATCCCTTTTATGCATCACATGACAATTCGAAGTGCACTCGTCACACGCTTCTGCCACAGGACCCATTCTCTTCTGTGACACTATACTATAAATCGTGTACTCTGCAAAACCATCATCACAATAATCCCAAAGTCACAATCCCACTATTTTGAAAACAAATAAAAAGAACCTCCTTAACAAAAACAATATAGGCAATTTCGTTAACTGTAGTGGGAAAAAGTCATTTTCAGTATAAAATCTAGATAAATAATCTTACTAGATTGACGTACAACTAAAATACGATAAATTAGAATGTTAAGTCTCAAAGAGTCATTACTCATTACCAAAACAAATTGTTTTCGATCACCAATTCAGTAAATATGTTGTACTATATACACTTTCTACCAATTCTCGACATTATAGTATACATATACAAGAAACAAACCGATAAAGAACGAAAACCGAGCAAAATTGACAAAACCCTAACTCCTTAAAAATTGCATAAAGATAAAAATAAAAATAAAAAATCCTCTCCATATAACCAACTACATCAAAATTCATACCCTGCATTGTATTCAACCACAATCATATTTTGATTTATTATTAAAAAAAAAAAAATTACCATAAACAGAAAAAAAAGAAAAAAAAAAAAGAAAAAACCTAAACCCTAAAAAGGAGTTGCTTAAAAACAAAGCAAAGTCAGAACAAAATCAGAAATCATGGGTTGATTCGTTTTGTGTGTAACGATTCTCGTAAAAATCTGAAAGATGATTAAAAATAAGTAAGAGTTGAAGAAATTGTACATTGTGATAATACAGTAGTTAGGGTTTAAAAAACTTGAATTTTTTGAAAGGTTTGTTTGTTTTCCGGCGATAGATTTCCCGTGTGTCTTCTGCTGCTGTCACTTACACTTTCTGTTTATGTCTGTAAAAATAAAATATACTCCAAAACAGTTTTCACTTTTGGTATTTCTTGAATAGCTAAAAGTAAAACCCCATTCTAGATTATTTGTTACTAGTACCGTATCCGCTTTATATTATGAACGTTATATATGATGTTGCAATTAAATAGCAGCGTTATAATTGAACATTTATACCGAACATTAATAAAATGTATGTAAAAATAATATGCAATACTTACGTATTTAATTATTCTAGAATTAATATAACTTGTCACTTAAAAGTTTACGTAAAATGTATATTTTTAACTTTTCCAATTTATTTACAAGATATGATTTTTCAACTCGTAGTTGAAAAGGAATATATATCCAAAACACTCTACAACATACACAAACTTTTATTGGTTAATATCGTATAACAAAAGAATATGTAATATATAAACATAATATATAATAAAACATCTTCATCGGATTTCGTCAATGTCAATTACTTTATCTTATTCATTTTTCTATATTTTCCTCTTTTCTCACTTTCTATAAATCAAAAGAATCTGAAATATCTATATAAAAAAATAGATATCAATATTTTGTTTTACGTATGAATTTATTGGTTACTTTAATCTTAATGCATAAAAAGAAGGGCATCAAACAATTCATTTTACTTAATTAGTTGAATATATCTATTGAATAATCTCAATGCATGTATTTGTCTAAGAAAAAACGTCATAAGGACACGTAAATAATCTATATGGATAATAATGTTCTTTTAGTAGTGTTTGGGTGAAGTAAATTAATTTCCAATGTGATTATTCTCTTTTTATATACATGGTTATATGTCGGTTATATTTTGACTAACTAATATTAATGTTTGGTTATATTTTGACTAAATAATAAAGAGTTTCGGTTATATTTTTACTATTGATTAAAGAAAATGTTTTAAATTGGAAAATGTTTGGCCTTTTGATTACATAATGGGTAGTGATTTGTTCACAACAAATTTTTGCCATTTACAACAATTTTATATAACTAGACTATTTTACCCCTATATTAATGTTAACATTTAACCCTTACACAATTCAACCTATACAAATAATTTTGACAAGCATATCCTTTAAAATTTTAACACACGTTTTGGTCTTTTTTAACATATATACATCTATCACTTCCAAAATAAAAAGTTAAAATTTTAAACCCACAATACAATCGATTACATTATTTTTTAAAACAAAAGGTGAATAAATAAAAGTTAAGATAACAAAAGATAGATCAAGCTTAAAATCACTATTAATATCCAAAAAACCCAACATAGTAACATTTGTAACAATTGACCAAATATTAAACCAAACAAAAAAGCTCCATGACCTAACATAGCAAATAAAAATTGACCAAACATTCAACCAAGTTACATACATAAATAAAATCCATCAAATAACACAAACTACCACATACACATTGTCCAAGACTCCATAACTTTGCATAATTATGCTTCATATGTTTAAAATGGATGACATGGATAATAAATTATAGAAATAGAATAAAATTCAATAAAAGAGGTTGTTGTATATTGAATGTAGGATTTGGAGAAATAAAGGTAGAACATGAGAGTTATCTTTTGTGAAAATGAGTAAAAATAAAAGGGTCAAATCTAGAAAAATTAATAAAACTAATAGAAAGGGTAATATTGTCAAATTACATTAATTGTGGTATATGACTAAATTTTGTTGTGAACAAATCACTTCCCTTAAATAATTGGCCAAAATTTCATAGATAACAATCCTTGTCAATTTCGACGAAAGGTTAGGATTTAATTTACTTAAAAAATTTACTTAATCTTAAAAGTATTAAATGCTTTATTATAGAGTATAGATAACCGAATTATTATTTATTGTCAATTCAACGTTTGTCAACCCAATGTTATATGATTTACATTAGTAAAACTGATAATTAATATTTATGAATAATTCAAGTCCATCAATTTTGTCCCTTCTCTTGTCGCCAACCACGAAGGAAACGACATCACAGTGCCATATATATATCATACACTTGCATTAAAACTAGAACAATAAGTTATTTGATCATTATATAATTTCAGTTAATCCGAAACTTTATATCTTGGTGGTTATGGGCATTGGATTCTAAAAGCTCTTCGTTGCGTGTGTGTAACATTTTGAGGAAAAAATAAACTTTTATTCTATGTTACAGGGTTGTTTTTAGGTTTTTCGAGGTTCGAAGAAAATGGATTTCTCGAGGCCCTGGTCAAAACATACCAAATAATGTCCTAAAATTAAAAGTTTGGTGTTACATATATATATATATATATATATATAACGAGGAATTGTTAATTAAAATGCACCACTCTTTATTCGATGCAAACTCCCTAATGAAGTTCTTCAAAATATATTATTCAAGTGATATATTTATTAATCTATATACAGTTCATGAAACATATATAGATAGTATATTATTCAAGTAAAATTTTGAAGCCCATAAACTTTTGGAGGCTCTTGGCAGTGGTCAATTTCGTCCATCCTTAAAGAGTGCTCTGGTATCTTACATGGACTATGGATTTAATAAGCAATTATTTGAGACTATACGAGACTACATATAAATCAATAGCAAACCCTAAGACATGGATTTTGGTATGTTTACAAAAGTGTTGACGGTGAACAACATATACCAAAATACTTATTTGACATCTAATCAATGAATAAACACTATCAAGATGCATATTTGGTATTTGTATGACAACAACGAGGCCGCGACACTATATTGTAATGTACCTGAGATAAACATCCATTCGATATCCGGTGAAAACAAAGCTACAAATGAGTACGAAGACAAAAGTGACAAGTAACATTAACCATCGATTCAAGATGTTCATAACAAATATATAAAGCACAGTAAGAGACATATGAAACCCAACTACACAATATTCCACTTAAGTTGTCTAGCATTACAAAATTTTTGGCTCCTCCATACGCTTAGTTACAATATTTTGCCATTCGAGAACAAAATACGCTTGATAATTGATCCTTTCTTTCAAAAAAGCTAAATATGTCATTTTCGGGTTTAAAACTAGAGAAAAAGTGTTACTATTTCGACAAAGAACCAAAACATGTTGATCCTTTTTAAACTTTAAAACAAAAAAATGTTTGAAGTGATCGTGTGTTGGAAAATAACTAATAATTTATCGAAAATGTTGTTTTTCAATTACCTACTAGGTAATTATAATAATGTACTATAGGCATTCTTAACATTATTTTTCTCCTATAAATGTCAAATTATCCACCAAAAGTATACATATACAACAAACAAGTCGATATATAGTGAAATCCAACCCTTCATTATTTTCTTGTGCAACAATCATTATTGTGATACAAAAGGTAAAAAAAAAATCTTTCCCTATATTTTTCGTTACAATAACTAAATATAATTAAAATGAATGATTTTAAATCGGACATCTCATCACCCCATTCTTTTTAGTTTTGACATCTTTATATTCTTCTTCCGACGTGTTTCATATCTAATAACCGCGATAAAAAAGAAATAACACAAAAACTTTACGAATTAGATGATTATTTTTAAAATATTTTTACGTCACAATATTTTTACGTCACAAAATTATTTTGATAATTATTATTATTTTTTGTTAAAAGATTAAAACCCCAAAAGAGGACACCTGGTTTCCACTTACTCCAAATGTACCTCTTTGTTTAAAGTAGTTTCCAAAACAAAACCCAATTCAGTCACTTTTACCCTTACAAAACCCCCCAAACTCTTGACTCCAGCAAGGGCAAATCCGTCATTTACTCAAACTACACTAACCACTCCCCATAACACGGGTCATCACCATCTGTGTAGAAATGCAGGAGTCGCTGAACAAAAACGCAGTCAACAAATCCCCATAAATTTTTCCACCTTTTTTTCATCCCAAATTTTTCAAATTTTTAAATTTTTTGAAAACTTTTTATATATATAATCAACAAACCCAATAAAACCCATAAATAAATTCTCCGAAAAAAAAAAAAAAAAAAAAAAAAAAACATTCTTGAAATTAATTTTAATAAATTAATTAAGTAATGATGGATAATTATTATTATCATCAGCTGGCTTCTTCTCCTTCTTATAGGGATTCTTTGAAAGTGCTTGAAGTTGATATACAGTTTGCTAATATGCTGTAAGTTTTTTTTTTTTTTTTTTACTTTTTTACAGTTTTTTTTTTAAGGTGAATTAGGGTTGTTTTATGGATTTTTAACTGAATTTGGACATGGGTATTTTTAAAAACTTAAAAAGTTTGGTAATTTAGGGTTTTTTTGTTTGTTTGAAAAAATGGGTATTTTTAAAAAGTTAAAAAGTTGGTTAATTTTTGGTTCTTGGGAATTTTTTATGTATATGAAATTCTGGGTGTTTAATTTGTTTTTTTATTTGTCAATTTTGTAAAAAATTTAGTTTGTTTTTTGTTTTTATTTTTACTGTGAGATCAATTTTTGAACTTGAGATGATGATGAAATTTATTGGTTCTATGGTTTGACTTTTTTGGTCAAACTTGAGAGATTGAAATTAGGAAATTCTTGTCATGATTTTAGTTAGATTGTGTGTAGTGTAGAATCTTTCTAAAATCTTGGTAAATTTACAGTTTGACTAAAAGTCAACATCTTTAAATGTGACATTTAATCCCAATCAGTTTTAATTAGACTGTTTCAACAAAAGTCAACATCTTCACATTTTGAATTACTAGTGATTGTTTTTTAATTTATACAAACAAATTTTCATGCCAAGATGTTGTTTAGTTACATTGAAACGATAGCGATTCTTTGTATGCGATACGTTTTTAAAGGTTTTTGAGTTCCTTAATATGCAGGGCTGCTTCTATTCCGAGGGACAAAACTGGTGCTTGTATCCGAATGGAGTTGGGTTACAATGACATGACTTACATTTTATCGTTTTTACTTCAATGGATCGACTCTCCGTGCTCATGTTTGCTTCAAACATGTCTAACTTTCTGCCATGTAGTTATTCACAAGGTTAGTTTTCTGTATAACTATAGGTTTTGATTTTGACCACTTAACCATTAATGAACTGATTTGTGTGTTTTTTCTAAATCTCGCATAGCTTAAATTAACATAAAAGGCTAGTTAAAAAAGGAATTAGTGAAACACGTAAAAGCCCTTCAAAGTCTTTTTTGAAGCATACAATCTAGTTTATTATTGTGATAATATTACGTTTCTGTAATCATGATTAACACATTAATTATTTGTAAAAATAAGTAATTACAGAATAGGGATTGGGGGTCAACCCAACCTAGACGGACCCTTGCGACCCATAGTAATATACCTCGTGTTGGTAAGTGATCATAGATTGGTTGGTTTGCTTGTCTTTCAGGTCTTGCCAGATGGAAGGCCAAAGCATACGTCATTTGGGAGGAAGGCGTCCATTAGAGAGTTTTACGGTAGGCAATCATCGAACAATTTTTAATAATTTATTAAAAAACGATTATTTCTTATATAGTAAATTACAGATGTGATACTACCATCCCTTAAACGTCTTCAAACAAACCCATTGGAACTAGATATAGATGAGGATGATATTCAAGATTTTATCACAAAACCCATAAAGAATTCCGAAAAAAACTCAAAAAAATCCGATCTTGATATGGAAAGAGAAGATGAATGTGGTATCTGCCTAGAGCCCTGCACCAAGATAGTTTTGCCAAACTGTTGTCATGCAATGTGCATCAATTGCTACCGTGACTGGTAATTTTTTATTTAACACATATATGTATCATTGGCATATCTTGATTTTTGGCTAAATTTTCAAGATTTGTACAGGAACATGAGGTCGGTATCCTGCCCCTTTTGTCGAGGCAGCTTGAAGAGAGTAAACTCAGAGGATTTATGGGTTCTCCCATGTACAGGAGACGTAATTGACCAGAAAACGGTTTCAATGGAGGACAAGAAACGCTTCTACAATTACATAAACAGGCTTCCTAAAGATATCCCAGATGCTGTTTTCTTGGTATACAATGACTACTTAATTTAACCCAAAGGCCAATTCGATACAAAATGGTACCTTTTCTTGTAAATTAAGTAAATTTATCGTTAGATTTTGGAGTCGATTTCTGCGAATTAGTGTACATTTTTCCGGTGTAGAACTTGACCATCTTTTCAATAAAGAATGTGTCTTCTAAAGCTCCCAGATTTATGCCATTCTAATATTCTATCATGTCATTGTTATGTTTACGCCAACTGTTACACTAAAATGTCTTTTTTGACTTTTGAAAGTCAACCAAAAACATTATATATAGAAGTCATAATAACGATCAGTCGATCACGAACCAAACTCGCTTATTCGCCTAAATGAACATTACATTATCTAAAACCATAGACTCGGAAAAAAAACCCGCTCAACAACGAAAACTAGAAATCAAGTTATGAATAATCTACCCTGAGTACTGTAAACTGCTTAATAGGGACCCAAACGGAGGATGAGTAAGTCCACCTTTTAAAAACAACTCAGAAACCGCCTTATTCATAGCTTCGGTGAAATGAACCCCATCCCAGTTAATATACTGAGAAGGGTTTTGGCACGAACTCGAAGATTTAGATCCACAAGTAACAAGGAGATCGAAGTCATATGGTGCACCGCTTGACCCACAACACACTTTGAAAAGCTCTTTGAATCCTAATTTGGGCGCGTTTTTTATGACTGAACGGTAGGCATTCCAGTAGTCAGCGTAAATGATGACGGTGTTCGGGTACTTTTGTCGGAGATCTCGGATCTTGGTTTGGAGAATGGTGTTGTGGTCATAACTTTGCTTGTTGAGACTACCAACGCAACCCATGTCATCACGGTCAGACTCCGGTGCGATTGCCATGGAGAGGGTTAGGCAACCAGTTGTTGGTAGCCCTTGTACTACTACGTATTTTGCTCCTTTGCTAAGTAAAGTCTAGCAAAACAATTTGTTTAAAAGTTAGAACAATGAACGAGTTAAGATCCACAACGTAGAAGTAACTTACATAAATGGTCTATATGGTTTATCGGGTACTACAGATCTAGTATCTCATGCAAACTTTATGCAAGTTTGATCATAGATATCCATGTTTTATTGCGGATTTGGTGGATCGTCTACTTAATAAAACATTGAAAGTACGAACCAGATTAAATGGAGATAGATTATATCATATGATTACCTCTAGAAACCCGTTAACATTGCGAATCGAAAGGTCTTGAATAGTTTTACTATTAACCGAAGATCCAACGGTGTATGCATAATCATTAGCACCAATTTCACCAACCCAAATCAATGCATCATCGAACACAGCCTTACATTCATTTGGAGTTAGTTTTACATTTTTACACTTTTTCCCCTCCAAGTCTTTGTTAAACCATGCAAGTTGTGTTTGTAAAGATTGAGATTGTATATCAAGAGTAAGGTTATTTTTGGCAAAGAATGAATATGGGATGGCCGTGGACCCCGCAACCGCGTAGTTGACACCAGACGAGGTGTCAGCTTTGCGGTTGTGGTAGGGTGGTAAGTAAGGCAAAGAAAGTGATTCAGTTACAAAGTCGATGACTAGACGGCCGTCAGAGTAGCGGTTAGTGGGGTGGTGGAAGAATGTACGTCCGTATGGTAAGTTAGAGACGTAAGTGAATGCAGGGCCGTTAACCGAAGCGGTGTTTCCCGTGTCGGTATATGAGTCTCCGAACGCATAGATATTTTTAAACGGACGTCGAATTGGACTAGCGAAAGTGGTGGTAACGAGGAGGAGGACGGCGACGACGACGAGGGTGGTGATGTTAGTAGTCATAGGTGACATGGTTAAGTCTTTATAAGAACTGTGTCTAAGGGCTTTTTATAGTTTAAAAGTTATGAAATAACTAAAATACCCTTTCGGTATAGTATGATTTTTAAGAGGTGAAGAATGGGTGACAATAAATACTTGTAGGTAGTTGGGGATTTCAGTTATGAAGCTTTGAATGTTACTTTACAACTAACTATGCGGTGATTTATTAATTTACTACTATTTGTTATGTTGTGTCAGCATACGGTACATTCATTTACTAAAAATAATTCGATTTTGGTTGTATTTTATATAAAGACATTAATGTTGTTCCTAACATCAATGTTGTATAAAAAAAAAGTGAGAAATAAACATTATGGAAGATATATTTTGCTATGGTTTTGTGTACTATTCAAGTATTTATGAAATAAGGGACCATATGACAATTCTTGCAAGAGAATGGGATGTTTTGTAGTACAAAAGGTTGTGTTGTGTTTAGTGTGTGTTCGTATTTGATCAAAGCATAATAATTAACGCTTTTGTATTTAATGGTTTTGAACTCACAACTTGTTATTAGTATCAGCTTTGTACTTAAATTTTCTCTATACACATATCGAATATAAATCATATAAATCACTTCAACAGAAGATCGTAAAAATAAAAATGTATACGTCTACATTAAGATTTTTTTCTTCAAAACAAATAACTAAAAAATAAGTTATTGGAAATTACATGATAACATTTATTTCTTTAAAATAACAATTGTGATCCAAATTTTTCATCATTGTCAAACTTATGTATGTTACAAACTTACAGTTATTATTGATTAAAAATGTTTTGATAACAATAATCATATAGGTTATTTTTTAAAAATAAAAATATATATAATTTGATCATATATTCGTAGTAAGTTTAAAATCCCCAAAATACAACAAGTGATGTTTTGTTAATGTATAAAAGAAAATTAAACATATAGCATTATTTTGAAAACGATTCAAATAATTATTATTATCAAAATCCTAGGGTTAAGATCAAAAAGACCATGAAAAAAATTTGAGACCAAAAAACCCAATCATAACACTCCATTTTAAAAACCCACTTAAAATATATTTTTGTTTAAAAATTAAATATCTCAAAAACCGTACATGTATTAACCGAATAAATTACACCACTGTAACGAGCATTAAGTTACCTTTCTATAGAGTACCCACTCGATATACTTTTGACGAAATTAATTTTCTGATTTTTTTACGGGTTTTGAAATTTTATATTATAAATAACTGTTTTATCATATATGATAACAGTAGTTTGATATATTATTTTTTTGTTTTTCTTTTTAATTGTAGTTGAATGTACGTAATATAACAAATCTATGTTTTGAAATTCGTATTTAGTGTTCAAATCACATGTGATATTACTTTACGAATTTCAACATTTGCCCATAAACGAAAAAATAAAAAGTCTTCAAAATTCGAACTTTTTTCCGGGTCCATATAGGTTATACATTGTATGACATTGTTGTGTATTAAAATTCATATTTAGAGTTAAAATCATGTGTGTTATTGTCTTTTGAGTTTTTGAAATTTTACATACATAATATCACATATGATATGTATTCATATCATATATGATTTACATTAAGATCACATATGATATAATATCATATATGATATGTATTCATATCACATATGTTATTGTCTTTTGAGTTTTTGAAATTTTACATACATAATATCACATATGATATGTATTCATATCACATATGATTTAGAGTAATATCACATATGATATGTATTCATATCACATATGTTATTGTCTTTTGAGTTTTTGAAATTTTACATACATAATATCACATATGATATGTATTCATATCACATATGATTTACAGTAATATCATATATGATATACTATCACATATGATATGTATACATATCACATATGTTATTGTCTTTTGAGTTTTTGAAATTTTACATACATAATATCATATATGATATAGTATTATCATATGTGATTTTAGTATATCATATTTTATTTCAATAACGAGAAAAAATAAAACTAGTTAAAATTCGGATTTTTTTTCTAAATTTAGGTAGTTTATACATTTTATAGTAATTCTTTTTTATAAATATGTACATATTGATGTAATATCATATATGATATTATGGTTATAATTTCAATACCCATCAAAAAAAAAAAAAAAAAAAAAAGTCGTCGAAAGTATATAACACCACTGCTCTAATTAAAGATAAAAGCGAGACGATCGCAACGGTATATTTTGTTTCGTCTAACGATTAACGGTTTGTGAGATAATTTAATTTAAAAAAATAAAAGAAAAATGAGTTTTGGTTTTAATCTTAGCCATTAGATTAAAATGGATGAAAGACCAAGATGAGATCTTTTGGTCTCAATAAAATTATAGGTCTTAATTGATCTTTTCTCCAAAATCCTAATTAAAAAAGATTAGAAATTCAACAAGTAATAGACAAAAACCCTTTATGAAATTCATCAAAGATTTCTTAGGGAAAGAAAAAAGAAGTCCTCAATGATTATCCCTCACTTCTATGTCCCTTCAATTATACTATTGAATATTCAAAGGTAAATGTACCAAATCATTTTACTAAATCTACCATGATTATTATAATCATGATGTTTTTTTTTTCACTTTTTATTAAAAAATTATTTTATATTTTACTTTTTTCTAATCTTATAATTATTTGTATAATATTAAACATTTTACTATTTTAAGTCATCATTAATGCAATGATTGTATTCTTTTTAATTATTTATATTAGAAATTTATATTTTTGGTTTATTCAATTATGCATACATTTATAAAAGGTAAGTTATAAGTTTTATATTTTTTGGTTTATTTAATTATACATACATTTATAAAATAGTAAGCAAATACTTAAACATTCATTGATAAAAAAACTAGAGTTACAATAGATAAAACGTTACATTATCATTTCGATAGATCAATAAATTCAGGAATACGATAATAATGCTCGTAAAACTCTTCTTGACGACTAACATAGGGGTTTTCCCACCTAGATGCAATATCACTTTTATAAGTCCTCCAAAGTGGATGAGTCATCGGTAAAGGGCAACCTTCGCGTAATTCCGCTTTAATGTAATGGTTACCATACACATGAGCAATGACAATTGTCTCATATGACTCTAATTGTGGTGGACTGGACCAAAGTGGAAAAGATGTTGTACAACCTCCGACATTTCCTCCATTAGCTAGACTTATAACAACTATGTTGTATGCAGAAGCAATAATCAATCTGGTGTTTGGCATTTCCATCCATTTTCCAGCGTATCGTACGGTTTTATAAATTTGTTTATAACCCGTTGTTCCAAATACATACTTGTACTATTGATGGTTAGCCTCCAACTCCCGCACCAAGTCTGACCGAATTTGTGGCCACTGGTCCTCAGATCGACCAAGAGCGACAGCGACAGATCGAAATCTGCAATTTCCATCACCTTCTACATCTTGTAAACCTGTAAGATAAGGATGGAATATTTGTGGCAGAGTTTGAAAAGTTGACAACACACAATCATCATTACGATTACAACCACACATAAGTACTAAGTTATTCAAACTTGAGTTTCTATTTTATCTATTTTATCATGTACTATCGATAATAAACTAAGTATGTTAAATGTTGCTATATTATATCTATAAAACATTAAAATGTTATAGTTTATATATTTATTTTAAAAAGATATATTTTATTACACAATAAAGATCATAAATTTGCGGGTGTTTGAATAATTGGTGATTAGACAACATATTACAGTTTTATAAAATTGTTTCAATTATATACTCAAAATTAATAGTTTGAAACTTTTTTGTCATGATATTAATTTATTATAATTAAGTAATTCGTAATTGATTAATTTATTTAAAAAAAGATGCAAAATTAATCAATTAAAAAGTTAAAAGAGCAAGAAAAAAAGACAAGGGGACAAGGGCCCACTACTTTGTTTCACAAATTTTCATAAACATATCTTTTAACAAATACCAATAGAAAAATTTTACAAATTTTTAAAATAAATATAATTTTAATTTTTTTTGGTTTATTTAGTAGCACCCATATTCAAAACTCTGTTGAGTCATCTATACGGTAAATTAACTATATACATATCCAAAGTTAAAACTAGTTCATTATACATTTATCTATCTTACAAATGGAGTCTTTTGTGAGTTTTGTAAGATCTTGAACGAAATATGTTTGAATGTAAAAATGAGACTTCAAAAATTAAAAATTGTCAATGTAACGAATAATTGTAACTTAAAAATCACTATCCTCACATTATTTTTCAATGCAAACTCCTAACGAAATATTTGTAGTCAAATGTTCTTTAAAATGTCATTTTCTTTTGACATCATATCAATCCATAACTAGTCAATATATTTTTAATATAAAGTAAATTTTTAAGATCCATAAAATTTTAAAGTCCTTAGACCATCCTCATATATAGTCTTTCCGTAAAACATGTAGATATTTAGGAGCATCACAAGTCAGTCCGATTTGGTCATTGTTTAGAACCAAAAACAACCAGGTAAATCATATAAATATTTAAACCATCACCCAATACCGCCCAATACCGTAAGTAATGATCATTCCTTATCGAACCTCAACTTGTTAGTCGTCATCCTTCATCTTCATTCTTTTATCCCCATAATCCCTTCAGTCACATCCTTCATCTTCATTTTCCCCAAACCCTAACAAATTCGAATTCGTCTGATTGTCATTCTGCCAGGTAATTTATATGTTTTTTTTATTATCTTTTTGTTTAATTACTTGTAAGGCAATGTGTTTTTAGTGAGATTAAATAAATTTTCGGTTTCTTTTTCTTTAATCTGGCATTAGATGTTCTCTTTAATATATCTTTTCCTTTTAGTGTTGTTCTTCACTAACTAGATTAGAATTTGTTAAATTTGTTTGATTTTCAGGTTTTGTCAATAGAATCAAAGAATCAGTATATGACGTGCAAGCGTCACGGGCCTCAAGAGAGCTTACGGTATGTTTAATTACACTTGTGTGTTTATGGGATTAAATGTGAAAATCTGCTTATATTTGCCTTCTTTTGCAGATTATATAAGATTAAACATACAAGAAAGAGTGAACACCAACTGTTCGATAAAATGCCTAAATAAAAAAAGCTTTGAGATTTTACCTTCAAATGATTGTTTTGTCTAAAAATTATGTTAAAATAAGAGCAAATATTTTTGTAACAGTTGTTAGTTGTTTTATTCAATCTACTAATCGGAGTTTTGTAGTATTCTATGTCATTTACTTTGTGCAATTGTTAATTAAATTGCAGATGTTAATAATGTCTTAGATGTTAACATTCTCGGTGAACTATATCACATGATTATATTCCTTTAAATGATATGATCATAACCTATAAGCATTTTTTCTTATGGGCAGTTTTTTAAGTATTCAATTTTTTCTTTGTATTTGATTCTTTGAATAAAGGTCGTTGACCGTTCTTTTTCTTTTTGTAACTAATATTTTTTTGTGTGTGTTGTATATCAGAATATTTCATCGTACAAACACTTAAAAGCTCATTGCTAGAGCACATCGACTGGTTATGGAAGAATTCAACCGGGCTCACGTAAGAACTTAATTAACTTCTTTCTTGTGGCACACAATTTGTTCAAAAACATGCTATTTTTTAGTATTTTACAATTGCTATAGCAGAAACAAAATGTGATGCTTTTTCAACCTGTTGTTCTTCCAAAATATCTGTTGCGATATTTTGTAACATAATCATTGATTCATTTTCTATACTTCTATGTCCTACAGTTATGTGCTTACACGTGATTATGTTTATTTATGTTCTAGGTTCTACATTGCGCCAGCACCTGGGAAAATGGGTTATTTGACAGCCGTTAAAAGGTGCTTATTATTTTTCTTCGACATTTTCATCATCATTATTACTTCACTTTTGGGTTAATGTTTGAACTAAATACTGATGTGCAGATTTGTAAAATTGATGGCAACGGTCTGGGCTGGAAGCCAAGTTACTAAACTATTGAGAGCCGGAGGGTGAGCTGCTTAACGTTTTTAATATTTATATTTATATTTATCACCATCTATTCTAGGATAATGTCCTCTCCACCTTATTAGACTTCGTCAGTTATAACTAACAAAGGATACTTATGCCCTTGGTTTTCTAAGAAATGTCGCCCTTTGACTTTTAAAGTCAAACATATTTTTTGCAGACTATATCAGTATAAGACCGTAGTTATAATTTTCAATTTTTCATATAATTTCTCATTCATAGTTATTACTTTTGGTATAATGATAGCCTTTTGCTGGCCTTAGTTTGCCTTAAGTTGACAATGTGAAGACTGGTGATTGTTTATTTCCATTAGTTAAAGTCCGGGCTTTGGTGTTAGCGGTTTTACCAAGTCTGGGTCGAAAATTTCCATGATCTTGGATTTGTAAATCATTGTCACACAACTCATATCTTAATATAAGTAGTTGTACCTTATTAAAATGTGTATTCTAAATTTATTAGGTGGTAATATACAAATGGACATGGTTAGAGGGTCTATTAGAGTTTTTCCTAGCCCATTTTGATATATTACAAAAAGTCAAAAACATATTACTTCAATAATAATCTACTTATTTAATCAAACAAAATAGAAGCTTTGATACTTTTGAATGCAACTGAATTTGGATTCGTTCAACTTAGCTAATTTTTTTTGACACCTTAGATATAAGTTTAGCCTAAATCGACTAATTTATCTGTATATGAGTCAAAATTGGACCTGATTATTCATTTAAGTCTTGCCTTATACAGTTCTACCGCTTGTTATCACATCTATAGATCGACCCAAAAAATGCAAATGTTAAGTGATAAAACAGTATGAAAGGATTGCTTATTATGCAGGGCTTTGGCACTTGCACCTATAGTTGATAAAGGTTTATCCTGGTTTATGGCCAAATTCAAGTTCCGATCACAGGCAAAGGTCCGTCCTCCTAATTTTTATACTTCAATTGGATCGATTTGGGTTGTTCTTTTAAAAGGGTCCAATGGGTAAAGAAAAGGTCGAATGGGTCAATTGTATGTAAATGCTTATAACCTCAAAATATGGTTTTAAAATATAGTTTAATGGTTTTATTTACTCCATTAACTATTTTTAAACTTTAATATGGACACAAGAGTGGTCACCCGTCCAAACATTTTTTCTTTAAATAGCTCATTTGATTGATCAGAAGTAGCAGTATCTTCTTTTGCGAAATGCATAATGTTATGCTTAGAATAGCGAATCAAGTAATTTTGAAACTTGTATTTATGGTTTATATAAACAAGTTAATTGTTATATTTAATGATTTCTTTTCCATAATCTCTCTTTCGATTATAAAAACTATATCACTTGTGGTATTCTTGGTTTTTAATAAGTCACTGATGATATAGTTTATTTGCTATTAGTTTGTTTTCATTTTATCCATTTCTTTATTTTAGCTGTAAGCATTTTTATCTTTTCATTCATTTGGGTTATATGTTTTTTAAAGTTGAGGACTATCCAAATGACAATTTTTTTTTCGTTTGGAATGTTCTGATTATTTCAAAGTATTTGGGTCAATAATATGAAATCATAACTTGATATGTTCGTGTTTTATTTTTATTATTGACATATGCCTAAATTTTGTTGAAGGTTCTATGGGGCTGGTGCGGTATGTGTTGGATATGGTCAAACATTATGTTGTTAGCTTAAAGACATTATGTTGTTAGCTTAAAGGCATTGAATATAAAGACATTAAATCATAACTTGAATATTTGTTGTGAACTTGGGTATATAAATGATTCAACTTTTTGTATTTAGTACTAACAATTTTGTTATGACCACAATAGGTAGTTAGCCGTTATTGGATAACATAATAATTTTAGATTATTATGACGAACAATAACTTTTTGTAATAAGTAGATTACTTATGTATGTTTAGAAGTTTCTGTTTATTAGTAAATTTCATAGTATGTTTTCTATCTTCACGACATAAGACACTCTTACCAAAATCTAATCATTGTAGACTAATATTTTTTTTAAATAAGTCATACAAAAGCTATAAATTATTTTTTTTCTAACTATTTTAGTTACACTTCTAATACAATACCGTGTATCACACGGACACTAAGCTAGTTAACTATATACATATCCAAAGTTAAAACTAGTTCATTATACATTTATCTATCTTACAAATGGAGTCTTTTGTGAGTTTTGTAAGATCTTGAACGAAATATGTTTGAATGTAAAAATGAGACTTCAAAAATTAAAAATTGCCAGTGTAACGAATAATTGTAACTTAAAAATCACTATCCTCACATTATTTTTCAATGCAAACTCCTAATGAAATATTTGTAGTCAAATGTTCTTTAAAATGTCATTTTCTTTTGACATCATATCAATCCATAACTAGTCAATATATTTTTAATATAAAGTAAATTTTTGAGATCCATAAAATTTTAAAGTCCTTAGACGGTATCTCATCCTCATATACAATCTTTCCATAAAACATGTAGATATTTAGGAGCATCCACAAGTCAGTCCGATTTGGTCATTGTTTAGAACCAAAAACAACCAGGTAAATCATATAAATATTTAAACCATCACCCAATACCGTAAGTAATGATCATTCCTTATCGAACCTCAACTTGTTAGTCGTCATTCTAACAACTCATGAAAATTGACAACCAAAATAAATTTTACCACATTTATAACAATAAATAAAAAATAACAAATTTTGATAACCACAATTCTTTAATTCTTATAAACGAGTCGTCAACCGGTAAAGTAAAACTAACAAATTATTTTCGATAAGGTTCGAACAAAAAAACACAATGGTGCCATAAAATGAAAATACCAATACTAGAAGGACCAATTAAGCCCTCCCTTCATTCTCACTTTCTAGATTTCTTTTCCTTCAAGCCGCGGTAATTCCACCGCCGCCGTTAACCATCACACACCTCCTTAAAATCACTCTCACCTAACCGCCGTCACATCTCCGCCATTAATCTAATAACTATCAAATCAGCATCAATTAAATGGCGTTAACGAATTTGATCCTAACTGTAGCCGGAGTGAGCGCAGTGATTCTGTTGATGAGGAGCGATGTTAAACAATCAGCCTCAATTTTTCAACGAAACGTTCGTCAAATTCGTCACTGGCTCAATGAAGAATCTGCTACTGCTGCTAAGTAAGATTTATTTTTTTGATCAGATATAGATTAGCTAGAATTATTGTGAAATTGGTTGTTTTGTGACTACAGATTTAGGTAAATTGGAATCCTACCAGTTATCTGTGTTTTTAGGGCTTTTTTTCCCATTTGTTATGTTTTTAATAATAACTATAGAATAGGTATATGATGTAGATTAGGCAGTCCAGGAGTCGTGTTGAATGTCGAAGCACTAACTTATTAACGAAGTTTACATTATCGATTTCTAGAGATCGGATATGTGTAATCCGTTGGTGTGTTACTGGTATTTGTGAATTAGTTAGTTTCATCTGGTGATTTGAGAAATCCTGCTAACTTTCATGATTCAGTCTTTAATAATTATGCACAATATGCGTAAATCGATTCTGTACTAACAATTGAGATGTCTTCTAGCCCTTTATCTGCCAATTTTTATTGGCTCGTTTAGCACGTGAATTCATAGTGACCTTTTGAGGATAGATGATGTATTCATGTCTTTAACGGGTTTTACAAAATAAGATTCATCGTGCAAACTTGCCACTTAACTTTTTAAGTTTTACATCATATGCTGATGAAATCGATATATTATCAGTTACTACCGGCAGTTGTAATTGTTAGCGCTTTACTTATTGTATACTCAGTTACTTCGTGTGCATGTTTTGGTCATATAGGGAAATACAGAAGGCAGCACCAAAGGAACTACCGAAGAAAGATATTCCCAAGAGTGATTAAAGATGAGGTCTGTTTCAAGATCATGCATATATGCTGCTACTAATAAATAATATAGACTTATTTTCTTGTAGTTTGAAAGTTTTCTTTCAGCTCAGTTTTGGGAGTTTTTTTTGCTATGAATATGTAATGCTTGATGCTATGAATATGTAATGCTTGATTTGAGCCACCAAAAATTTGTACGTCGTATCTTTTGGTTATCTTTCTTGTAATCACATATGTGAGCGTTTACATTTTGGTAAGTAATGGTTGATGAAAGTTTAGTCGAACTTCTAACATTAATATTATATGACATTAAAGTCTGAGTTTCACTAGTTTAAATGTTCTACGTTCTTTCAGTTGTCGCGGCACTTTATGATCTGTGCATATAAAGTGAATGTTAGACTAGTAAGTTAGGGACTTCTAGGTTTAAGAGAGAAATCACAAATATTCTGTACAGATAGAATTTTTAAAAAATTTATCAGCTTGTATATATTTTTTTATACCCATAATGGAAATGATAGGAATAAAACATCAGTCGAAGGACTAACAATGAGTTTGAGTCGCATAACAAAATCAAGTAGAAACTCTCGTCAGCAGATGTGACATGACGACAATGTATAACTCCGTTCATAGATGCTGTTAACGCTAAGAAACAATAAACCAATCGATCATTTACTGTTATTATACTTGGACTTAATCAGAACTTCATTTATTTAATATCTTCTATGTACGCAATATATTCCAAAAAATATTGTTATGGCTAATAAAGTTTTAACGTTTTATGTCGTATGATCGAATAATGAAAATTGTTGTTCATACCGGTCAACGTGTGTAGAAGCAAATAAACGAGTCCGATAGTTCATGAACCATAGTCAGAATCCGGTATCTTAAATACCGAAATTCTTCAACATGTTGCCACATAGTGTTATAACTTGTGTCATCCTGTTTTGTATTCCAACATTTCAAATTCCGAAATAAGCCTACGAAGGTTGTCATGTGTCCATCAACAGAAAATGTGGGATTCCCATTCCATATATACTATTAATAGTTTTTCACTAAAGTTATTATTATTTTTTTAACTAAATGTTAAGTATAATAATAGTGTATTAAAGGAATACGAGTAAAGTTTAAAACAAAGCTGTTTTGTGGTGTGATTTCAATTGTAATTACTATTATTAATCATTCATTAAAACTATATATTAAAAATGGATGAATGTAACGCTTATACACCTATTATATAATATCAACCTTTCCTATTGCGATTGATATAGATATAGATACATTTTATATACGTATACATATGCATACATGGCCAAACAAATAATCTCATTTCACTTGGTCTTAATAACAATATTGTTCTTGTTCACAAACAACCATGCTCACTCCTCTTCCAATTCGATAAGATCGATTTGCAAGTCGACGCCATACCCTAATGTTTGCTTCGACTCACTAAAGCTCTCTGTCTCCAAAAACGTTGATGCTGATATCCTTGTTGAATCTCTTAAGGTGGCCATATCGGAAGCTAGTAACGTGTTAAATTTGTTGTTAAGTGTTAATAATGACAATATATACGAGACACAAAAGGGGAGTGTTCAAGATTGCATTGAACTTTACGATATAACTGTTTCCACGTTGAATGAGTCGCTCACTAGTCAACTAACCATGTCTTCGGCTGATCCTAACGAGTTAGTAGATGTTGGGGTGTTCCTCTCGGCAGCTTCTACCAATACGAATACTTGTTTAGAAGGTTTGGAGTCTGCATCTGGTCCTCTAAAACCAGTTCTAGTCGACACCATAAGTAGTGCTAACCAGCATGTAAGCAATTCTCTTTCCATTGTCTCGAGGAAAACTGTTGTCACAACCACCACCACCACCAAAGAACCGGGTGTACCAAAGTGGTTATCCATGATAGATGTCAAGGATCAACGTGACACACTAACTGTGGCGACGGATGGGAGTGGTAACTTCACCACCATCACCGATGCCATAAATTTTGCTCCAAATAATAGTGATCACAAGGTGATCATATACATTAAACGAGGTGTGTATAAAGAAAATGTAAACATTCCTAGATACAAAACCAACATTGTTCTTCGAGGAGAAGGAAGAGATATTACTACAATTACTGGTGACAGAAGCGCGGTTGATGGTTGGACTACCTTTAGATGCGCGACTGTTGGTAACAAACAAACTAATCTTAGTTACCCATCTTTATTTTTATAAGCATATATATTTTAGCGTAAAAGTGACATTTAACTATGGCAAAATTGTATTAACTACATATTTCTAAAACTATATACGTTTTATAACGGTAAAAGTGACGATTAGCTATCAATCTAATATAATGCATTATTATACGGTTTTAAAACTACATAAACTTAATATTTATTTTGATGCGGGTAAAATATTAATCTAATCATATCGTGTTGATGATCCACCAGCTGTATCGGGTAAAGGATTCTCTGCAAGGGACATCGGGTTTTATAACACAGCAGGACCAGAGAAGCACCAAGCAGTAGCCATTCGTATCAATGCACACTTCTCCGCGTTGTACAAATGCACAATAAGTAGTTATCAAGACTCATTATATGTCCACTCCTTCACACAATTTTTCAGAGAATGTGACATCTTCGGAACCATAGATTACATATTTGGTAATGCAGCGGTAGTATTTCAGAAATGTAACATCTTCTCTAGAATGCCATTGCCCAACCAATTTACCGTGATCACTGCCCAATCCAGGAATTCTTCTACTGATAAAACGGGTATTTTGTTCAAGAATTGTTCCATTTTAGCTACTGAAGACCTTCGTAGTTCAACTACGCTAGTAAAAAGCTTTCTTGGAAGGCCTTGGATGCCATACTCGCGGACAGTCTTCATGGAGTCATATATTGACAACTTCATCGATCCTAAAGGGTGGATTCATTGGTCCGACAAAGATGAAGGTTTGGATACGTTATATTATGGTGAGTATGGGAACATTGGTCCTGGTTCGAGTACAGAAGGTCGAGTTACATGGCCTGGTCATCACAACATGAACGATTACGATGCTTCTAGTTTTACAGTATCAGAATTCATCAAGGGGCAGAAGTGGCTACCATCTACATCATTTCCTTATAATGATTAAGTCCAATTTAATAAACATACATTCTTTCCATTTATTATTATTTTTTTGCTCTATATACAGAGTAATATAAAGTTTGGACTTTGTTTAGATTATTATTGTAAAATAAAAGTTTATGGACTTTAATTTTTGAATTTTATTTACTCAAACTAATGTTTATTCACATTCATCTTTGGTATGATTCTGTTTTCTCATATTCACATTTACATTCGCGATTAGTATCGAGTTTGGTATATATATCACTTGGACGTGCCAAACAAACTTAATTATTTGTTAATTATGACCTAAACCAACACGACATGGAGTAGAAGGATACTCATTGTTTTTTCATATTGTATGTTTCGAATAGTAAGCAAAATGTCCGGTAAGTTCATGACTTTTGTTACCTCATACAGTAACCTGTAATTCGTATACTAAATGTAACATAATACTAAGCGAAACTTTAATCACATGTTGTTCAATCTTTAGGAGATATTGTTATAGTTTACTCTTTATTTTCAGAACGATTCATATCTATACATACATATTTACGACGAACACTATCCTACATTGAATTCAAAAATTGTTTTATCTCCAAGATGCGCTTTAATGAGTTGATATGCCCTATATTTGATACGAAAAGTTCGCGAATAAGTGCATCAAAACTACATATGCAGTATATTGTTTTACTTTTAAAACTGCTTGGTTCAAGGATGGCTCAAAAGTAGCTTCTATGCTTTACTTCATTGCTAAGTTAACAATTACAAACTAATCTATGTAATGTATGGAAAATTCCAATGTATGTTCATTTATATTAAAGTTTCTTGATAATTATTTGGTAATCAAAATGTTTTCTTCATAAAAAAGTGTCCATTCGGAGCAGACTTCAATTAAAGTACCGATAATTATGTCATGTGGTTCTTATTATAAAATGTGACTTGTATGTTTAACTCTGTATGTTATTCTATTAAATTTTCAACATAATGTAATTAAATCAAACTTTTAGATTAGAATCATTACAAGTATCCCACATTATTCTTGCTATATGTTATGAATTGATCAAAAGTCTCAACCAACACATACCAAGTCAACCATCGTGAAATCTTAAGTCGTATCATGAACACATTTTAGAAGAGTACTATTTTATGAAGTACATGTCGTACGTAACTCATAGTTGTACGCAAGATGTGATACAATTCATTTTCCTAAACCCAAAACTAGGTAGTGAGCAAAAAACCCGAATCAAAATAAAAAACCTCGAATAAACTGAATCAAAATAAAAACTGACAATTCAACTTTTTAGTTTAAAAAAAACCAAAATATTTCGTCCAGTTTTAATTTTACAAAATAAAACAAACTAAACCGAACCATACTCGTCGCTACGACATATAAACTATAATTTAAGTGGTATTAAAGTTAAAGTCTACTTTTAAATCCTTTTTCTTTTCCACGATCCTTTTTAAAACCCAAAGAGCGGGGCATAAAACGTGTCTAGTGGCAAATCACCAACACCAGATCTAGTCACATTGACTCCAGCAATCCAACGAACCACAAAACATCCACACCATACTTACAGTAGTCCTCCCCATACTCAACAACCATAACGGCTTGACTGAATATCCCTCAATCTCAAGTCTACACACCGCGTGAACTCATTCTCATACTCATTCCTTGTTTGAATTGTATTCATAATTAGTAATAGTGCAATGTTATATTTCATCAATTAGGGTTCAGATCTAGTGAATTTTGAAATGGTTAGGGTTTATGATAACTGGAATCGGTTAGTCCGAGCTACTCTCCGGCGAGAACAGAACCGGCTAGCTGGACCAGGTCACGAAAGGAGAGCGAGTGGACTCGCGAGTGCAGTTCCTGACTCGCTGCAACGGAGTACTAATATTAATGCTATCTTACAAGCTGCTGATGAGATTCAAGCTGAAGATGCTCATGTTGCCAGGATTTGTAAGTTCATTTTGTTTCATCCAATTTACTCGGTTTTTTCGAATAATATATTTCTAGTTCTAGTAGCTGTATGCCTGTATTCAAGTTAACCTAGTTATCCAAATTAGAATAATGACCTATTAGTTTAAGTCATTTACGGAGGAATTAGGTTAAGAGTTGCATTAAGCATGATGTAAAGTAGAATTCGGCTATACTAGATAGTTAGTAGAACTCGGTTATGCATTAGATATGTGTTATCGATCTTGTGGAACTCCTTGCTTTGATGAGTTAAGTAGTGTAGGATTTTTACTGGGAGTATAAAACATGTAGTATATTAATATAGTGCAATAGTTAAACAATTTTGTTTAATGAATTCTATGTATTTGGGTTGAAGCTGATTGAAGAGCTAGAATTTTTATTTATCACATGTCCGACAAATATATGTTTTCAAATGAAGAGGCATTTCGTCCCGTTTTGAAGTTAATGATTTGATTTAGTGGTTTGATATGAAAATGAGTTGTAAGAAGATGGCTCTAGTGTTAACTTTATTGAGTTTTAAAAGACGTTGGTTTCTGTACCTTTTATCATTTTCATCGGGAGTTTACATTAGTTCTGGTTGAATTGTGATGTTATGGAATCACATATTTTGATGATTCGGGTCTTCATTATCAATATTTAACAGTAAACGATTATATGTTGTTAAAATTACAGTGTGCGAGCAGGCGTATTCCATGGCTCAAAATTTGGATCCAAATAGTGATGGAAGAGGAGTTCTTCAGTTTAAGACCGGTTTAATGTCCGTGATTAAGGTAAGATAAATTTTGTTTTCTGACTCTTGAGTGAATTTGTGTGTAGGTGTTATACCTAGCACCATATCTGTATAATGTACCTGCCAAACTGTCTAAGAATTTGATCTATTTCACTATTACAAAATGAAAATATGAGTTTGCTGCAGCAAAAACTAGCAAAAAAGGATGGAGGGAACATAGACCGTAACCGTGATGCTCAACACCTATGGGATTTCTATCAGCGTTACAAGCGAAAGCACAGAGTTGATGAAATCCAGAGACAAGAACAAAAAATGCTCGAATCTGGAACTTTCAGTACTGATATGGAAGGGTAGGCATTAAATTATTCTTATCTTCCAACTCTTTTAAGCATTGAACACATTTTATTGTTTTATTTTTTGTTTATGCAATTATCCTTTTTGTTCAAAAGTTTCAACATACCGCTTTTTTGAGTTGTTGCAAAAAACATAATGTCACTTGTGATAGAAACGTCTTAGTAGATTTTTTTATTTTATGGTTTTCAGGTTAGGGTTGAGATCACAAGAAACGAAAAAGGTATTTACTACTCTGAGAGCTCTTGTTGAGGTACTGGAGATCCTTAGCAAAGACGCTGCACCTGATGGAGTCGGTAGATATATTACAGAAGAGGTATTTTTTTGAATGTTTTATTCCGATAGGTTGTTTCCATTTCTTGTAGATAAGTGTAACATACTTTTGGTTAATAGTAACATCTTTACGAGCTCTTAAATACTATGAACTTTCAGTTGTCGACAGCCATTTTTCCGTATTAAATAATTTGTGTTATTTTGTCCTTTTCATTGATTTGTTTATATATTTATTCCAGTTAAGAAGGTTAAAGAAAACAGATCAAGGATTATCAGGGGATCTAACGCCTTACAACATTGTTCCTCTTGAAGCACCATCTCTGTCAAATGCTATTGGATTCTATCCAGAAGTAAGTTAAATGCCATTTTTTGTTGTACTGTGTTCATTGTGAAGATCTTATGCACACTAAATTATATATATCCTTTATTTATTATTATTTTTATATTCACGCTTACAGGTTAGAGGTGCAATATCTGCACTTAGATATCATGATCAATTTCCCAGGCTTCCCGCTGATTTCGAGGTTCCTGCACAACGTAGCTTAGACATGTTTGATCTTCTGGAGTTTGTGTTTGGTTTTCAGGTTTGGACTATTTTCAAACCTTATTGTGCAAAATAATATTTCGATATCCTCGTTTTGTGCAGTCATTCAGGTATGTCAAAATATTTTGTCGCTTCAGTTTTTTACGTTTCTGGTATTATTATTTGTGCAGAAAGACAACATAAGGAATCAACGAGAGAATGTTGTTCTTTCTTTAGCAAATGCACAATCACGACTTGGCATACCCGTTGAATCTGATCCAGTGAGTAATGATATATATATATATATATATATATATATATATATATATATATATATATATATATATATATATATATATATATATGTGTGTGTGTGTGTGTGTGTGTGTGTATGTATATAAACATTTTCATTTATGTAATGTTGCTGCTGTGTCGTTTATAATTTTTCTTAGAAATTAGACGAGAGAGCTATTACAGAAGTTTTCCTGAAGGTTCTGGATAATTACATCAAATGGTGCAAATATCTGCGTAAACGTGTTGTTTGGAATAGGTGACTTACATTTCCTGCTTTTGCCTTTTATTTCATCAGTCATCACTTCTCAGTCGATGCTATAATGGATTTTTTTTTGTTCTTAACAGTTTACAAGCCATAAATAAGGACCGAAAGCTTTTCTTGATTTCACTCTACTTCTTAATTTGGGGTGAAGCTGCAAATGTCCGTTTTCTTCCAGAATGCATTTGCTACATATTTCATCATGTAAGTCTCTTTTACATATCAAAATTTTAACCTATTTAGATATTTTTTTTAACATAACGGAAAGTAATGAACACTTGTATCATTTAGATGGCCAGGGAGTTGGATGCAATTTTGGATCATGGAGAAGCTGAACATGCTAAAAGTTGTATTGGTGAATCTAATTCAGTGTCCTTTTTGGAACAAGTCATTCAACCCATTTATAAATCACTGTCTAAGGTCAGTAAACCTCCTTACATATTTTTAATAAATCCATTTCGTGCGTTTTTTGGTAATAAGTTGGTTATAAAGTTGTGACACTCAAATATTTAGGTCAGCTAGTTTGATTCGTTGTTATCGTTTCTGTTTTCAGTTGTCATTCTACTTTATCATTGACTTTTGGTGCAAATTTTACATTTTCAACAGGAAGCTGAAAGAAACAATAATGGAAAAGCTGCCCATTCAAAATGGCGCAATTATGACGATTTTAATGAATATTTCTGGTACTTACTGACAAATTACTCTTGATTCAGTATACGTTTTGGGGCTTATACTTGATATAATTACAGGTCACCTACTTGCTTTGAGCTGAGTTGGCCCATGAAAGAAGGGTCACCATTTCTTCGATGTCCCAATAAGAAAAAAAGGGTCAGTTGTTGTATTAGTTACTTTATATTTTAATCTGGTTTTATATGCTTTTTTGTAACTTCCTTTAAAAAAAATGACCAGACTGGGAAAAGCACTTTCGTTGAGCATCGGACATTCCTTCACTTGTACCGAAGTTTTCATCGTATGTGGATTTTTTTAATAGTCATGTTCCAGGTACACACTTTTTTCACAAATTTTTTTTCACTTTTTTTCTTTCTAATATTTGTTATTAATTTTTTTATTTTCTTTCAGGGATTGACAATTATAGCCTTCAATGACGGGAAACTTAACCTCAATACCTTTAAAGCATTGCTTAGCATTGGTCCAACATATGCTGTCTTGAAATTTATAGGATGTGAGCAGTTACTTGTGTTGCAACTCCCTTCTATTAGCTCTTTTTTTTTTCTCTCTCTCGAGTTTTTGTCTAATATTTTCTTATTTATATTTTTTCTATGTAGATTGCTTGGATGTACTTCTGATGTTTGGGGCATACAGCACTGCAAGAGGCATGGCTATTTCACGGCTGGTTGTTAGGTTCTTCTGGGGCGGATTGAGCTCAGTTTTTATAACATATGTATATATGTAAGTCTGTAATTAATAAATCATCTCTCTTATATCTTTCTATGACATAATGTTTTCATTGTGAACATCAAATTTTCCAGAAAAGTTATGGAGGAAAGAAATGACAACAACTCAAATTCATTATATTTTCGAATTTATCTTCTTGTTGTGGGTGTATATGCTGGTCTCCGTGTAGTCTTTGCATTACTGCTCAAATTCCCAGCCTGCCATTCGTTATCTGAAATGTCCGATCAACCATTCTTCCAGTTTTTTAAGTGGATTTACGAGGTACTGTTTACTCTGTTTTTTGGTAGCTTAACAATTATCTCAACATTAAAATATTTTTTGAAATTTTGTTGGTCATCTAGGAGCGATATTTTGTTGGGCGTGGTCTGTATGAGAAACCCATGGATTACATAAGGTATGATTCCATAAATTTCCATCGTATCATATATTTTTTAAATGTTTATATTTGAAGGTAATTGCTGTTTTTTCTGTTTAAAACGAGCGGAGTACTTAATATTTGTGGTAATTATCTGCAGATACGTGCTCTACTGGCTGGTGATCTTTGCTTGCAAGTTTACTTTTGCCTACTTCCTTCAGGCAAGTTGTGATGCATAATCTTACAGTGTTTTAGATTGTTTATACTGTTAAGTTACAGGCTCATCTCTATGATGTCTATTTGCAACATTTCAGATTAAACCATTAGTGGCGCCCACCAACATTATCAAGGATCTTCCCCGATTGCAATATTCCTGGCATGATCTTGTCTCAAAGAGTAAGCGCTATATTTATTTATTCTTAGATTACTTCTTGAACATTTATTAATCGATATTTACTTTTTATTTATCTTTTGGCTTTCACAGATAATAATAATGTTCTAACCTTAGTTAGTATATGGGCTCCTATAGTGGCTGTGAGTATTTCTTCTCTTTCCCATCATCCAGCAAGTGACTCTTAAAACAATTTATTTTGGATAATAGTTTTTAATATTCTTTTGGAATCTTCAGATCTATATTATGGATATGCATATATGGCACACTCTCCTATCAGCAGTTGTCGGTGGTGTAATGGGTGCACGTGGGCGATTAGGCGAGGTATGCAGAATCTCCGCTGCACTTTTCCTCCAATTTGGGTTCTCCTAGTTTTAATTTACTCGCAAAAGGGTAGATTATTTTTGTATTATAACTAGTAGCTAAGTTTGTTGATGATAAATGCCACACACGTGTATTTTTGTGTAGATCCGGTCAATTGAGATGGTACATAAAAGGTTTGAGAGCTTCCCAGAGGCATTTGTCAAGCAACTCGTGTCTTCACAAGCGAAAAGGTTCGGATACACTTACTATGACATATTTTTTTGTTTTATTTTTGTTTCTCCTTGATATCGTTCTGCAATTTTTATTCATGTCTTACATTGTGTTTCCTCCAGGATGCCAATTACCGGACAAACATTTCAGGTGAGGTGCTTAATATTAGTTGATGGTTTACACAGACACAGGTCCTCACTATTATATTTTTATTTTGCAGAGTCCTGAAGAGAATAATGACAAGACTTATGCAGCCCAGTTTTCCCCATTCTGGAATGAAATCATTAAATGTCTGCGTGAAGAAGATTACATCAGTAATAGGCAAGTGACAGCAGAGTGACTGCCTGTGGTTTTTTGTTTGGACACTTCTTTAACATGTTTTGAAATCCGAAATGACTAATTTTTCAGGGAAATGGACTTGCTTTCTATGCCAAGCAATACTGGAAGTCTTAGATTAGTTCAATGGCCTTTGTTTTTGTTGAGCAGCAAGGTAAAACTTACTTGTATAGGTAATTAACATGTAATAGAATCATATATTTGTTAATTCAGTGTTGACGGTTGACTATCGTACCAGATATATTTGGCGATTGACTTAGCTATAGACTGCAAGGATACTCAAGCAGATCTTTGGAGTAGAATTACCAGGGATGAATATATGGCCTATGCTGTTCAGGAGTGCTACTATAGTATGGAGAAAATTCTACTTGCTTTAGTTGAGGGAGAAGGAAAGCTATGGTTTGTTACATTGTTTTCATATATTTTAGCAAGCAATAACTAAAAAACTGCATCATGATACATTGATTATATAATTTACGTTCTTCTAGGGTTGAAAGGATTTTCCGTGAGATCAACAATAGTATAGCGGAGAATTCACTTGTCATGACTTTGGATCTTAAGAAACTTCCTTTGGTGTTGTCAAGATTTAATGCGTTGACTGGTCTTCTGGTAATTTTATTAATCATAAATGCTGTAATACACTTGTTGGTTAAGTTAAAATATCTTAAGCCTAACCTAAGATATTTTGTATCAGATCATGGATGAAACACCTCAGCTAGCAAAAGGAGTTGCTAATGCTGTATATCAATTATATGAGGTAGTTACTCATGGTCTTCTGTCATCTGATTTGAGGTATGTACCCAATTTTCTTTTGTATTTACATATTTCACCTGTTAACGGGTAAATCATGCATTTTCTTTTCATTTATCAGTGAGCAGATTGATACATGGAATATTGTGGCAAGAGCAAGAAATGAAGGACGTCTGTTTTCAAATGTTGGATGGCCTAGAGATCCTGACATTGTAAAGCTCCTTAAAGATTTTAATTTTATATAATAAGTTCAATTTTATTTGACAGCATATTATATCTTTCCTCAGAAGGAGCAGGTGAAGCGATTGCATCTACTTCTAAAAGTAAAGGATTCTGCTGCTAATGTCCCTAAGAACCTTGAAGCAAGAAGAAGATTAGAGTTTTTCACAAATTCTCTCTTTATGCATATGCCTGCAGCAAAACCAATTAGTGAAATGATGCCGTTCTGGTACGTGTCTTATTATCTTGAAGAGTCTACGAAAAACTGTTCCTTCGTTGAGGTATTATATCTGATTGTTTTGTTGTTTGTTTGAGAACAGTGTCTTCACGCCATACTACAGCGAGACTGTACTCTATAGTTCTCACGACTTGTGGCAAGAGAATGAGGACGGAATTTCTACAATTTTCTATCTCCAAAAGATCTTTCCAGGTACTTCTCTTTGCATAAAGAATATATAAAAAATATTAATTAGATATCTTATCTATTGCTATAGTTAAAACATCTTTTCCCAATTTTAGATGAATGGGAAAATTTCCTGGAACGAATTGGGCGTGGAAATACTGGAGATGTGGAACTCCAAGATAGCGCCACTGATGCATTGGAGCTTCGGTTTTGGGTATCTTATCGAGGACAGACCTTAGCTAGAACTGGTCAGTTTCTCTACTACTTTTCAACTAAAATTTAATCAAATATATTGGTTAATACTATCATTCACCTTTTTTGATTAATACTATCTAACATTTTTGGTTGATACTATCATTAACATGTTTATTCTTGGCATATAGTGCGTGGAATGATGTATTATAGAAGGGCTTTAATGCTTCAAAGTTATTTGGAGAACAGATCATTAGGAGGTACTCTTTGTTGGGTTCTATGGTTGATCGGATGCTTGAGCAAGAACTTTATGTTTATAATACTTTTTTTCTGTTTAATTTTTATCAACAGATGTGAATCCTCAAACATCTCTTTCATCTCAAGGCTTTCAATTGTCACGTGAAGCTCGAGCACAGGCTGATATAAAGTTCACTTACGTTGTTTCTTGCCAAATCTACGGGCAGCAAAAGCAACGCAAGGAGAAAGAGGCTGCTGACATTTCTCTTTTGCTTCAAAGGTATTGAAATACTGAAGTATAATAATTTTTTTGTTATTTTTTTATAGCAGAAGGCTGCTGGTATTGTGTTATTACATCTTATTTATTATTTATTTATTTCAATTATTTCTTAAGACTCCTAATAGTTTCCCAATCTAATGTCTCGTAGTTCGGTGCAATTGTTTTGGAGTTCTTGATTTATGTGTTATTCGCTTATTTGTACTCACTTTTCAGGAATGAGGCACTTCGAGTTGCTTTTATACATGTGGAAGAGAGTCCCGGGGATGATGGAAAGATTGTAAAATCGTTTTATTCAAAGCTTGTGAAAGCTGATATAAATGGAAAAGACCTGGTATGTACTGACTTTTGGGGATTTTGTTATCCTTTCTACATCTCATTATTTCTTTTGTAAATAGCTGAATTTGATCCAACATAATTCTCATTTTAGGAAATATATTCCATTAAACTCCCTGGAGATCCGAAACTTGGAGAAGGAAAGCCCGAGAATCAAAACCATGCTATAGTTTTCACTCGCGGAGAAGCTATCCAAACAATAGATATGAATCAGGTAGTATATTTATTTTAGTACTTTGACTGTTAGTCATATTATCTAGCTTTTGTTATTGTCAGATTCTTTGCTTTTTCCGAAGGATTTATATTCTTTTCTTCCTTAAAGGACAATTATCTTGAGGAAGCAATGAAAATGAGAAACCTTCTGGAGGAATTTCGAGGAAATCATGGCTTACGCCCTCCGACTATTCTTGGTGTTAGAGAGCATGTATTTACTGGCAGGTAGGCCTTTATTAATACAATTTTTTTCTTATTTACCAAATCAAACAAATAAAAGATACAGTTTCATTTGTTTTTTGTAACGCTTCTTCTGATTTATCTACAGTGTTTCTTCTCTGGCCTGGTTTATGTCAAACCAAGAGACAAGTTTTGTGACATTGGGACAGCGTGTTTTAGCATATCCTCTCAAGTGAGTTTATTTTGTTATGGTGTCAAATGTATGTTGATGGTAGAGGAAATGGATATACATAGAGGAGGTAGTTTTGACCTGTTTACTTATGAATGGGTCGATTCGCCTCCGATTTTGTTTTTTTGATGGGTCAAATGGATATATCTAAATAAAATAGCTTAAAGAGAAACAAGTCAAATGGGTCGAAAGTCGCCCAAACCGTATCTCAATGCCTAAAAGGCTAAAACGTCCTATATGCCTAGAAGAAACAGATTGGTATTAAAAACAAATTATTTTGTGATAACTTTAATTTTTTTTATAACAGAACATGTTTACAGGTCAATTCGTTTTGACCCGTTTCAACCTGTTCTTTGACTCATCCCTTATCCAACCGCTCATCGTGCCACCTCTGGATATACTATATATTTCCGCACTTCTCCATTTTATTTGTATTTTGTTGCATCCTATGTACTTGCTACATAATTGCAAATAAAAATAGACTACATTTTTCTATTTATGTATGTGTCACCACTGTCACATACTATTCGTTCCAATATAAGGTAAAAAGGTGAAATCTTGATAATTTAGTTGATTGGTCTATATTACAGAGTGCGGATGCATTATGGACATCCTGATGTCTTTGATCGGATATTTCATATTTCTCGGGGTGGAATAAGTAAGGCATCACGTGTTATTAATATCAGTGAAGATATATTTGCTGGGTTCAATTCCACTTTGAGGCAGGGTAACATCACACACCACGAGTATATACAGGTTCGTGAAATGCTATATTTCTAAATCATGATCTCTTTTATAGATGTTTAATCTTTCTATTTGTAGGTTGGTAAAGGCAGAGATGTTGGGTTGAATCAAATTGCCCTATTCGAAGGTAAAGTTGCTGGTGGAAACGGAGAGCAAGTTTTAAGCAGGGATGTGTACAGAGTTGGTCAACTTTTTGACTTTTTTAGAATGCTCTCTTTCTACTTCACCACAGTTGGTTTCTATGTATGCACAATGGTAAGATATTTCTTCAAGTATACCTCTATATCATTTTGTATGTTGAAGTGTTCCTTTACGTGATCATGCTTTTCTGATGGACTTATTGTTTTGGATGCAGATGACAGTTCTGACGGTGTATATCTTCTTGTACGGGAGGGTATATTTGGTATGTTTACTCTGACTTTCTATTTTCTGATTTAAATGAAAGTATGTGACAGAGCTTTGACCTGAAAAACTTGCATAAGCAAGCTACCAACTACATTCTTTTTTTTTCAGTATTAAGTCAACTTTTAAGTAATATAGTTTGAGAAATATCCTAGTAGTATTACTTTAAATATTTATGCATAATTGTATCTTAAATTTCAGGCTTTCTCAGGACTCGATCAGGGAATTACCCGTAGATCCATGTTGCTTGGTAATACAGCATTCAATGCAGTTTTAAATGCTCAATTTTTAGTCCAGATTGGAGTCTTTACTGCTGTTCCAATGATTATGGGTTTTATACTTGAACTTGGATTACTCAAGGTTTGTTTACAATTTTTGAATATTATTATTAATACTGGTCAGATTTCATTAATTTTAATATTCTTATGATTTTTTGCAGGCTATTTTCAGTTTTATTACCATGCAACTTCAACTATGTTCTGTATTCTTCACCTTCTCATTAGGAACGAGAACTCATTATTTTGGACGAACCATCTTACATGGTGGTGCCAAGGTGCGTAAGACTACTTTATTGTAGAAGTGGCAAAATGGTTAATCTTTTCTATACAAGCAAAAATGGTTTGGATTAAATCTAAACACTTTTGTTCAAATTGTTTTTTTTTTTTTTTATAATATTTGTGTCAATTTGATTACCGAAAATATATTATTTCAATGGTAATATAATTTGTTGAACAAATTCATTCAGAAAATTCTATGCATTTAAAATACAATTTAGGTGAAACCTTGCCCATTTGACTTAAGCGATAAAACATTACCCAAATCGAGCCATTCATAAATAAAATGTCATTAAAACTTTTGTCTTTGTGAGTTACATTTGTTGTTAATTTCACAGTACCGAGCAACTGGTAGAGGCTTTGTTGTGCAACATATCAAATTTGCTGATAACTACAGGCTCTACTCCAGAAGTCACTTTGTCAAGGCGTAAGTAATTCTCATACTTAGTTAATGTCATCTTTTCTGGTTTTATAATTTTATATTCATGAAAAATTTGTAAAATGTTTATTCTTATAGAATTATAAGTGTTTGAAATTGTTTGTTTTTCAGACTGGAAGTTGCATTACTTCTTATTGTTTATATTGCTTATGGGTACACTCGAGGAGGTTCTATTTCGTTTGTCTTGCTGACACTCAGCAGTTGGTTCATGGTGATTTCGTGGTTGTTTGCTCCATACATCTTCAACCCATCTGGGTTCGAATGGCAGAAGTATGTATTTTTTTTCATCAACCTTCTGTTTTTGTAATAGAAGCTGCTTTTATTTATGATTATATGTGAGCAGGACTGTTGAAGATTTTGATGATTGGATAAATTGGCTTCTGTATAAAGGTGGAGTTGGGGTTAAAGGAGACAATAGTTGGGAATCCTGGTGGGATGAGGAACAGGTTTGTTATTACATTAAACTCGTGATTCTCAATGGGCGGGTGGGGTAACGGGTCTGTGTCAAAACATGTAATCTTTCGTACGGGTCAAAAGTGGTCTTTTATCAAACTTGTTACAACTTTATAAATAGTTGGTGTGACAAAACTTATAGTCCTTTTATAACAATCTAATATTTTGAATAAAACGATTTAGAACATTAACCCGGGGACTTTCAGTCACCTTTTTACCTATTTCTTATTTACCCGTTTGACCTCTTTTATATAAAACATATCCCGAATCGATCCATTTATAAGTAAATGGGTTGAAAATGCCATCATAACTTTTAGAAATAAGACTGTATATTCAGGATCACTCGAGTCTCTACTATTATAAGTGTCTGGCTTTTTTGTTCAAATAAACCGGAAGTTAATAGTAAGTTATCGTAGTAACAATAATTGCAATTGAATTTTATATTATGCTGTTTCTTTAATTATTATTTACTCTCTTATATTCACAGGCTCATATCCAGACACTCAGAGGGCGAATATTTGAAACTATCTTGAGTTTGAGGTTTTTCTTGTTTCAATATGGGATAGTTTACAAACTCAAGCTTACGGGAAATAACACATCATTTTCGGTACCTTTGTCAGACCTTGCTTTATTTTAAATAGACTTTTTAGTTGTTTATAAAGAAGTTAATTTTTTGTCGTTTCTGACAAATTTTACCTTTGTCGACTGTTGACCAGCTTTATGGCTTCTCCTGGGTGGTGTTGGTTGTAATTGTAATGATATTCAAGGTTGGTATTGTATTGTATTATGTTTCTATGTTTTGTTTTTGCTTCATTATTTGTTCTGTTGATAACTATCATGATTTAATCTGAAATTGATTTGCAGATTTTCACCTTTAAGTCAAAGAAATCAAACTTCCAGTTATTCTTGAGATTCTTTCAAGGAGTTACAGCTCTGAGCCTTATTGCTGCCGTAATTCTCATTGTCATCTTTACGAAGTTAACTATTGCGGACTTGTTTGCCAGCTTCCTTGCGTTTGTTGCCACTGGTTGGGCTATAATATGTGTAAGTTGTGCATTATATCTCCTAACTTCACTAAATTTTTTTTCTTTATCATGAAATATTGCTTTTGCTTTTGCAGCTAAATATCATTTTTTTATTTAACAAATCGAAAAGGTTACGGCGAAAATTGTCATTTTTTTATAAATAGCTACCAAGTTAAAAAAAAAAATCTATTCCCTCCAATTAAAATAAATCTCCATATTAATGTTTTTGTTTGTCGCAAAAAGTTCCTTTATACTTTATAGTTGATTACCACCTCATAGAGTTTATAAATGTTTTGGTTTCTTCTTTTAATCCTTTTGGTGATAATTAACAGTTGGCAATTGCTTGGAGAAAAATTGTGAGGAGCTTAGGATTATGGGACTCGGTGAGAGAATTTGCAAGAATGTACGATGCTGGAATGGGTATGATTATTTTTGCACCCATTGCAATGTTATCCTGGTTTCCCTTTGTGTCAACATTTCAGTCTCGTCTTCTGTTTAACCAAGCCTTTAGCCGAGGGCTTGAGATATCAATTATCCTTGCTGGTAACAAGGCTAATGTTCAGGCATGATTTTCTCTTTGTAAATGCATTGTAGACATTTTTCTAACCATCTAGAGACCAGCGTTTGTGTATTTTGATGTATATGATGGATGGATGGATGAATCCATCTTTTGTGAATATCCTGTGAGATGTAAAATTTTGTTTGCTTAGTGACAACTCGAATATTTTGTTATGAGAAATTGGAGCTGCTTATTTATGTCGGGTTTAAGTGTTCAGTATGTACATATGTAAACGTTGGTCTATTCTTTTGGGTTTTAGCCGTTTAAAGGTGCAATGTTTTTTCTTAAGTTCTTCCGCAGTTTTAAACACAAACTGTTAAATTTTCACAATTTCTGCCTGTCATTTGGACCTTTCTTTGTTAGCATATAATCACAAAAGTAAATAAATCAATAGTTAATGGTAAATAAATTGGATGGATGGTTAATCGTATAAAACAAGTTTAGCTTTAGGGTGGACTTTCGACGCAAAAATTTGGGTTCGAGGTTTTTTACAAATATAGGCAACTTGTTTGAGTGTTTGACATGTTGGCTTCTAAACTAACAGTTTCACCAAATAATTTTCATTACACTACCGAACACTACTTATCCATTCGCTGTAGTAAACCAGCACCAAGTAGTGTTGAGTATGTGTAATAAAGAGTTAATTGTATTAATCGTCTCCAACGTTGTATAACCTTTTGTTAATTGCATAGACCGCCCTCGCAGGGACTGAGGATATTAGCTCAAAAGATTTTTCATAGGGGATATATATGCATATTCAAAATCGTGTGAACAAAATATGCAATCTGAGCAAACGTTAGAGACAATTTACGCAATTAACTCTAAATTTATCAAGATATTTTCAACTTCAGTAAAAAATTTAAATTTTTCAACATTCCAAAAACATCATATGTATTGTCAATACTGGGATGGCAAAGTTGTCAAAGCAAAACAAACATTTGGGTAAACAACGGCATAGAGACTGCAGGAGAGTATAATAAGAGACTATGGAGATAATAAAGTTAAACATATCCTGATATCATTCAACATTTTTTCTAAATACCATCCTCTCTCTCTAGTCCCTCACTTCAAAAGGGCTACTAACCGAGAAGTTCAAAGTTTTAGTTAGAGAATTCAAAAACAAGTAAAAGCATTAAACTTGCTCTATCCACTTGATCATACGAATTGTTGTATTAGAGGCCTCCCATCTGACCGATACCCTCCTTCTCCTCCCGAATTGCTATAATTTACTGGGTGATCATATTTACAAGCAGGCCCGTATTTGCATATGCCATACCGACTGTAGTGCGAGCAGATATTCTGATCCTGTTTGTTTTTACACAAAACCAAAAATAGAGTTCAAGAACAGAAAAAATATACAATTTACACAAAATAGCACGTGTTACTTAAGATTTCGCTCTTTCTTTTTCTGGTTTACATTATCCATTGTTAAAGTCTGGTCCTCATTTATCCTCAAGTTAAAGTAAATCGAGCCCATACTTTTACGTTTATTTCATATCAAATCATATACATTAATAAACGGGAGCTGCACCTAAAAAGTATAAATGTTCTTAATGACTACAACTACAAACACTCTTTTTCGTCCATTTTTGAGAACTTTAATAATATTATTAAGATAAATCTAAATATTTTAATATAACAATTGGTTGTATGGAAAAAATATTAAAGTTTGAGCTACTTTCAACCAGTATGACCTGTTTGACCCGTTCCCCTTCTAGTTAAATTTAAGTTTTGGCTCATTAAGCTAAAACACACCCAAACTCGACCAATTATAAGTAAAAGGATCATAATGTCACCTCGTAATAATTCACAGATTCTTGCTACTTTCATATATCTTATTTAACAATTAATAATTCAGAATGATTTCTGTGATATGAGGATGTACTTACAGGTCGTAAAGGCAACCCTTTATCACTGAGAACAGACGGGGCAGTTCTACCAGTACGGCTCTTGGGGTGATGGAACTTGCAGCCAGATCTATACTTGCAATCTCCAGTTTTCATAAAGTAACTGCACTCGGGTTGTCCAGGCCTTTCAGGATAATCCGAACCTACCATCTGATGTTGTTGCTGATGTGTGTACACGTTGGTATCACTTGGCGGATTGTTCAGAAAAAAAGCCGGTGGAATAGGTAATCCCCTTTCTGAACTTGGGTACACATGAGCAGCAGCGGGAACAGGAGCCTCATAAAGTCAAAAAACATAAATAAGTTAAAATAAAAGAAACATCAAATAAGCAAATACGCAATGGCAAAACAACTAGTGAATACCTGATAGCCATTCCAATCTGAATTTGGTGGAGGGATGTTCTGAGTTTGCGAATACATCATGGGGACGAAGGCAGCAGGTGGGTCTGGAGTTCTTGGAGCTGACCATGAGGGTGTATTGTTCATATTTGGTTGGGAGGTTTTCTGCAATGGAACACGTCCATTGTTTCCATAAGTTGTAGGAGGATGAGAATCATTTCCTCCAACAGCAGTCGGATCAGGATGATTAAACCTACAACTTGACCCATATTTGCAGGAACCATTACGCATGTAGTATGGACATTCTTTCTCACCCTGTAAAACACAACATAATCGAAGAATAAAGAAACAGATCCAGAATATGATTACAATTGCAAAACATTAGATAAAGAAGCAAGTAGAATGATACCGGACGGATTGGCAGGCCCAAAAAGTTATACTCTAGCACTGGTGTTATAGCAGTCTTGCCTCTGCTATCATGATTAAACTTACAAGCTTTTCCATACTTGCACCCTCCAGTTGATAAATAATACTGCATCAAACTCGAGTCATATTTGTTAGTTAAAGTGCAAATGCATCATAACACCAATATACCTTGCAAATTGAATTAACTAGTGTACACTATTCACCGATATATATATATATATATATATATATATATATATATATATATATATATATATATATGTCAAAGAAGTATCACATCCTAATAAAAATCAAAGTATATAACTTGAGCACATTAGTATCAAATATATAATTACGACTGTGAAAAAACACAATGGAGTAAACAAGGATAGTAAATAACCTTGCAGTCAATCTGGGCAGGCCTCTCCATCTGATTGTTATCTTCCCTTGGGTTTCGTATCTCCCTAGTAGGCTGTTTAACAAGCAAGTAATTCACAATATTAACTAGTTCATACAATTGTAAAGTTATAAAGTTGTTGGAAAATAGACCTGATTTTGCTTTTTGAGAGGATGATTGAACTTGCAGCTTGATCCATACTTACACATTCCAGTACGAATATAATACGAACAATCCTCAGCATCAGGTCTCAACGGATAATGGAAAGTTTTCAATCCACCATCCTCATCATGCTCGTAATCATAATCATCAACCGGAACAACCATATTCACTGACCTACCACCACCTCCCCATTCTCCAGCAGCATTCTTAGTCTCCCAAACTTCACCACGGTTTTCGCTCCCCCAATCTCCTCCAACACGAGGGCTCCCCCATCCAGCAGCATTATCAGTCAGATCTCCAACACCATACTCCCTATCATTTCCATCATCACTCCATCCATAATCACCACCGTTTTTTATCTCATTAACATCATAGCAATCAATTTGACCTATATTTTCACTTGTTACTTCTTCCAAACCCCTACATTCACTCGCATCCTCTTCTACAACCTTCTGATCGTTATTCTCCACATCTTTTCGCTCGATAACCTCACCGCGGCTTTCCGCTCCGTTTTCACTCACAGAATCACCTTTTAAAACCTGAATCTCGTCATCAATAGCTCGTTTCAGTTCATTTTCACAAACCTCTTCTACTACAACAGCAACCTCTTGTTCATCTAGATCTCGATCGAAAACCTTATCATCATCATTATTACTGTTACAGGAAACAACTAGGGTTTCGAGTTCTTGAGCTAACTCATCCTTGTAGTTGTTTTCTTCGATTAATTCAAACTGTGAATCTGGACAATTTTTAGAACATGATTCCAAAGTTGTTGTCTCCATTGTTTGCTCAAATCATCTCAAGCTTTGAAAACCCCCACTTTTTTTTTTACAATAAAACAGAAGAAAGAGGGTTTTGAGGTTTTTTATATAAATATTTTTTAGCAGAATAAATGAAGACGAGTATGTGTGTATGTGTGTGAGAGAGAAACTTTATTAATATCAATTTATTATAACAATTGTTATTATCAAAATGTTGTTTGTTTGGGTAGGGACGAAATCAATAAAAAAATGGTACATTTTGATACTTTTGATTGTACTTTTAATATTAAAAAAATGGTGTTAACATGTGTCCCTAGGGCACAAGTAGGGGTGTTCAAAAGACACGGACCGGACCGAACCGGTAAAAACCGGACCGCACCGAGACAAAAAAAAATCAAGAAACGGTGGACCAAGGACCGGACCGTTTTTTCCGTGTCATTTCCGGTCCGGTTCCTAGTCGGTTCTAGCCGGTTTTTCGGTTCTTTTCGGTTTTAATACCTCACACAATACACAACATAGTAATAAAAAAGGTTATTCAATTTTAAAAAGAAAAAAAGTCATGCAAAGATTAAGAATAAAGTAGGTTAAACGATAAGCAACACAAAAAGTACTCGTATCGAATTACAAATCATAAACGTAAATACGTAATAGGCATAGTAAAAAACTAAAACGAAACCAAATACGAATAGTAAAAACAAAAAACGTAAATTGTTTATTCATTCGTCATGTGCATTATCAATTAGGATTCTTAATTGGCTTAATTATTTAATAAATATTAAATGGTATTATAAATTTAATAAATGTCGAGTTCGGTTGTATTTGAATTTCAAAATTTTCAATTCAATGCATGGGAATTGGTGCATGGTCTCAATCAGAGGCTTATACTGAAAGTCAGTCAAATATAGTGATAGTTGACTCTAAAAACATAATCGAGTTTAATTATTTAATGAATATTAATGAATATAAGATTAAATATATTAAAGAAAAAGTTAACTTTTCGGTTCGAACCGGTGAACCGCTGGTTTAGACACGGACCGCACCGGATTTATTTTTTAAGTATTTTTTAGAACCGAGAACCGGACCACCATAGCCGGTCCAGTTCGGTTCCGGTCCAAAGTCGGGCCGTTTTTGCGGTTCTAACCGGTTCTCGGTTTTTTTGGTCACCCCTAGGCACAAGTTAGAAAAACCCTTATTTTTATTATATAATAATACACAGTAATAAGTCTATAAATGTTTATATAATTCGGAAATTTCGGTCTTATGAAAAATAAACCGAAATGTTAATAAGTCATAAGCCGTTTATATAAGCTCAAACAAACACCCTACATATACCTTATAATTAAAATAAAGAAACATAATGTTAAATTAAAAAATTGTGAGTTTAATTTATGATTTATAAACCTTAATCATGTATACTAAACTTTTTTTTTCTCTAACGTTTTATAGAGTTTTGATAACCGTTTTGAAGGTTATGTCAAAAACCATTTTTTTGCGAAATATTTGTACTTTATACATTGTTTATTAAAATAGAAAAAATTAATAAAAAAAATATGAAAAGAGAAATTAAACACTAGTACAAAACAACATTTCCATCATAAATTTATTTAGGTAGAATAAAATGACAATTGTTAAAATGCATTGAGTTACACAACTATTACATGTGTATTTGTTTTTAACAAAACTTAAAATAACAACCTATTAATAACAAAACTTAAACTTAAACTATTGAATGAAACTAGTTAGTTATAGAATTTATACATATATAAAAACAATAAGGTTTATAGTTAAGCCACTTTTTTGCCTAACATTCTTTATTTCAATACTATCTTAGTTGAATTTTTTAAAAGTATAAATACGTAATAAACCAAATGGCTTATAGCCCGACGATATATGATTAACTTGGTGCAAAAACATTCCATGTTTGATAATATACATTCTATACAAGACAAAAAAGTAGAATGATTACAAAAATATTTTTTCTTACTATACATAAGAAACTTGTTTTCATGTAACAGGTGGCATTGGTAATGTGTTTCAGAAGAAAATCATACTTTTGGTATACAAAAATTAAATATAAAATCATCATTGTTTGCATTTATTTTCACATCATTCAACTACATGCATTTAAGCAAGCTTAATAAAATACAATTAAACATTTAAATTTGCTTAAATATTAAAAAATTATTTCAAGTTTCAATAAAGGTTTTGTTCATACAAATTCAATAAAATTTACAAGAGAATATCGTTTATCATAAATGAAACCAACTTTTTTTTCTTTTTTTTCTTTTTCTTTTTGGTAACCTAGATATCCAACTCGCTTTGCGAGCCGCCTAATCCTAGGACTCGAGACCAAGTTTTTTACCACTAAGAATTTCACCTTGACCTCCATGAATTTCATCTTTACAGACCAAACTTTTTATCACTAAGACACCACCTTTTAGTTTAAATGAAACCAAATTGATATTGGATGTAATGTTATTTTAAAATTATTGATGATATTAAGGGGAAAGTGAATATGATGTTGTCAAACGAGTAAGGTTAGGTGACAAACACTCGAGCCCTTAACTTTCATAAAAGATTAAACCGAGAATTCTTACCATCCATAAACCAAAAATAATAAATCTCTAATGGTAGTAACAACTAGAAGAACTCATTTGAAGGTCATTGCTACAAGCCCTAAAAATCTCGATTTCAGTAAACCAACAAGCTGGTTTCTGATTAAGGATTGACGAATACAACTAAGCTCTTCCGGAAATAATACTAGTTTGTTTTACAATAATGTTGCCAATGAAATTACTCTGGGTTCAAATTTTCATTTTGATTAGCAATAATGGTTGGCTCAGCAAGCTCCAGGGAAACAGGACAGTGATCGCTCCCATAAAATCCTGCAAAAAAAGGCGTAAAAGGAGACGAAAAGAAAGACGTTTTGTAGCACAGAATAAATCATACCTTCCAATTCAATCCCTTGCCCGTGCATCTCGCATTTGACAATTTTGTCCTTAAGTTGTTCTGAGACTAAATGATAGTCTATTCTCATCCTTTTGCCACGATACCTGTAAAGACGCAAATGAATAATATGATAATAAAAACAAGAGAGATGCTAAAAAGTGACCAAAATGAAAGCTTCAACGATATTATACATACTTTCCAATAGGGTTTCCAGACCATGAAAAGCCACGGTCCATATCTCTGTCTTTGTGTAGGAATCTATATGCATCGATAAGCTTTCCTCTAAAAGTGAAATGGGTTAAATGATTTAAATAGGTCGAAAGTCTTCTGAAACTTATTGGAATGCATAGACATAAATGGAACCATGAAAATGGTAAAGATTAACGTACTCTTTAAGAATGGAACCAAAACGTTTCCTCTCGGATAAGGTAAAGCCAGGTTGCCCACAATCCTGCAGTCGATAACTGAAGTTAGTTTTTATAACTAAAATCGGTAAAATTATTTACAAGATGTTGTTGAAGTACACCACCTCTTCGTTTGGAGGAATATAACCGTTAAGCTTTGCAGTTTGAAAAAACTCAGGATGACTAACATCGATCTCCTCGTGACTGCAAAAAGAGGAATCGATCCAATATACGCACAATCAGCAAATTGTGACACATTAAAATATCAACTATTTTGACACGTTACCCAACCCACCCATTTTGTCACCTTTAGTGTACAATATACCCTCGTTTATTTTACACAATATAAGCATTTTAAGTGTGTAACAAAAATTTAATATTAAGAAATGACGTCATGAGGCATATTATGTTGATAATATATGCCTGATAATAAGTTTCCTCGAAAAGAATAGAAACACGTAGAAAAAGTACCTAACATTAAGATCGCCACACCAGATAAGGGGCTTATCAGTAGATTGTAAGATGAATTCTTTCATTCTTTTATCCCATTTTCTTCGTCTTTTAAACGCCGTTTCTTCATCTTTCCAACCATTGTTTGGTACATATGTATTCATTATACGGAATGATTCAAATTCAGCTATAATAACTCTGCCATCTGCTTCATGCTTGGAAACTAGTGATAAACAAAGCATAATTAAGAAGTTGCACAAACCATAACAATAACCGAAAAACGTATGATTTTAAACCTAAAGTGTTTATTTAGAGACAAAAAAAAAAAAAAAACGATTTATGGATATGAAAATGGAGTACCTGAGACATCAAGATTAAACGAAACCTTTATTGGCAGAAAACATTTCTTTATTAACAATGCGGTTCCAGCATACTTTGAATCAGAAAGAGACCACCATACATTGTACTTTCTAAAGGTGGGACTCGATAGTGCCCGGGTTATAATCTGGAAATATTTGCAAGAGCAATCATAAGTTAGTAGATTTACAGAAAAACAAGACTTGAATCATATAGAAAAGAATTAAGATAATATATGGTGTACCAGTTTTTCTTCTCGAGAAGAATTGTTATCGTCCTTTAACTCTCTTGGGTTTTTCGCAGCACCTTTTGCACCAGCTGCAGGCATTCTTACTTCCTACCATCCATTATAGTATTATTAGATAAATATCAACAACATACTTGAAAAGTAACAAATTCACACTAACTATTTGCTAAAATTAAAAGTCTAAAATGAATAACTAACACCAAAGAGTACATTAAGGGGGAGTTTGGCATTGCGTCTTGATTTTGAAAGTGATTATGTGATATAGATATCCGTAAGATGTTTACTTATTTAAAGTTCCGATTATTTTAGAATTTACATGTAAATTACCCTGAAATAATCTGTTGCGGATCAGTTTCCCTATACCGAAATACCATAAACAGATAAGATTGAGAAACATGTGCATTACACAGATGAAGGGCGTCCTAAGCAAATAATCAGCTTATTAACACCAACTTATTTCACCATATCGGTAAACTTGTTATTTTTACTCCATCAAGAATAATCAATATGAAATAAGCAATATTGGAATAAGCATAAGCACATTTCTTAATCCAAACACAAACACTCAAAAGGGGAAAAATGGAAACCTGTATGGCAATGATATCAGGATCAATAGTGTCAATAAACTTAGTAAATTCAACCCAATTGTTTTTAATCCTTAAAAGAAAACTGTTTGCATTCCAAGTCACGAACTTTGTTGGTTCTTTTTTCTGGGTTTTTGGGTTTGTTTCAGAATCATTGGGTATTGAAGAAAGATTTGGTTTCTTAAAAGAAGCATCTTTCTCAACTGCTTGAAAAAATCGCTTCATTTTTTCCGATCACCGGAACCTGCTCTACTCCGGCATGGATTTTGCCCTTTTTGGAGTATAGTGCCCCATTTACCAATCATACATACAATTTTTATTTTTCTTTTTTTCTTTTTCTTTTTCGGATTTTGTTATTCTTTTTTTTCTTAAAAATATAATTATTTACCTATTTTGTCCTTTTATCGACTCAAAAAACCGAATCAAATAAGAACCAATATATTTGTAAGAACCGTAAAAACTTCTTAAAAATCAAAAATTAGATATCGAAATTGATAAGTTGTATAAAATGCACAATCTTAGGTTGGTATTTAAGTTTTCGATGAAAATCGATACACTAAAGTACCCGATTTGATTTTCTTCTTGTGCATCGTCCGACAACAGATATGATGCACATATTTGAATATGTTACTTTTTCCTATTTACGATGCACCAAAATAATTTTTAACACTTCAATGTTGTTATATAAAGACATATAATTACAAAAAATAAATTTTATATGCACAATTTATTATCTTCTTGTGTTCCTGCGGTTCTTATAATATTTAAGTTCTTATTGGATCCCTCAAATACTGTATGACTTGACTTGTCCTTTGATATCGAGCTTATGTCTATGTTAAATTAATTATATATTAAGTTATTAACACTTAAATTACCGAAAACTACCCAACCACTTAGGGGTTATGTTTGATTTATCATACCATATAACAATTGTATCAGTTCCTAACCACAACCCATAACCCATAAGAACCCGTTATCTTACAATTTTTTAAACTCAAGTACATTCAATGTAGTTTTAAACAGAAAAGACGAAATCCGTAAAATAATGAAAATTTTAAATAGGAGATCCAGAAACAGACGATGCAATAGTGGTTAAACCCGAAAACCTAACCATGAACCAGGTTGAACTTTGAGCAAATTCTTGTCATTTCATTAATGGGTATGGTTCAGATTTTGGTAAACCATTTTTAGCTCCATACCGAGCCTTGGGATCTTAAGATATGAAAAATGTGTGTTATTTCCTCAATGTCGACTTTATATAAAATATGAACCTTTCGTCGACACTCATTTCCATTGAAATAAGTAGTAAAAACAAAAGAAAATTCACTAGTGTTATTTTGGATGCCATCAAAGATTGATATACTAGTATTCCTAGGGTACATGAACGAAAGCAAACTAAAACTATATATTTAAAAGACAAATCGGGGAAATTAGCAAACTAAATATATGCATTATGTACAAATTACTTACACTAATTGACTAACAACATCTGATAAAAAGATTTACGACAACAACATTTAATACAAACTTAATTAAGAAGTGGTGCACATACTCTACACATAGCTGCTGCTTTAATCATATTCGACTTGGCTGCATCTAATAACGGTTCAGCCTCAAACGCGTTATTGAAACAGAATTTTGCTTCTTCCCATCGTCTTTCAGCAACAAATACAAGTCCTAAATTGTTAAACGCAGGTGCGTAACCAGGCTGCAGATCCAACGACTTTGTAAACATGGCCTTTGCACAGTCGTATTGTTTTTGTTGTCGGTAAAAGTTTCCTAAGTTACAAAAGATCGTGTGTGCTTGTTGCGGGTTTGCTAAAGATAAGGCGCGTTTATATACTTCTTCAGCTTGATAAGATGATGTGTCCGATAGTTGTAGAGAGATGCCTGTTGTTAAAGTGTTGTTAATAAGCTATGAACATATTTCTAGTCAAAGTGTCAAACCTTGCGATTTTCGTACGAGGGAATATCAAACTATCAAAAAAATATTTTTGGTTCAAATTAAGACGGTATAAAAACTGTGAAATACCTAGGTTTGACCAAGCATAGGAGCATTCCTTGTCTCGAGCAACTGCCGCTTTAAGGTATGTTTGGGATGTTTTAAAGTCTTGTGTACAAAGACTATGAAGCCCTAATTGATGCCATTGAACTGCATCGTCTGGGTCCTCTGATATTGCCTAAAATACCCCCACATAATATATAAATGGCGAGTATAATGTCAAGAATGATCTTTCGAATGAAAAAGTTACCTGCTTTAAACTGTAAAGAGCTCGTTCTTCAACTTCCAGTAATTCATTTTGTTCAACTTTAAACCCTGCTGCAATTTCGTGTTGGGCCTTGTGAACCATGGCAAGTCCGGCCCAAGCTATGGGGATCTCAACTGCAAGAGCATCCCCTTCCTTTAATATCGAAGCCATTTCATTTCCAGCCCAAGAAAGCTGTTCACTGGGATTTTGGGACCTTTCAGCTTCCCTGATTCTATGAACAGCAACAGCATATCGTGTTGCCAGACAATTCGACTCCAATTTCGCAGCCTGCAAAGCAGAATTGTACAATTAATATAAAATTCAGTACTACTTATTTTACAGAATGATTACAGTAAAGACTATTATCACCTTTTCTAAGCACTTCCCAGAGTAACGATGATCACCAACCATATAATACGCATTAGCAAGATTAGTCCACACATGAGCGGCTTTTGGGTCTGCTTTTGCAGCAGCTAATAAACATTCTTTAGCGACATTAATAGCAGAAACTCTATCTTCACCATTGTCACCGTTTGCCCCTGCACCTGGGAATTTAGCACACTAATTCTACTTAACATCTTAAATCTACGTTACGTTAATAGTTGTGTGATATATGCAGGAAGTACTGTAAATGAAAAACATAACATACCTGCGACTACAGAACCATATTTACACAAAAGAAGGGCGGCATAATTGATAAAAACAGATGGGTGGTTTTGGTCTTTTAAGATGAGGTCTTGGAAACATTTTGCTGAAAGCTCCAAGTTTCCGCTGGATTATAAGTATATAAAGTATATTTGTCAGTGAAAGAAAGAAGCAATAAAAACCGTCTGCACTTAAGTCCTTACTTTTGAAGATGAGCCATTCCAAGGTTCCCAATGCAATCCAAGTTTTCAGGCGCAACCGCCAGCAAAGATGAAAGTACCGATATAGCACTCTAAATAAACAATAAACGTTTATCTTAGATCACGAAGATACTTCTACTGTAACGGTATTCAATAGTGGAAAAGAAAGCACTTGTACCTGCAAGTGTCCTGCTTTAAGTAACAATACACCTAAAGTGTTCCAAACAGACACTTGTCTAACGTCAGATTTCATCGACTCGTTTAACTTGCTAATAATCTCTTCAAGCTCCTTACCCTCTAACTCTTTTCCCGAACCATAATCTTCTGAACTTCCCAGCAAAATACACTGCAAGGTAATATAAATGGAAAATAAGTATAGTTTCTGTAATTTAAATATCTAATTTACCATTTTAAGTACCTGTGCATGATGAGTCTGAACCAAAGAAAGCAAATCCGGCCTATCAATATCTTCCTCACCACGAAGCAAGATTTCTTCTGCCTTTTCATACGCAGAAACCGCCTAAAACGATCCTTCAAACTTAGTGCAAATAAAACCACATAAATAAGCTAAAAACATTCGGAAATTCTCTTCTACCTTCTGCGGTTGTCCCATTCTTTGATACATTAAGCCAAGTATAAAATGAACATGCGCATTCTTAGGCATTTTCCGTGCAACATGTACCAAACCCTACAAACATTCATCTAACCCGTTACACATCTAGAAAACAATTCACATATAACATAAAACGCCATTATCGAAAACGCACTGTTTTCAGACTGCTAACTTTTTCCTCACGAGAAGACGGTACACCCGGACTATTATGATCCCCATCACCATCACCACCACCACCACTACAATCAATAGGAAACTCCATCTTCCCGATTCTCGAACGCGATTTCCCTAATTTCTTAAATTGCCTACCTTCTATTTCAACTACATCAGAATCTTTCCCCAACATCAAACTAATACTATTTTCTTCATTACTCAACCTACGCAGCAAATTACATAAATCTAAAATTAACCCTAATTAGCAAATTGCTCAAAGATTAATAAAAATATAAACTTGATTAATTTAGTTAATCTTTTTTGTTTAAAGAAAAGGGTTAAAGATATACCTGGGGAAAGAATCGATGACGTCAGGATCAGTAGGTGGGTCAACGTTGAGGTCAGCTAAGACTAGTTTAGGTGGATGAGGTCGTTGCGGCGGAGCAACGGCGGCGGAGAAGAGGTGGGGTTTGCCGGCGGGATGGTTAGTTGCCGGCGGTTGAGACATTTTTTTAGGTTGTGTTGACTAAACCTGAAATCAGTCACTCATTTATAGTCTTTCATGGTCCAAGAAGCAGATAATATGTCATTTTTTTCATTTAAAAAAAAAAAAACTATTTTCTAAAATATATTGATATAGAAATAGGAGATTCAGGTCCGAATCGGGTTGAGGGGTTAGGTTATTTTATGAGTGTGTATAACTTGGTTTAAAACCGAAATACTAACACCCGTGTCGTACAAAATAATTCAGTTTTTCGTTTAGTTAGGTTCTTCTTTGATTTGGGACTAGAATAGTACCAGTCTAAACCGTTTTTTTGTTTTTTTTTTTCCGTTGGTTACACGATGTTGTTGTAATGAAAAATATGTTAGAATCACTAAAAAATTGTGAAAGGTCTTCAGTATTTTGTACCAAACCGATTCCAAAGTAACAACGTACCGATACCAAACATTTCTTTAAAGTACAAAATTTGGTATTAATATTTTCCAATTTTCAATATCGGCACGAGATGTTATCTACCGTTACATAGTGAATTTACTCGATCTGAACATAACCGACTTAACTTAACTAGACGGTCAACCCGAACCTAACATGGAAAAAACTCGGGTTGGCGGCTGAACATGATACAACCTAACTTGTTATTTTCGTGTCAGTTTAAGATCGACTTTTGGGTCATGACGAGTATCACCATCCTGTAATTTTTTTTTTAAATTAATGACTTATCACTTATCTATAGTAGTTCTAAAACTAAAGGTTAGAACAAAAAAGTGAAATCATCTTTTTTGGCTTTCTTAATCTTAACCCAGAACATAAAAAATAACCAGATAAATTATACAAATCTGACTGAAAAAAACAAAACAACTTATATACAAAATCTAACTGTGTAATCATACAACAATTGAGTATCACACATTCTAATGGATCTAGATAATCATCTGCTTCCAACTGAATCTGAACCGCGAGTTTTTGACCATTTCTTCTTGTTTTTCCAAAACTCATCTTTCTTCGCTTTCTTAATCTTGACCCAACCCAACTTACTACTAATTATACCCATAATCGCACTCTTATCCTTCTTATTCTTTGTAGCGGCTTTCACATCCAAAATCGACCTTAACTTATGATATGATTTTGCATCAGGAACTTGCCCACTTTTCACCATCTGTTTATGATAGTAAAACGCCCTCTTAAAATCACGAACACGAACATAAGCGTAAATCATTGTTGAATAAGTAATTGAATCGGGTTTCAATTGTAAGACAGCCATCTCATTCAGTAGCTGTGGTAATTTACTTTCTTGCCCTCCACGAGCATAAGCATTTATCAGCATATTATATGTCATTACAGTCGGCTGTAAACCAATTCTACCGAATTCACATATCACATCTCGCGCTTCACTGTACTGACCTTGTTTGGCAAAACCGTCAACAAGAATATTAAATGTCACACGGGTTCCTTCCACTTTATCATTAATCATTAATTTCCATATTCTCATTAACGATTCCGTGTCACCAGAACGTCTAAATGCATCAAGTAACGCTGTGTATGTTTCTATTGACGGTTTTATCCCTTCTCGTAACATATTTTGAAACGCTATGTCAGCTTTTTCATGCCAACCGCTAATCGAATACGCGTGAATAAGAGCTGTATAAGAATGAGAAGTCGGTTTTATACCAAACTTTTTCATTTTCAAGAATGCGTCAGCCGCCATGTCACTCATATTCTTTTGGCGCCCGTAGGCAGATATCAAGCACGTAAACGATTTGACATCAGGCTGTAATCCCGTTTCCTCCATTTCCTCCATAAGTTTTTCTATAACTTCCGGTTCCATTCTTCGACTATAAGCATCCATTAAAATGTTATAAGATGCAGTTGTAGGTGTGATTCCCTTTGTTTTCATTTCATAAAATAAACCTTCGGCTTCTTCAATATGATTTGATTTGGTATAAGAATTCATAATTGTGTTGTAGATAATTGCATTAGACGCAATACCTTTTTTCTCCATTTCTAATTGAATAATAAGTGCTTCTTTCTTTAAACCCTCGTCACAAAATGATTTAATCAGAGCACCCATAACTTCTACACTCCATTTGAGTCCTCTCATGTTCAAGATTTCGAAAAACTCCCATGCGTCTTTTGCAGTATTGCCTTTTCTTCTCATAATTGTGATCATTATAGAACATGTTACATGATCTGGTTCAACGTTCTGTTTTTCCATCATTTCAAACAATCTCCAAGCATCATCATACCTGATATAAATAACGAAAAATCCTATCTTAGCTTGAATATTGTTCAACATACAGACAAATCTAGTAACGACCATTCTTACATTTCTTTAACGAGAATCAGCTAAATTCCTACTAAAAGGTAACTTTTCGTTTGCTTGCAAGCTATAATTATTAACCCAGCACATAAAACATAACATACTATAAACATTATCACCTAACAAAAAATCATAACATGAAACAATGCATTGAACAAAGGATAAAAAAGAATACCTCCCACAAACCGAAAGAGCCGAAATGGCGGAATTAAACACATGAACTTGCTTAAACTCAACAGAATCAGGCAAATTATCAAACAATATCATAATCTTATCACCCATTTGAGCTCTTCCCAACACCGGAAACAAAGCAGAATAAGCCCAAGGTGTAACCAATGAAGGTTCATGTAAACTCATCCACTCGAAAAAATACAAACAACACATTATCAATCCATCTTCTTCACCCATTAATCCCAATACTTGAACACAATCTTTATCAGTTAATTTACCATTATACCCTTCTAAAACCTCACCTAATGTAACATTTTCACCTAAATTCCTAGCAAGTTCAAGAACTCCATTTACAGTAAAGGTGTCACTTTCTTCAATTTCCTTCATGGGTTCTTCGGGTTCGAGGTTTTCAAAAGCGGGTTCGGGTTTTTCGGGGTTTTCGGTGTCGGTGATGGTGGGAGATAAGTGCCAGGAAGAACGGCGGTTTTTTTGGAGGGTGAATTTGCCTTCATGAGGTGGGTCTGGTTGTTGAGAATTAGTTTGTAATTTGAAGAATTTGTGAATTGGGTCTGTTAAAGATTCATCCTTTTTGGGTTTAATTTGCTGGGTTTTTGATTCTTGGGGTTCTTGAAGAAATGGGAGAAAGATTGGAGATTGAGGGTTTTGATTTTGGGGAGAAGTGGCGGAGAGTGGGAGGACGGTTATACGGCGGCGGATACGGTGGAAGACAGCGGAGGACGGTGGGAAGTTGATGAACGGTGACGGTAGAGATTGGTGGTTTAGACTGACTGTGACGGTGATGGCCATTGTTTTTTCAGGCAGCTTCAAGCTCACTTATCACTGCTTACTTTTAGTTTTAACATATTTTCACATCTTTACATTTCAATAACCGTCCCATATATTAAGGTATCATTTCCGACCTATCCGACCTATTAAGGAAAATAAAGTATTAACACTAAAAATAAAGTTAGATTTTACTAGTTTATACTTGTATCGCGTCTTTTGTTAAAACTAACTTGTGTTATAACACGCGTCATTGACCGATTTATTTGTGAAATAGTTGTTCGTTAACATGAAACATTTCCAATCAACTTCAACTCTAATTGCCAATTATAGGTTAGTGAGCTAATGAAACCTGAATAACCAACATGTTGGTTATTTTGTGAGTTAGACATTTAAGTTATGACATATGAGTGCTCATAGTCATTGATTATCTAAGCGGAAAAATGTTAGACGTAATCAACATCATCTAACATTATATGTCCAAAAAAGGGATATTTATGGGTATTTGAAAAAATTAAATTATCAAAAATAAACTTTATACAAAAATTTGCCGCACATTACTCATGTGCAACTAACAGCATTCCTCCTTCGAGAATTAGATGTCATAATATATTATCACTAATTTGAAGTTGTTAGCACCTTTTTATGGATTTAGATCGTTCAATACGATCTCTAAGAATGTGTTGGATATCCTTCAAAACAATTAAACTCGTACAAATCCTTCATGAATCATATTTCTTTCATTGATCGTTCTTACATAACATTACATATACCGAACCATGTCTCATGATAAACAACAAAACACATAAAATTATATCATGAAGTCTTGTATGCTAACGGCCTAACGTTAATACTTACACAAAAAGCACATCTGTTAATCCAACTATACTCCTTGGTGTCGAAGCCTCAGCTGCCAAGCCTGTTTTGACACATTAAAAATTGCAACGATTTAACTTTTACTCAAATTTTGATAAAAGCAAAGATTAATATACGACAACATAAGATTACCTTCTTCAAGGGCAACATGGGAGATTTCCAACAATGCACTTTCGAGTCCTTTTTCTGCCTGAAATATTATTTAATCATGTTATATAAGATGCGATTACAGGTTTAATACATGCATATAAATTTAATCAACTAAAACAAAGAATCTAACCTTTCAACCCCGTTGCAGCAAGAAAAAGTTTTGCAGAAGCTACAAACAACATAATTATCATCATTGGTGCAGGAGCATGTTTTAGGAGACGAGATAACAGAAACAAGATTATTCTCTGCTTCACTAGTTGTAGACGTATCTAATGAACGAATCTTCTTATCAACTTTCACACTTTGAGGAAAACAACACGAGTTTTTCATTGTATCTTGACCAGAAAAGTCAACACTTAGGGCATTTCCATCACTACTTCTTATCGTTTTTGCTGGTTCTTCAACTCTCATTTTCTTAGAGACATCATTAATATTTTCAGATAAAATGTTTTCGTTCTGATTAATCAACTGCTTGTTTCTCTGACCACATCTGAATAAACAGAAGGACGACTTCTTATTTTTCAGATGATTTCTATCTGAATGGCATATCCTGATCTCGACATTACAGCCTAATGCAGATTGTAACGCACTTGCTATTAATTTCCATGACTTTTCGGCTTTTGATACGTAATTTGGATGATAGAAGTCGAGTTCAACTACAGCGAACCCTATAAATTCAGTTAAAATAAAGATTACTTGTTTTAATAAAAATTAACTAATAAAATGTTTGACAAAAATACAATACCTTGGTGAAAACAAACAGAGGTTAAGTTCCCATGTCTTCGGAGAAAGTTACTGAGTGAAACCGATTTGCATATTTCTGTAGCTCGATTCCATATCGACTCCAATGCCACTTTGTCTTTAACTTTTTCTGATTCGCAACCATTATTGTGGCCACATTGAGATGGTGTAACATGTTTTAAGCCCTCGTCAGCAGAAACTAACATAACACGAAAATATATGTAATTAGAGGATTCGTTCCAATACATACTTACTTTCAATAGTGAAATAATCGGTACCTCTTGGGTGTTCTGATCTTACACACAAACTTGAATCGTTTGCATTGAATGATGGTACAGAGCTTAACTGTAATAACGCAACGGTGAGCCATGTTGTCTGGTTTTTAGATGCTCTAAGTTGTTTCTCGGTTTCAGATAGTATTTTCAGAGCGTTATTAAGTTGCTGGATGTCGGTTTCGGCTAAAAAAACAAAAAAGGTAGTGAGTATACAAAAAAAATCTCGGAAACTGATATAACGGAGTAGATATTGATATACTCACAATTATGTCTTCCGAAAAACTGTCTTTTAACCTCGGAAGGGTCATCCTGATATTTCCCAGCAAGAATATCCATAATTAGATTTGCTAATTGTGATATTAGTTGCATCGGATCAATTCTCGATCTCATTAGCTCCCGGGCTCGTTTAACTGTATTTGAAGTGTCGGATGACAAAGCCATTGCTAGTAACTCAAGCAACTCGTCATCAGAAACAATACCGATCTTCAAAAAAGCAAACACGGAAAAATCTTGAATCTTAATCTCTACCGATTAATATTAGTAACAAAATGACGGGTAAAACAGTAAAAAAAGAAAAAAAAAGTACTCACTATTTCATAGGTAAGTGACAGTGTTATTCTTTTCCCCAACAAACTCAATTGCTCTAAAGTCATCTCTGCATCTCGGAGCGATCCATTTGACCTTGTAGCAATGAAATCTAAAGCAACTTGATCATAATCAAACCCTTCTTCTAAACAAATTTTCCTTAATCTATTACCAATATCTACTTCGTTAATATTCTGAAAAATGAATCTTTGGGACATGGGTATCACGCCACGTGGCAGCTTGCTAAGATCAGATGTGATCATTATAAACACAATGTGACGAGAAACCTCCTCGAGGCTATTCATAAGAGTTGACCATGTTGACCCATTAATCAGTTGGCATTCATCGATTATAAATACTTTAAAACTAGAAGAAACAGGAGGAAGCATAGCGTTCTTTATAAGATATCTAAGATTTTCGGTTTGATTTACACTAACTGAATCAACCTCCTTAACATCTCGACTCCTTCCTGCAAAGAACAATGCGCATTCTTGGCAATCCAAACATGGTTTTTTATCATCGTGTGATAAACAGTTTAAACCAGCAGCAAAAATTCTTGCAGCAGACGTTTTACCAGTTCCCGGAGGCCCATGAAATAAATAAAAAGAAGTAATCTTTTTATTCAAGATCGTACTCAGAAGAGATTTCGACACCACATTTTGTCCCACCAAGTCCCCAAACAACTTTGGTCTAAATTTCTGACTAAGACATTTCGGACTGTCGGAAAATGGAACAGTCTCACTACCAAAATGTTTAGAAACACCAACTTCCTGAAAGCCAGGAGTGCCTTCATATAATGGTGTATCTGAACCCGACCCAATTAACGAACCATCAGATATAGATAAACATGGACTGCTTATACAACTCATGATATCACCTCCTACAACTTTCGACGATTTGTAATGTTTCTTATGTCTTGAACTTCTTTTATATTCATTATTATCCCGTCTTTCTGCTTCTAAAAACATCTCCATTTGTTCATTACAAGAACCCGCACCCTCCAAATAATCACTTGTAGGCATCATACATGGTAAATCACTATAATTATTACAATATCTTTCACTTAACGATTTGTTCTCATGAACAACGTCTTGATTCATTTGAAGCAAACCAGAATGATCGGTTTTCTTACCAAATCCCAACTTAGGATTACGTGTACTTTGACCATGATACATATGATCATCACTCTGCCTAAACAACCCAAAACCGTTTGATTCAAAAGCATCGATTTCATGAAGACAGTCATTAACTTGTTCTAAAACAATCCCATTAGTCGAATTCGTTTCCCAATTTAAATTATCAGTAAAATTAGACAATCTACTTAATGAGTTAGTATCTGGATCTCTAAGTGATCTAACTCTTCTAAGTGCTATCAATGTTTTCGATATCGGTAAATCAACAGAATGGCGACGACTATCCATTATCCCCACCAAATTTAAAATAACTTGCAGGCCTGAAAAGGGGCATAAACTAAAAACATTTAAACTTCATAAAGCAAACTCCTATAAAGATCAAAAAGCAAGAATCTTTTATCTTTATTCCTCTGAAAAATAACTTCAATTATACAAAAATACCAATTTTTTTTTATCAAAAAGTAAAAAAAGCACACATTTTTATTATTTTTAGTATCAAATATAAAAAACCCAGAAAAAAAACTATACCTTTTTCACATTCTGTTCTTTTTGACCTGCAAAAAAGAAAAAATCAAGAAACACAAAATTACAGTAAATAAAACAAAAATAAAACAAAAAATCAAACTGAAATTAATACTCCAATTAAGGGCTACAAAATCCAAAATGTAGCTACACGGAGCTCAAAATTAAGACTTTTTTAAGGTTTAAAAAAATAGTAAAAAATGTAAAAAATAATGAAATGGAAACAAACAATGTGGTAAAAGACAAATTAATTAAAAATTAAGCAAACCTGAGAAGAATAATCTAAAGCACTGATTTTTAAAAATTGAGCGAAAATTAGGGAAATCAGAAGACTTTTTTTACAAAAAAAAATGATAAACCCTAGAATATGAATTTGTGTAGTAAATTATATTGGTGAATGAACTGTGAAAGAACTGTGAAAGTAGTAAATAATGTGGTATTGATATTTATTGGGGAGAGGTGATTTACACGCCATTACAAGCTTTCTCTCTCTATGTTTTCTGACATACTTTCTCTCTCTAGAAATGTCTGAAACTATGAGTTGGTTTTTTTTTTTTTTTTAATTTGTAGTGTACTCCCTCCAAAATTATTATTTTAAATGGGAATATAATGTTAACATGGACAATTGGAGATTTTTTTATGGGTTTATATTGTAACACATTTTTTTTAATATATGGTTTGTACTTGAAGACTTGAAGTAATGTGCTATGTTTCGTTTATTACATAAGACTTAATTCAATAAATTATCTCTAATGCTTACTTAGATTATAGACGTTCATGTTACGGACAATATATATTTATATATTCAAAAGGTTTCTCATAGAAAACTATATTTGCAGTTTTAATGACCGATAGTCGAATATGGTCACTGAAAAATGAAACTTGCACTTTAAAGTTCAAATTTATATATATAGATTCTAATAGGGTTATAGTGCTTTGAATGTCAAAGATAACTTATTTTTTTTAAGGGTTATCTACCTTTTTTTAATAATTTATATATTTTTTAACATTTTTGATAAGTGAAGTTAGTACGAATGACAAGAAAGCTGAAATTCGATGGAAAACCCAAAAATAAAAAGTCGAGATAGGTATGATGGTAATATCGAATATGTAGAATGGCTTTAGGTGATTCTTGACCTATTTACTTGACTAAAAACTTAGTCCTGAAATCAATAATTTAATGTTTAAAAATGATAACAACAAGCTTATGAGTTGTGTTTAAAGAGATACTACACACTTTATTTAATTTTACATTAATAATTAACCGTCTCATGCATCTTCATAATCACAAATACATTATGTATAATTTTAGTTTTTAAAATTTTCACTATCAAAACTCTTTAATATAATATAAATTAAAAATTAATTTTGTAGTTATATTTAAATATTACATGGTTGGTTTTACTTTAACCCAACAAGAACAACTTTTAATATATAGTTGACAATGTATTAAATAATTTTATTTTTCAAACTTCTCTTACTAAGTGAATATAAAATAATATAGGTGTAAAATGTATATTGCAATTTATATGATACAAAAAATAGGAAAAAAAATATAACTTTTATGGTGTATTAAAATGTAACGTTGGATTTGAGGATTAGTAACTATTTAATTTAACAATTAAGCTAAATGGGGATTCCTAATCCCCGAGAGGATGCTTACAAACCTGACTATGAAATCTAAACGAACCACAACAGAGATGGTAGTACCGTAGCAGGTTTGAGATTCGGTTTTCTAACCTTATTTTGATTCAAAAGTACTTAAACACGTGTCATTGTCATCCCAAATAGTTAGAGATTAAAATATCAATGCATATAAAAACTATTTTAAATAAAAAAATTTACTTGTGTATACTACGTTTTTAAATTTATTTTCATTAATAAATATACTCTTATTTTAAATGTACAAAGTTATTTTTATATATATTATCTTCATTTACCATTAAAAAATAAAAAATAAAAAGTTATTTAGAAATTACTTTTTAGTAAATTTAAAGCTTTTACTTAAAGCTTAAAACAAAATCAAACAAAAATAAGCTTATATTAAGCTCTTTATCCCAACACACACCAAGTTTCAACATCAAAATGATTTATTTGGATATAAAGGAAGCATGTGATATTATGAGTTATTGGACAAAATATTGTAGACATTTTTGGATTTATATATGCATGGTGAAAAAAGGTGATAGTTTTGACAAGTGAAAATTCAGTACGTCTCAATCACGTCTAGTGACCACTTTTTGTTTGACTATTAAAATAGAATAAATAATCGATTTTCATTTTTGTAGTATTGTTGTTTTTTGCTAGTAAAAGAAAATTAAAATTAAGATGTTTAAAATATTTCAAAATAAATGTAAAGTCATGTTAGGTCCAAATGCCCAATAGACTAACGAAACTAATTAATAGGTCAATAAGTGTAGTAATAAATTCCTTACACATTTGATATGGTAGGTTTAGTTGGCAATCCTGGACGTATTGAACACCAAAACGCATTATTCAATAAGTACGAGTTTTGATAGTAGCAATTTTAAAGATGGAGGCTAAACGATTCAAGATTGATTTTCTTTTTCCTTATATCTTACACTATGCAGTTGTATATATTGTAGAGTAATGGTAACGGCAGATTTTAGGACTGTCGTTAAATCACACGAATAATACTTAAAAACTTATAAACTTTAAATCACTAGCATGAAACCCGTGTGATGTTGCGGCGATTAAAAGTTGTAATGCGATAATGATTAATTGTAGTTTTCAGTTCGTCTCGCGATTTATGTCATGAGAGTAATGGTTTATGGGGCGGTCTTTGGGCGAAAACAAATTATGCGGTAACAAATTTCGACTCACCTTTTGGGATGAAAAAGAATTATTGATATGACAATGAGTTTCGATAGTTTCTTATTCGTTACTTCTCTGAAGTGGGTTAAGTCAAGATAGAAGGAAGTTATGCGTGTCTAAATGTTTTTCTACGACAACCTAATTGTTACCATAACTCTATTTTGTAAAACAATATATTCATTCTAGAAAAATTGTTACAGTGTGTTTTGTGACACTAATAGAAGCTGAAGCGGAAGCTTGAACTTGATATCTTTAATATATGACAAAAGGTAAGTTCCGTTCGATGAGTTACATATTTTGATTTCAACCGTTATATTAGATTGATGATGTCATCAAATATCTTTTTCATTTACACCCTCATACAAAACATAATTACATTTTCTCTTTAATTTCACACGACTACAATAAAAAAAAATATTTCTTATTGGACTATGATTTACCTTATTATTACTATTATAAAATCTCTTAATACAAAATATTAAAGTATGTGTATAAACGTAAACATATATATATGTTATTATAGTTATAAACAACATGTGTATAAACATAAATATATATTTGTTATTATACGTATAATATTGTATACTCATAATAACTTACAAGAAGAAGTTCTTAAACATAAAATGTAAGGTTCAATTTTTTGTCTATATTTACTCGCGCTATCTGGAACAATAATCTAGTTCTATATAAAGTTTAAACCATTTTGACAAAATAAATGAAAGGGAAAGTTATAAATATAGGAGACGCAAATGATCTCCAGTCCAGCTGGTTTTATATCCATGTGGGCTGAGGTTGGGGATTCGACCTTTGTGGTTGTCGTAATAACGTAATTTGATCCACACCTCGAATTTGGGGTGTTCGTTGGAATATTGCGAGTAGGCTTCGTTGTACAAACATTTGTCATTTCTCGTTTAAAATAAAATAAAATTATATGAGACATATAAAATGAAAATGAAAATTAAATAGTCTGTACCCTTATTTGACGTGAATGATTTCGAGAGAAGCATGGGAAAGTAAAGTGAAAGGGTCTTGTTATGGAAACCCCCCCTATCTCCAAACCCCCCCCTATCATAGCCTACATTGTCACATCAACCCACATCAATCTATTTATTAATATTTTATTATTACTATTATAAATAATATTTTTACTATTATTATTCTTTTTCTATTTTATTATTATTATTATTATTATTTATGTTTATTTTTTACAATATATTCTTTAAACTCATACCATATAACTTGGTATAATTATGGAGAATGTGTTTGACGTAATGCCTTATGCTACTTAAGTTTTTCATATCTTTTCTACAAAAAGATGATAGAAACTTGTGTCTTATAACATATTATTATTTGATATTTTATAGGGTTACATACTTTAAAGAGGTGTTTGTTTCAGCTTATTAAACGGGCTTATGAGCTTATGTAATTTTTTATAAGTTCATAAGTCCATTTTTTCCGACTTATGAGTTTATGAAGTTGAGATTATGGCTTATTTAAAGTCATAAGTTTAACTTGATAAGCTCATAAGCCGGAAAAAATGGGCTTATGAGCTTATAAATTTTTTTTATAAGCTTATAAGCCGGTTAAATAAGTCGAAACAAACACTCCATAAATCTAATAGACTCAAAGCCCACATGTCAGACTTTAACTAAATCTAATATTCGCTTGCAGTTTGAGCACCGAAATCACGAAAACTCAACTAGAGAATAAGATATAAGAAAAATTACTATCATTAAGATTAAAATAAGTTGTTATTTTGGTTAAATTTGGTATAATATATATTAAATGTTATATATTATTATTTATAAAAAAATAGTTTATAAAAGTTTTCGGGTTGTCAGATGACCCATTTAACAAAATGACCAACCCAAACCTAACCCGAAAAAAATTTGGGTTAGCAGGTTGACGGGTTAACGAGTTGATAGGTCGAGATTATACAACCTAACATATTAATTTTCGTGTCACTTTTAGGTCGGATTTCATGATAATGATGGTTTCCTTTTGTCACTAACTCATTTTAGAATATATTGATGCAATTCTAAAATAATTGTAATATTATATTAATTTTTATATTATTGATACCTTTATATTAATTATCCTCCATTTTACTTCAAATGTTTTTATAAAAATAATATTTAGGATATACAAATATTTTTATAAAAGTGTTTATATAAATATTTATATAAAAATGTATTATTAAAAATATTTATATAAAATATGTTAATTGTTTAATTAAATGTGTTAATAGTTTAATTAAAATGTTTTGATCCTTGTTTATTTAATTTTTATATATGTTCAATACGCACAATGAATTAAATGGTTGAGCTCAAAATATAGCTCGAAACCTAGGTTTTGTTATTGTTAAGCGAAGAACCAAACAAAAGAACGGGTATACACATAAGATCGAGTATATTTGAGAAAAAGCTGAGCACAAATTCGAAAAGATTTGTTGGAAGCTATAAATCTTAATAAGGATTTTTACACCAATATGTATTGTTTTTTATTATACCGAATATGTGAATAATATAATACGAATGTTGCATTTTAATACACAATATATTTTTTCATTAAATTATGTATAATGTTTATTATTTTACGATACTTGAAAAATTAAAAAACCACAACAAAAAGACAAAAAGACAAAAAAACAAAAAAATAAAAAAATGTCACACCGTGTCATAGATATGACATAAATAGATAGGGGGGGTTGGAATAGCATGTTAGGGTGGGAATAACTTTTGCCAAAGTGAAAACCAAATATGTTGACTTGATAGGGAGATGGGTGTCACATCGTAAACAGAATCTGAGCCCAAGGGCAATTTCGACATTTGTAGGAAATAGTTGTCCACATATATTGATTCCCGATAGACTTACAGTGCCGGCGCGTGCTTTACAGACGTGGTCCTTATTTATGGACCATCTTTGTTTATTTTGTTTTGTCTATTAATTGACTATACTTTAGCCAATACAAAAAGGTTTTCAAACACATTTAACTTCATTTTTGGAATGCAGTACTGTTTAATTGAAGACAACATTATATAAAATTAACTTTTGAATGTAATTTTATAGGTTTTTATAGGTTTGATTGTTGATGGTTTTAAAAGTTGTCATCAAAAATTTCTTTATTCTAATAAAGGGAAGTTGAAACTGATGTTATAAGTCTAATATGATGATATTTTAACATAGAATTGTATATTAGTAATGTGATGTCATAATTCAATGGATAGTTATATATTTTTGATTAAAATTAAATTTTAATGTAATTTAAAAGAATCTAGACACGTGTATTGCAACTGTTTTCTGCTCTTTTTGAGAAAACCAAACGGACAGTCGTTTGCAACCTGCAACTCTGCAAGCGTATACGATGAAAGGAATGAAGAGCTTTGGTTCCTTTATTTGTTATGCACTTTTAAATTGAATCAATTAGATAAGTTTTCTTTATTTGTGACAGATGTATACTAAAGAATATTTGTTTGGGACTAGGTTAATAAAGCATCTTCACGAAGTGCCTGAATTTGTTTCTTTAGATATTTGGTTTGGTGGTATGTTTAAGATTTAATTAAGATGAAACAATCTAAGAATCGTCAAATTGGTATCATTTACTTTAGGAATATTAATAAATTGTTTTGATAGTAAACTTTAGACTACTTTTTTGAATAACTTGCAAGTTCTTATTTCTCAAGCTATATTTGACTACCTCGATAGCTTATTTGAATTTACAAGACTACTTATTTGGTCAACTTTAAATTGATTATTTGCAACTTATTTTGGAGTACTTAGACCGTTTATTTGGTCAACTTTAAACTGATTATGTGGAGCTTATTTTGGATTGCTTATTTACCGCTTATTTAGACATATTTATACTGGTTATTTGTTGTTTATTTTGGACTACGTATCGTATTTAGACCTCATTTGAACGGTTCAAACTATAAAAAAAAAAAGTAAAACGTAACAAAGATAGTGTTTGTATTGACAAGTCAGATGATGAAGTAAAAGTATCAAGATAAATATGTCTTTTTCCATTTGTCTATTTTGAAAACTTTAGACTACTTTTTTAACTTGCAAGTTCTTATTTGCAAGCTATAATACTTTTTAGAATGTATTTGTAGGGCTCTAACTACTTATTTAAAGTTTATTTACGGCTTCTTGATACAAGTTGAAACCACTAATTTGCATCTGGATAAGGAATGAGATTAAATATGTACTTGAAAATAAGTAAAGGGGTCAACTTGATCTGAAAGCGAATAAATAAGGTGTAGAAAAGAGAGAGCACACAGAGAAATATCAACTCGATTTTTGTTTTAGTTTGAATGTCTACTCATATACTTTATTTAAATAGTATGTTATGTGTCATACTAATTATGTTTATAAAGTTGGATATTGGCTTTTGTTTGATTCTGAATTAAGATTATACTGGAACTTGTTTCTTAACTCGGTGCCTGGTTAGATTCAAGGTATTAGATTATAAGGACATAACTTATTATTGACTTACTCTTGATGTTTTGTATTTTTTTAACTAACTTGTTGAACTTATGATCCAGAGGATTTAGTTTTCCTCCTATCTTTAGCCATTTACTAATTTATAACTTTTAGTGCAATTTTTTTTTTAAACAACCGTGTATTATACGAGGAATAAACTAGTTTATTATATATAATTTGGTTATAAGAGCGTCCACAATAATGACAATTTGATTCAATAGATAGTTGACATGTGTAGAGAGTATAAAACTAACGCACATTATACTCATATGGTGAGACCTCCGTCTCTTACATCATCTGAGACCGACACGAAAAATAACGTGTTAGGTTGTATAATATCGACCCACCAATCCGCTGACCCGTCAACCTGCTAGCCCAAATTATTTTCTGGTTAGATTCGGGTTGGTCATTTGGTTAAATGGGTCGACCTGACAACCCGAAAACTTTTATAATTTTTTTATTTATAAATAATAATATATAAAATTTAATATATATTCTACCATATTTTACTAAAATAATATTTTATTTTAAGTTTAATGACAATAACTTTTCTTTGTTTATATTTTGTTTTCTTTAGTAAATTATATATTATATTTTTCAACGTTAGTGGTTGCAAAAATAAAATATAAACAACTTAAATTAATCATCAATTTAACCCACAATGACCTTATTAATCCGAAATCAACCCGTCTTGCTAAAACTTGTTAGTCAATCCACTAACATGTATAATAAATTGGTTACACGGTTAGGTTTGGGTTGAGCCTGACAACCTGCTAACCCCAACCCGATAACCTGTTTATGTTAATAGATTATGTTCGGATTGAGTAATTTCAACTGGCAACCCGAACCCGACAATCAAAATCCGACCTGAATTGTCACCCCAATTTAGAAGTAGACTCTCAGTATAATGCATTGTAAAACATAGTATAAAAATATGAAAAATGACATGAATTAGTATAAAATCATTTGCATTTGTGACTTTTTCATTTGTTTTGTTAATTTTTTAGATTTGCATGAAATTATGCATTTGATTTGTAACGGTGATCATGTGGAGGTTGACAAGGAATCCGTTAAGGTAATCAAATTACTATGGAATGTTTTTGGTTCACATTTTCGGTCGCGTATCTCAACTGTAATGTGTAGTTATTTGGTTAAGATTATAGGCATGTCTTTTTAGGTTCACATAACCAAAATAAAAAAACTGGAATCATATTTATTTTTAGCTTTAATTTTTATCCTATAGGGAGTCGAACACTTTAAAAGTTTTTCAGGATCAAACTCTTTGGAGTAAGAGATTCATTACTAATTCCGATAAGAAGGTTTCTTTCCGAATGCTGGTATGCCTTTCACTTGTAGAGAGAAGATAAACAGCAAATAATAAAGAAGAAAAAAAACGAGTTCAAACGAAATTAGTATAGTATAAGCCACCAAACAAAAAGGACATGAATAAATGTTCAAAATATCATATAACAAATAAAATAACTCTAACCAATTGCGCGTAGACTAATGCCAATTTAGTTTGAACTCAACCTTATAGCAGTCGACTTGAGTTGATCCATCAAGAAAACTTTTCGAAGAATCTGTTAATTTTTTCCATTTTCCATTCCGACGATTTTTTATTTTAACGTCTTTGAGGTAATCAGGCCAATGCCCCTTTCTGTTTTTCTTTTCCATCACCTCCCTTACCATTAGCTTACAGAAGTAATTTTTGTCCTTGAACCGCTGGTCTTGAATTGCGACTACTTTCTTTGGGTGGCAAATTGAAAAGAATGCATCAAAAAATGGCGAGTGTTCGCACAAGCCTTTATCTGACATTGTTTTAAACGATAGTTGCTGAACTTTAGTAGTTGGAAACGGGACACTTCTTTTCAGTTCATCAATGTCGAAATCCGGTGGCATTTTGAAACTAGGTGTTTTCATAGTTATTTCAATGTCAAACTTGCTTGATAACATGAATGTTTCCATAATATTAATAAAAAACGAATCATCAATGGGTGAACCTAAAAGAAGTTTGATCTTGATTTTCTTTGGAGTAGTGGCTGGAAACTCAAGAAGAGGCATTAACATGCTATCGTAATGAAATAAAAGTAATTTTGGAGCAACAACTTGTAGGTTAACCAAGCCGTGGTTGCTCGCCGACGAATGTATGAACAATCTCTTCAACGGAATACATGTGATTTTGAAGCTTTGGGGGCTCAAAGGAGTCATTTTAATTGTCAAATTCTCTAGAAAATGAAACTTTGATTTAATTATATTAAAAAATGTATCATCTAATTTTACCCCACCTAAGCATAAATCTGTGACTCTTACTAATGAATCCATGTTGAATGTAACAGGCTGGTGGAACCTAGAATCATAGTCGAACCAACGAAGATTCGGTACTTGATCTATTTCCAAAATATCGTCTTCTTTGTCTAGAACGATTTTCAGTTTAGAAAGATAATGAAGGGTTTTGACCTTTATAGTATTGAAGCTCTTGCAACTTATAAGGGTTATCTCCTCAAGTAAGCTACAAGTAGAAAATAAGTTATTAAGTAGCTCTTCACTTATATGCACACGAATCAACGCTAGTACTCGAAGGGACACACACTTGATCATAGGATTGCTACTCATCCAAAGGGGATTTCTTTGGGATCCGGTACTAGTTATTACTCGTATCTTATTTAGGTTTTTACCCAAATACATCTCATCTGGCAAAGTAAACGATGCAATACTTACATGGATTATGAGGGAGATGTCTTTCAGACTAGTTTTGGTTGCTACCTGACGAATCCATTTTTCAGCAAGAGAAGCCAGCTTCTGATTCTCCATATCGATCTCAAGATCAATCCTTTCTATCGGTATGTTGTTTTGGAGATACCTTAGCAGTGTGCGGTCCACCACGTTGGCTAGGTGTTTTCTTCGTTGTTTGGTGCTAGCAAACATTTGACGAAACTTGAGGTTGGGGATCGTAGACCACGCTTGAAGCCATGTCTTGGACAAGACACATGTGCGGGCGGCAGCTTTTACGGGCAAAAACGACTGAATTAGGTGGAACAAATCTGGAACATCTTCTAGTTGTGATGGGGGTTGTTGCCTGTTTCTCTTCACCTCCTCCATATCTGGGCAAAGGATTAATAGAAACAAAACTCTTGCTTAAATAGCTAAAATAAAACTAAGCTAGACATCCTCTCTCTTATTTAGAAAAATAATCTTATACAAGATTTTGTTAAGTGTTTCCATATTGATAATGAAACTTGATCTACAATTTGGAAACTATGTTTCCATATTAATAAAGAGTCTTTAATATAACTTACAATATTTTTTAATAAACTTCCGTGATCATAATATGAAAGCCAAATTATTATGACATTTATATTAGAGCTATATTATTATTAGTATTGTTATTATGTTAGGATTGGAATTATTATTATTATGTTAGGGCCAATTATGTGAAAGTTATTTTTCACATTATTCATGACTTGATCAAAATGTCATGATAAAAAAAAAGCCATATTGTCATGATATTAATAATGAAACTTGATCTACAATTTGGAAAGTATGTTTCCATATTAATAAAGATTCTTTACTAATATAACTTACAATATTTTTTAATAAACTTCCGTGATCATAATATGAAAGCCAAATTATTATGACATTTAAAGGCCCAATTATGTAAAAGTTATTTTTCACATTATTCATGACTTGATCAAAATGTCATGATAAAAAAAGGCCATATTGTCATGATATTAAAAGGGGCCCGTAACTTGTTTTATGACATTTAAAGAGGCATTTTTGTAAAACTAATTTTTCATATAATCTCAAAACTCGGTTAAAAATTATGGTAAAATGACCTAAAAGAATTTATCTATGCCACTTATTCTCTAACGGTTTTGTGTTATAATCGTTTTAAGCATAATAAATGATTAATATCGAATGAAGGTTATTTCGTTTGATCAAAATAAGTTAAGTGATAAACAACTAATTTCAAATTTAAAGACTATAATAGGAAAACTTTATTTGTTCAAAATGTAACTTTCTTGCCTCATGTTTTTGTCAAAGTGACCTACTTTTGCCCCATTAACAAGAAATAACAGATTTTTAAGATCTTTGGAATAAACCGATTTATCATAATATCGGGAAAAATAACAAGCAACAATGTTGACCCTAATACAATACAAATAAATTTAGAGTATAACTACATGAATATTTTATGTTGTTTGTAGCGGATTGCGGTGTCAGTTCTTTAAGTATATGAAATTATATGAATTGTATTTATTCCTAAACTAGTAACACACTTACTCTCTAAAATTGACGATTTGTTTAAAACAAGTGTAGTTAGGTTTGCGTGATGCTGCGACCGTGTAAAACTTATATTTTCTGTTTATCTCAAAATTCTGACAATATCAATTATTCAAAATCTAGAATACATTATCCTCCTGAAATACAGAGAATTGGGTTGGATATCCAATATCATATACAAAATATAATCAAATTGAAGCCCATTATAAGTAAATGGGTCTACTTAGATAAGAAATGTCGGGTTTTCGTTATAACTAATAATCTCTTTGTGCATGTGGAAACATAAACAAAATTCAACACTGAAACAAAATAAGTTATGTGAATATTATAACATCAACCTTAAACTTTAAGAAAATAACTTAACCGAATTGGGGTGTAGACTAATGCCAATCTAGTTTGAACCCAACCTTCCTATATTCAACAACTTTGAGGTAATCATGCCAATACACCTTTCTGTTTTTCTTTTCTATCACCTCCCTTACCATTAGCCTCCGGGAGTAATTTTTATAGGTGTACAACTCGAGTCAATTTATAAAATAATTACATGCAGCGGAAATTAAAATCACATAGTAAATAATAAATCGGATATAAAATGTGTACCTTAAGCAAAATAATAAAAACCTAACGTAAGGTTTTTAACACGGTTACGCGACACAATTTTTATCGACATGTCAGTATGCTAGTACTTGTTTAATGTTTTGTACAATTGTCTAGCATCAACCCCTTATTACAAAAACAAAAAAAAAACCTTTTTATTTATAGGTTTTTCAAATCTTAGACTTTGAGTTATATTATAATAAGGAAACATCTTTATTTACATAATAAACCCTTCATTTAATAAACATTATACTTAACCCATTAAGTAATATTTACTAAATATATTAAACTAATAGTCGTGTTTAAATGTCGATGTGTGCGCTCCCGTAGTCTTACACATTTACAATCACATATTTATTCGACACTGTTCAAATACCTACAATTTTTGTCTTTGAACCGCTTGACATGCGATTACTTTCTTTGGGTGGCCGGCAAATTGAAAAGAATGCATCAAAAAATGGCGAGTGCTCCCACAAGTCTTCATCTGATTTACTTGTATTAAATGATCGCTCTTCAACGTCATTTCTTATCTAAGGGAGGTGATGGAAAAGAATACTAGAAAGAGATATTCCCCCTGAAAGATGTGGAAATAAAAAATCCTCGTAACCAATTCTTGACAAAGTGTTCTTAAAGGATCGGACGACTGATATTCTGTTGAGTTCAAACTAAGTTGGTGTTCTCCATAGACGTGCTCATCTTCTATTCGTAATATTCCGTTTTTCTGCATTTTATTCAAATTAGTTTGGTTTTTAGTCGTTTCATCCGTATCATTTTCAGCATTTTATTCAATTCATTTTAGATCTTAACGGGAAGATTCGTGATATCCTTGGTTTTGTTGAGTGAAAAAAATAGATTGTTCCTCCCGATTCAGTTGAGATATCGCACATACAATAATAGACCATCTATATATATATTTTCAAGGTGAAACTACAAATACCCCACAGAATTTCACATGTTGCATCTTCTATCAGAATCTTGAACTCTTGTTAATCTCTATTTTCCATTTACATTCAAAAGACGACATTAAAACTAATATAAAATTGCAGCGGTGAAATAATACTTAGGACATTAATTCAACTTCTGGAGCTGATACTTCACGTTCAAAACTTTTATAAGCTTCTTCAATACATAATAGTTCTTTCATTAGTGTGGCCAGTTTTGTAACGTTTTTTTCTTTTATATCGGCTGGAACCTTCTCCTCATAGCCTTTGGCACTCATCTTCATGTTTAAACTATCCTTTTGCCTGGAGATACATATACGAAGAGATCAATAATGAGGTTTTGATACGTGTGTCAACTTTTTTATCCAATGATGCTTAATTATCATTATTACTATTATGAAATTAAAGGAATCGAAGCTTGTAATAACTAAAGAAAGGTTTCAGTTGAAGTGCTTACTTCTGTAACTTTGACAAATTTGGATTTAGCTTTTCACGTTCCCTGTTAATATTGATAGAACCTTTAGACTTTAGATAAACTTAAAGTGCTTCATTTACGATTGATCCTGAAGGTCTATCTGGATCAACAACATTTTTGGGAAGAACCCGGCAAATTTAGTTCCAAACATGAGAGATACCCTTTGTTGTAAAAGGAAATTAAAAACAAAATACATGTAGCATAACAAAACAAAGAGACGTCTAAAGATGCAATTATTACGCTGTATTCTAAAAAATGAAGTCCATTTATATGTGTACCTTTAACGATGATAACTTGGCTAGAGTTGAAAAATCCCTTTCATAGCGTCTGAAAAGGTCTTCAATATGATCGTTTCGACAAATAACAAAACCTGCTTGCCTGGAAAGGGGAATATATTCTTTGGTAATTAGAAATCAATACTGTATAAACCATCGAAAAAATTCCATCAATAAAATCAACGAGTAAAACTAAATGAGAAACAGAGCAGAAAACTGAGGTGTGGTGTAGGATTAGCGTTTTTTAGGTAATTTATAAAACTTAAAACTTCCTTTTGTACTGCCGTTTTATTACACAAAAATGTCTGATTTTGATTATTCAATATCACAGTCATTTTCAAAACAAATCCAAACCCTCCCAAAGTGTCGGAACTGTTGAATATGTCGTTAAGTACCTTTTATTTTGTTCACTTGCTGGCAGGTCTGTCCTACATGTTCTTAGTGATTTTACTGCAGACTCGACCATTTTCATCTCATATTCCAGCTTTTCATTTGTCCATGACTGCAAGAGGTAAACCAGAACACCATAAGTACAATATATGTTCACTTAATTATATTTTGGCACAAAAAATAGTAATAAAAAGGGTATTCACATATCATTTGGAGGCCTCTCGTATATAATGTTTTGGTACGAAAGACATTGCCACAACTCTTCAGTAACATGCGGCATAAAAGGATGGAGCAATCTCAGTCCATTATCCAAACACACCCACAACGTATACTGTGCATAAACCGTTGCAGACTCATCTTCGCCATAGAAATAGGGTTTGATTACTTCAATGAATATATCGCAAAACTGATACTGCCACCAAGAATATACAGCAGTCCCTGCCTCAGAGAACTCATACGAACCCAAAGATATTATGGTTTTTGATATCTATTTGAAAGTTAAAAGACATTGTTTCAAGTACCTGAAACTCATTTTGAACTGTTACCCAATCCGCCTCTATTTGACACTCTAATTAACTATTAAAACAAAACAAACATTTTAACCCAACCCGACTTTTTGCGACCTCTAGTTAATAAAGATGGTACCTGGTCTGTGTATGAGATAAGGGCAAACCGAAGGGCATCTGCACCACATCCGGGAATGCCTTCCGGAAATTCCTCTTTTTGTCCCACCTTGGTGAACTCCAGTTCAGCAGGATCCAAATTACCCTCCTCCAGTCTCTTGGTAAGACCTTCCAGGGTTTTCCCATATATGATATCAACAGGATCTATCACATTGCCTAGAGATTTGGACATCTTCCTGCCATGTGCATCACGAACCATGGCATGTAAATAAACCTACGCAATAACACAAAACCATTTATTAAATTGTAATGGTACTTATAATAGAGCATTCATATATTTAATAGCGATGATGATGATGATGATACCAATGGTAAATACTTGACACGAATTTAAACTTAACTAACCTTTTCGAATGGTACATCACCGCCCAATTTCATGCAAAGTCATCCATACGAGCAACCCAAAAGAAAAGAATGTCCTGTCCCGTTTCAAGAACAGAGTTAGAGTAAAACGTCTTGAAGTCAGGGGTGTCATCTGGGCACCCCAATACAAAAAGTCGTTAATTTTTACTCAAACCCACTTTGACCAATTACCAAACTTGTGCGCACGACCCACCCATATTGCCACCAATAGAATCAATTGTAAAGAAGGAGCAAAACCCAATTTGGATGTAATTCGGTGTTACCTATAAATAAGACCCTCTTCATAAAGCCTTACAAAAGCTTCTGTTACAGCATTTGATCTTATCTCATCCATTGTAAAACACTGCGATGAGGAAAACACTACTGAGACCAAAAAACAAATGAAAAAACAAGACTCGAAAGTAAAGACTATTAAAATTTATTACTGGATTATACCTCATGTGACCAATCCAGAGATACACCCAATCGCTTAAGTTGTGTTAGTATTTCTTTCGACCTCCATACCTTTCATTAACACAAACACAATGAAACCCATAAATCTCACCATAGTAAACTTAAATTCGATGCTACATGAAATAACAGTTATTAATGCAAGATGTAATATATGAAACAGAAACTCACCTCGGATATAAAGTTTTCTCGACCCATATCTTGTCGCCTTAGGGCATCGATACAAATGCAATTATCATTTGGGTATATATGATATTCAAGAATTTTATTTTTAATCATATGCATACGTAACAAGAGGGTTTGCTGATTTTTTTTTCAAGGTTCCCGGAGTGGAGGAAAGAAAAAGAAACATATTAGAAGACATTGTAGGTGCATTTATGTAGTTACTAAGATTCGTATGTAATTAACGTTTTATATCAGTCTTTGTATTGTGTGATTGAATATCGGTATTGAATATTTGATTAATGTTTACATTGTTATGAATTAATCGAATATGTGTTTTGTGATGTTTAAATGATATTCAAACTGGTTCGCACGGATAAGGATGATATCCGTACGAATGGAGATTGATTCGTACGAACCAGATGTGGTTCGCACGAATAGAAACTCATCCGTACGAATGAATTCTCATTCGTACGAATGGATAGCTGGGCCTATATATACCCAGCTAGGGTTTCTGCATTCGGGGAAGGTTTTTGCTAAGTTTCATTCGTGCCGAATTGCTGCTGCAGGTTTTATTAGTGTTCCAAACGTTTAGTAAAGTCTAAACAATCATCCGAATAGTCTTCCTTAGGTCCGATCATATCAACAACCGTTGGTTAGATTCCGTTTCCGAAGGTTTCATATTCGCTAGAAATCGTAAGCTTATTTCCGCTAGGTTTTTCGATACAACGTTGACTATAAGATCCATACAACCCCAACAAAGTGGTATCAGAGCGTTGGTTGTAGAAATCAACGTTCTTCTAGCGATTCTTAAGATTTTTCGTTTTGATTGTTTCTTAGAATTTGGAATTTTACGTTAAAAACCTTGTTTTTATTGTCTTAGAACGTTTCTGAGTCATCTAGATTAAGATCTGGGCAAATAGAAATCGTTTTGGATTAGAAAATCGACCTGTAGATCGAGTTTTTAGCAAAACCCTAAAATTTCACGGCGCATACGAACCAAGTTCTTGACAGGTTTCATCCGTACGAATAGAGGTCTTCATTCGCACGAATAGGAATTCGTCCGTGCGAATCAAAGTTTTGATTGAAAAGCTTAAAGTTTAGTTCATTCGTACGAATAGGTTTCCTTCGTACGAACCAAACTCTCATTCGTGCGAATCTGTTTACTCATCCGTACGAATCACTCATTCGTGTAGAGCTTAGGTTTCTTGTTTCATTCGTACGAATCATCTTCATTCGTACGTATCAAGTCCTTCATTCGTACGTAGCAGTAGTTCATTCGCACGAACCTGAAACAGAATCAAATTTTGAAAATTTTAGATGGAATACGCAATGGCAAGTTCTAACACTAAGATGTCTGAAATACTAATCAATGACGCTGAAACTGGAAGCATTAACAAGGTCCCAAAACTCATCACTATGGAAGATTATCCACACTGGAAACCTCGATTCGAAATTCACATCCAAGGAGTGGATTCAAAAATGTGGGACATGATTCAAAATGGATATAACGCACCAGTTAGTGAAAATGGAGACCCTATTGCCGTTCATAGATATACTGAGGAACAAAGGAAGCTTTATGATATAGAGAAAAAGGCTTATTCTTATTTGTGTCAAGCTATTCCTAGATCTGTGTTTCATCAATACAGGACATACAAGCTATCGAAGCAGTTATGGGATGCTTTTGAGTTAGACTGTGAAGGAAACAACAAGTTGAAATCTATGAAGGGAAGAGCACTGAAAAAGGAATTCGACAACTTTACTTGCTTGCATGGAGAGTCCCTATTCAACCTTATCATACGTTTTCAGCATCTGATTAGTGAAATGAATGGATATTCGGTAGAGACAACTGGTGCTGAAAGAGTAGAATGTTTTGCGGATGCTTTGCCAGACAGCTGGAATGGGTACATTGAAATGCTAAAGGAAAGTGGCTATCTTGCTCGCACAACTTTGAATGATCTTTTTACTAAGCTAAGAGAGAAGGAGCAGGATGACAAGTTTCGAGCTCAAAGAAAGGGACACACTCAAGATCCCTCATTGTATTATGCTGATCCACCTTCAGCTACTCCTACTCATGCTCCTCTGAAGACAGCGTTCTCTGCAAACGCTTCAAATCAAACAGGACATTTGGGATGTTCACACTCAAATTCAAGTCAAAGTACTCCGGTTCAGAAGTCTCAAGCTCAAGCAAGTTCAGAATCAGCGTTTACAAGTTTGAAAGTCGAGCATTTTCATAAAGGAAATGTGGAGAGCGTAAATGAAGACATGGCTATGCTGAGTGCTTTAGTTGGATCTTATGACCAACTGTTGCAGGGTAAAATTGGAAATGTACACTTAACTGGAGAGGATTACGAGCAGATTGATCGTGATGAGATGGAACGAATCGACATTATGTGGGGTTTCGCTAATCTCGTCAGAAGGGCTAAAGAGTATGTGAAAAAGACTGGTAACCCAATCGGAGCAAACAAGGAAACTAAGTATGGCTTCGACATGTCAGCAATTACTTGTCACAACTGTGGACAGAAGGGTCATTTTGCTAGAAACTGTGAAAAGCCAAAACAGCCAAGAACAGTTCAGAATCCATTCAGAGATCAGCAAAACATGAATATGAACAGAAACGCTCCTGAGACAAACAAGAATACAACTTTGGTGACGACTGGCACAAATGCTTATACTGGTACTGAGAATTCAGAGGTTAAGGCCTTAGTTTTTCAATCTGACGAAGGCTTGGATTGGGGAATTCAAATTGAAACCAATCCATCTGATGCTGAAGTAAACGTTGTAAAGATTTTGAATCTGAATGAAGAAAGTGATGGGGAGGAGTCTGTTACATCTGAAGAATCATCTGAAGAATCTTCAACAGAATCAGAATCACCAGTGCCTAAAAGGGAGTTCGCAATGATGGCAGGAACTATTGAGTCATCAAAGGTACAATCTGAAACTGTCGTAACTTCCTGTTCAAACTGTTTTGTTTTAGATAAACGAGTAAATGAGCTTAGCCAAGAAAATAACAATCTTGTGGATGAACTTCGTAAAAACAAAATTGTTAAGGGAAATGAAAAACTGTTTTCAGAAAAGAACAAACTTTTGGCTAAACAAGTAAGTGATTTGGAAATTGCTTTGTTAAACAAACAGGACTCGATCAACAAATATTTAAAAGATATCGATGCTCTTAAACGTGAAAATGCTTCTGTTAAAATAAGTTTTGAAACTTTAAACCAACAAGTTAGAAGTTATTCATCTGCATCATATCTTTTGGACCATATTTTGAAAGAAAAACGTCCTGAAAATGGGGAAGGGAAACCAGGGGTTGACTACAAAACTTGTCCACCTCCTATCTTTAACACACTGATTAAGTCTCCAAAGGAGGAAGGGGATGTTGAGTTCATTCTTCAACAACCAGACCCAGCTGTTCAGACCCCTAGTGTCCAAACACCAACTGTCCAAACACCTACTGTCAGTACTAAAAGCAATGTGAACGAAAAACTGAAAGAAACCGTCGTAGTTGAAGATTGGGTTTCTGACTCAGATGAGGAAGAAAAGGGTCCAGGTTTGGGTTGTCAGTTACCTTATCAAATGAATTTGGGACGCAAACCTCACATCAAAACAGGCTTAGGTTATCAGGCTCCAAATAAAACTTCGAGTCAACCTAAACAAGTTAAAATTTTGAAACGACCTGAATTTAAAGGACCAAAATTTGTCAAAACCGGCGAATCATCAATCGCATCTGAGTCAAAAGAATCAGAAAAGGCAAAATTCATACCACCTCATAGGAGACAGTCACCAACAAATCCCCAGAAGCCACAAAATGTTCAACAACATAACGGCTTTATGCGTCCAAATGCTATGTTCTCCAAACCTCATACACACCACCGAAGAATGACGCAAAGTTCTCAAAATCTTAACGAATGGAGAACTTGTTTTGATTGTGGGGAGAAAGGCCATGTTAACTATAATTGTCCAAATTTGAATCAAAGGCCTAGGAATAATGTTGACCAAAACAGAATGTCCACTGGAAATCGTTTTTCAAGTCCAAATCGAAATCGATTCTCAAACAATAGGTCATCATCTCCTAAACAAAACAATGAGTTGCTTCCTGCTGGTAAATCCAAACAGCAACCTATTGTTAAACCAATTGAAAAAAGGCCAATTTCACCAACTGTTTATGTCAAACGTGCATGGAAAGCTAAGAATGAAAGACCTTCAAACGTGTCTGATGGTTCCAATGGAAAATGGGTTGACTTACAGTTCCAAGGTGAAGATGGCAAACCCAAGGCTATTAAGGCTTGGGTTTGTTTTGGGTATTAATGATTTCAATTTGTTGTGCAGGTCGTCTATGATCCTATCAAGAATACCTGGGTTGTTGATAGTGGGGCGTCTAGGCACATGACAGGGAATATGAAGTTACTTTCTAATGTTAGATCAATTAAGGGTGGCTATGTTTCATTTGCGGGTGATAAGGGAGGTTTTATTTCTGCTCAGGGATCAGTCGCAAACGACAAATTGAGTTTTGATAAATTAAATTATGTTCAAGCATTGGTCAATAACCTGTTGTCCGTTTCTCAAGTTTGCGACAAGAAGTTTAAGGTGATTTTTGACGAAACCCAGTGCTACATTATGAAGAAAGAATTTGTGATTCCAGAGCACCTGATTATTATGCAATCACCACGAGTTGGAGATTTGTATGTGCTCGATATGTCGAAGACTACTGTGAATTCGACTGAACACCAAGCTTTTGTCTCGAAAGCTACTGAAAGTGAATCAATACTGTGGCACAAACGTATGGGACACCTCAGCTTGAGAAAGATGAATCATTTGACGCACAAAGATTTAGTGATGGGAGTTAATGTGAAAACATTTCAGTTGCCGGAAACGTGTATTTCATGCAAGAAGGGAAAGCAGTCCAAAAAGTCTCATAAAGTAAAGAAGTTTCATACCATTGATATTCCACTTGAGCTTCTACACATGGATTTGTTTGGCCCTATCAAGTATTCTAGTGTTGCTGGGGATAAATACTGTTTGGTGGTGACTGATGATTATTCTCGATTCTCTTGGGTCATGTTTTTACGAGAGAAATCTGAAACGTACGAGAATATCAAGCTGCTGGTTACTTCACTGGAGACTCTGTATAAGTTAAAAGTTCGACGGTTTAGAACTGATAACGGTACAGAATTCAAGAATCAGAGGATGGAGGATTTATGCAAGGAACGAGGAATTCAACAACAATTCAGTGCAGCCTATACTCCACAAATGAACGGGGTTGCAGAAAGAAAGAACAGAACGTTGATTGAAGCAGCTAGAACGATGTTGGCTGATTCGACACTGCCAGTACGTTTTTGGAATGAAGCAGTAGCTAATGCTTGCTACACTTTAAACCGAGTGCTAGTAGTGAAACGTCATGGGAAAACGTGTTATGAGTTGTTGCAGAAAAGAAAGCCTAATTTGCAGTACTTGGAACCCTTTGGAGCTCCTTGTACTATGCTCAAGCGTAAACAAGATGGAAAGTTTGATGAAAAGGCTGTGGAAGGGATATTTCTGGGATACAGCACTCCTAACAAGAGAGTTTGGAATCCAGCCACTAAAGCTATTGAAGAATGGTATGAGGTGGATGTTCAGAAGTACTCTAAACCGATTCCTTCGAAAGGTTATCCGTGGATGTTTGATTATGATTCTCTGTTTGAATCATTTAATCTTCCTGAGTTCTCCGATGAAGATATTGCAAGATATTACTCCCATCAAGAGGCTTTGGAAGAAACTATTCCTCATGATACAGTGACTCCAACAGTTCCTACTCCTCCTGGTCCACAAGATAATCCTGCAGATGGTCATGTACATGATGATGATTCAGATTCTGATGGTTCAGTTAACATAAATGAGCCGATTGGAAATCCTGAAAATGTTCAAGAGATTGAAGAGGAAGTTGAAGCTCCCGATGTTAATAATTTGGGTCCTAATGTTGTGGTTCCTCCTAATTTGAACGTAGAAGAACCAGCAAGTCAGCTCCGTCGATCATCAAGGGCTCGCAGATCGACAAATTTTGATGATTATGAAACCTATTTTGCTGGAGCTCGACCAAAGAAAGAAATTCACAGCGATGTGTATATTGATCTGTTTAAATCTGGAGATGTTACTTACTGTGCTCATGCTTGTTTTATTTCACAGATTGAACCGACTACTGATGAAGAAGCTCTCATGGATGATAATTGGATTAACTCGATGCAAAAAGAACTCTTACAGTTTAAGAAGCTGGGTGTCTGGCGGCTTGTCGCTAAGCCAAAAGGCGCCAAATCATTGGGTGTTCGCTGGGTCCATCGATGCAAACGGGATGATCAGGGAATAGTTGTCAGAAACAAGTCAAGGCTAGTGGTTCAGGGTTTTCGACAAATCCCTGACTTAGATTATAATGAAGTGTTTGCTCCAGTTGCAAGATTGGAGGCAATTCGTATTTTTCTAGCCTTTGCCTCTTACAAGAAGTTCACTGTGTATCAAATGGATGTTAAGAGCGCGTTTCTTTATGGGAATATTCGAGAGACAGTGTACGTTAATCAACCACCAGGCTTTGTAGACCCATTACATCCGGATAAAGTGTACATTCTCGATAAAGCACTTTATGGTCTACATCAAGCACCGCGCGCCTGGTATGAGACACTTGCTAACCATCTGACCGACAATGGTTTTCGTCGAGGGGTCATTGATTGTACGCTGTTTATCAAAGAAAGAGGTGAAGATATTCTGTTGGTGCAAATATACGTGGACGACATTATTTTTGGATCTACAAATCCGGAATTATGTAAAGAGTTTGAGACGGTGATGACAAGCAAGTTCGAAATGAGTTCTATGGGTCCGATTAAGTTCTTTTTGGGGCTACAAGTAGATCAGACTGCAGAGGGCATTTTTATTCATCAGACAAAATACGTAAACGACATTTTGAAACGGTTTGAAATGTCGGAGACAAAGTCAGCCTCTACTCCCTTATCGGTGAATCACGGGATATCACCAGAAGCTACGGGGGAGCTAATTGATCAGTCACTTTATCGCTCTATGATCGGTTCTCTTATGTACCTCACCGCATCTCGTCCAGATATTATGTTCCCGGTGTGCTTGTGTTCTCGATACCAAGCAGCACCAACTGTTATCCATCTTCAAGCAGTGAAGCGAATCATGCAATATCTAAAGGGTACCCCAGATTTAGGTCTTTGGTATTCTAATGATGATAATTTTGAATTGTCTGCTTTCAGTGATTCGGACTATGGAGGTTGCAAGAAGGATGCTAAATCAACTTCAGGAGGGTGTCAGTTTCTCGGAACGAGACTCATCACATGGCAGTGCAAGAAACAGACCGCTGTAGCATTGTCCACGTGTGAGGCTGAATACGTAGCTGCGGCTAGTTGCTGTTCTCAGGTTATCTGGATTCAACAACAATTGCGGGACTACGGTTTGTCTATCTCTAATACTCCTATTTATGTTGATAATTCTGCTGCCATAGCTGTCACTAAGAATCCTGTACACCATCCTAAAACCAAACACATAGGCGTAAAATATCATTTTATACGTGATTGTTTTGAAAAACATCTGATTGACGTAATTTATATCGAAACGATGTTTCAAAAAGCTGATATTTTTACAAAAGCATTTGATAAGTCTAGGTTTGGGTTTTTACTGTTAGAAAATGGTGTTGTTAAGAAAAGCGATGTAATCGCAGAGGAAGAAAAGTCGGACAAGTAACCGTACCCGTTTTTGTATACTACGTTTAAATTTTTTTTAGTTCTTTTATTTTTAGTTACGTTTCTTCTTTTACTTTTATAAAATTCAAAAATACAAAAAGATTTTTATTTTTAGCATTTTAGGGGGAGAAATAGTTAGTAGTTAGTAGTAAATTGCTAGTTTAAAAAAAAAAAAAAAAAAAAAAAAAAAAAACGGGGGAAGTGAGGAAATACTGAGCTAAAACTGAACATGTAAATTGTCAAAAGTATGCTGAACGTAACGTTTAAACATGTCGGTTGTAGGATATATTGGTAGACTTATCTCACTGAAACTTGACGAAAATTAATCAATTTTTCAAATGGTTGTCGCAGATATCAAATTTATTTAAATCTTTATGGATATGTCTCAAAGACTGTCTAAATGATATCTGGAGATCAATAACAATTGAGAACACTGAAAACAACACAAAGCGGTCGAAATTAAATGTTTAATATATTTTAATTAGCTTTTGTTTTGTAGTGTTTGTGGCTTTTCGCTGGATTGATTCGAAAATAATAAATATTGGGTGTAATATCAGAAAATAAATACAGTATGTCAGTAATATTTTGTTGCAATTAAGGGCCACTCCAGTGATTGTGGAATAACATTCTTGAATGTTTTGATCTATATATTTGAAATAAAAAAAAAAAAAAATAAAAAATAAAAAATAAATAAATAAATAATAATATCGCAATAAGAGATAAGAAACCACTTCAAAAATCCCTTGATGGATGAACAGAAGTATAAGGTCGAAAGAAGATCATACTTCGGCTATTCCAAATAAAGGGTGATGAAGTACCTAAAGACTTCACAAATATCTTGATGGATGAACAGAGTTATAAGGTCGAAAGAAGATCATAACTCGGCTATTCCAAATAAAGATTGAAGAAGCGCTTATTCTCTGAGTGATACTTTGTTTCAACGATCAAGAATCACTGGCCCTTATTGCATGTGTAGTTGATGTAATGCTGACATACGAAATCGATATTATGATATTACACCTAATGTTTGTGAAAATAGATTCGAAAAGGCTGAAAAGTTAAGAGGACAAATACACAAACATACTTGCAAATCTGATTATGATATAAATTTGATGACTGTTAAAAATTCAAATTGTGTGTTGTTTTCTATGTTCAAAATATTGGGAGATCTTAGCGAGATAACCATTTTGGAAAGAACAAGTGTCAAGTGAATGTTTGTTTAAGTTTAAGAGGACAAATATACCAATAATCGTCAACTGATATGTTAATAGTTACAACGAAAATTTGAATGACAATGCTATGTTTCAGTATCAGTCTGATCCCTTATTCGAAAAACGCAAAAAGAATGTGAAAATTTCAGTTTATTAAATTGTTATTTCAGTGGTTGTTATAGTTAGAATTTTCTTTGATTCATCAAACCAGAAAAATACAAAAAGATTTTTAATGTTTAGTTTTAGTTTCTCTTTAATTTTAATTTTATTTGTGTTAGTTTCTAAGGTTACTTGTCATGACTTGAGCTCTAAAGGTGAAACTGAGATTAAGTCGTAAAGTCATAAAAATTGATAAAGTGTTTGGTTAGGATATCTGAATTGAGTTAAACGTGTTATTTTGATGGATCGATAATTTTCATGTGTTTAACGTTTGCTGAATGTTTGAGTTTTGAAGATAAGAGAAAAACTCGAAGTTTATAAATTTTGTTTCAGCAACATTCGTACGAATAGAAGCTCATTCGCACGCAGGAACAAGCCATTCACACGAATCAGAGGGAAATCAGGTTTTGAGTCAAAAGTCTCCTTCGTACGAATATGAACTCATTCGTACGAATGTATCATACATTCGTACGAATGTGAAATGACTATATATACCTTTGTCCTTCGTTTGTGCTGTTCACGCTTCATTATTCATTCGTCCGAACAAGTTAGAAAAATTTCGAAAATTTTTAAGAGTGTTAAAAGGAGTTTTTGAGTTTTATTTTCTTGTGTAATTGTGTCTTGCGATCATAATCATATATATCACTAAAGGTATAACGTCCATTTGCCTGTTTAATCGTTGAAAGTTAAACCCGAGAATATTTGAATCAAATTGACCATTTATATGTGTTTGTAACGGGAATTTGGGTTAGGGGTTTTACTAATCGGGATATTGCGAAGCTTTTGATGTAAGTGTCATGGTTTAAAACAGAGTTTTTGAAAATCTAGGTTTTCTGGAATTCAAACGGTTTCGATGAACTTCATTCGCACGAATGAAATTTCATTCGTGCGAATAGGATTTCCATTCGTGCGAATGGCTATGTCATTCGTACGAACGAACGAAATCCAATCCGTATGTTTTAACTAACTCATTCGCACGGATCCATGATGATTCGTGCGAATGGAAATGTTCATTCGTACGAATGGCCTGAACAGAAAATCTTAAAAGTTTGAATTTTATTCTAACTGTTTTGCGATCTATGTGGTTAATTCTGTTGCAGGAAAATGGCTGAATCATCATCTTCTCAAAGCACTGGTCTTGTCATCGGTCCAAAGAACAATATGTGTGCTTTTCTCGACGAAACAACAGCGCACTCCACGAAGTTCGTCGGGATTATAAGATTTCTGAAGCGCTCTCGAATCTTCAAAGCTATTTCTACCGAGAAAGTGCTCTACTTCTCTCATATCTCTGAATTCTGGAACAATGCCAAGGCGGTTCGTCAAGACGGCAAGGTTCAGATTCAAAGTACAGTTTTCGGGAAGGATATCATCGTTGACGAGCAAGTCATTAGAGAAGTCATTGGATTCGGGGATGAAGCGAAATTGCCAACAATTCTGAATCTGTACAAGGTCAGAGGAGCGATATTAAGAATGCATTATGACGGTGATATAAAGAAGGGGGTGATCATAAAGTCTGGCTTCAGTGTTCAGTACAAGTATTTGTGCCACGTCATACAGCATTGCTTGGGTCCCAGAAAGGCGGGACATGACGAGATGAGGGAGACCCTTCAAAGTGCACTCGTCGCACTAGTACTGAATGTTCCGTTCAATTTCTCAGCCATGGTCCTGCAGTTTATGATTGAGAACGTAGAATTCAAGAACAAGCACAAGTACTTGATGTACGCCAGATTTGTGCAAATGATCATTGATGAGAAGATTCATGACTTGCCGAAGAATGAAGACGATATAGTCAAGCTGGACGTTATGAGTGATAGCACGATGGGTCGCATGCTGACATACAAGGGAAAGCCTACACCAAAGGAGAAAAGATTGATCGGACATCTGGCAGATCCTGAATACGTTTGTCCAGAGAAACTGAAATGGAGAAACGATGACAGCGATTCTGATAAAGAGAATCTTGAGATGACTACTCAACCTGATTCTGATGAGGAGGTGATTTCTGCTAACTCTCCACCTACCGATACTCAGATGGAGTTAAGAGATGAAAATGATACGATTGTAAGTGCTGAGGCGACTCCCTCGGTACCGAAACGGAGAGCAAAAACATCACTGGCGGATCTTGTTCAAGGGAGAATCTCTAAGCGACTCAAGCTGGTGAAACAAAGTGAACTTTCTGCCAGCACAACTATTCCTACTCCTCCTCCTGTGACCTCTCAGCCACAGCAAAGCATACCGATCATGACACCTGCCACAACGGTAACACCAACTGCTGGTGGATCATCGTCAGGGTCAACAACTGAGTCTGCTCAACTCGAGACAGTAAACGCTCTGCTATTGGAGGTTCTGAGGAAGCAAAATACACAGGATAAAGAGATGAAGGAAATGATTGAGAAAATGAAGCAACGGGAAGTTGAGAGGGAGGCTGAGAAAGCTGAACTGTTAAGGAGGATTGCTGATCAAGACAAGTTGATTGAAAATCAGAACAAGCAGCTGGATTTGTTTCAAGAAAAAATCGAATATCTGGAGGTGGCCAACAAAGTAATACAAGAATCGATGGAAGCTGATGAGGACGGAATTTACAGAATCAAAGCACCGGCTGATGAATCTGCTGAACCGGTCGGTGCAGATAGCACACGCATGGAGTCTGGGGGAGCTGGTAAAGATCAACAGAATGAATCCCAGTACGATATTGCTCCCATTTCGTTTAAAAAGTCCAATTTAACTCACATTTTGGATATGCAGGGGGTGATACAGTTCAGCATTGATCATGATTTAGAAGAGGGAGAGATTATGCATAGCCTATCTAAAGAACAGATTGCAGATTTAATTGCAATGAATCCTGAAGATATTATGTCTGAGGAGTCTGCTTCTGTTTCTGAAGTTAATCCTCCTACTTCTGATGCTGATGATGAAGAGATAGAGTTCGAGCAAAACGTTGATTCAACCGAACCTATCTATCAGTCAAATGATCTCCGAGACGATGACGTTTTTGATTTAAATGATGAAGATCTCGCTCGGAAGTTAAATAAACATTCAGCAGCTAGTCAAGAGACATCAAATCCAGCCGAGGTAGATGCCAAACGGACTGAATGGATTCAAGCTATGAAAGAGTGTTTACGCCCACCTCGTCAAGTTCCTGAACCAGCTTATACGAAGTGCTATTCCTTGAAGGGGGCAAAGACTGAAGGTCCGATAATAAGCTGGGCATACTTGGAGGATCTGAATGTATATGCGGTGAAGCGAGAAAGAGGAATCGATTACTTCAAGCGAGTTCACGACCTGAAGACGTTGCCTTATTTTGACATGATGCAGCTGGCACGTCTTAAACTGCTCTATAGTGAACAGGATGATAGAGCAAAATGGTTGGAGAAACGATTAAGATTTGAGTTCAGGAATAAGTGGGAATACCTAAGGACGCAATATCCGAAGATTACTTACTCCAGAGATCGGAGTACAGGAAAATCTGTGAAGCACGTCAAGTATCAAGCGCCAAAGGTTATCGAAAAGATTCCGCTTCGAGAAATGAAGACCGGATTTTGGAGAAGTTTCAAGTGGTGGTACTATGATTATAGAACCACTGAAGCTGTCATCGTGTTAGAGCACAAAGGCGTTTGGGAAGCTGTGCGTATTTTTGATCCGATGTGGATTAGAAATCTAACAGATGATGATATCTACTCTTTGTATCTGCAACCTATATTCTGCGACGTCAAAGATATGGATCAAGCATCGCGTTTCAACAAGGTTGTACGTGTATGTTTTATTCACAAGATTCATGCATAAGAGGGCAGATCAAAGAAGTGTTTTGGGAAGCAGCAGATAATTTTGAAGACTGACGACATAGAATCTAGTTCCTAGGGGGAGTTTGTAGGTGCATTTATGTAGTTACTAAGATTCGTATGTAATTAACGTTTTATATCAGTCTTTGTATTGTGTGATTGAATATCGGTATTGAATATTTGATTAATGTTTACATTGTTATGAATTAATCGAATATGTGTTTTGTGATGTTTAAATGATATTCAAACTGGTTCGCACGGATAAGGATGATATCCGTGCGAATGGAGATTGATTCGTACGAACCAGATGTGGTTCGCACGAATAGAAACTCATCCGTACGAATGAATTCTCATTCGTACGAATGGATAGTTGGGCCTATATATACCCAGCTAGGGTTTCTGCATTCGGGGAAGGTTTTTGCTAAGTTTCATTCGTGCCGAATTGCTGCTGCAGGTTTTATTAGTGTTCCAAACGTTTAGTAAAGTCTAAACAATCATCCGAATAGTCTTCCTTAGGTCCGATCATATCAACAACCGTTGGTTAGATTCCGTTTCCGAAGGTTTCATATTCGCTAGAAATCGTAAGCTTATTTCCGCTAGGTTTTTCGATACAACGTTGACTATAAGATCCATACAACCCCAACAGACATTCCAAAGTTGTTCCCCCTTATTCAATTGTTTATTGCCGGTAAAAGATGCCGCCCACACCTCCGTGTTGTCCAAGACATGGCTACACGCTTGGTCTACTATCAATGTCATCGGGTTTACTAAAGACGTGTGGCTATTTAGTAAACAAGAAAAAAACTACATGAATTATGTAGATCGCACTTTGCTAAGTTATCATAGGGAAAATTTACTAGTCCAAACTATTTTTCTTGAGATAAACACCTGGAACCAAGAGAAGGCACAACTGCTCTTGTTGAAAAATGGATTCAATTCGTAGCTTCCAAAAGTATTCTCAAGGAGCTTAACCTAAATATCTAGTGTTACATTCCTTCGTTTACATTGACCGGTGAGATTTATTAAATACAGTAAGTGTAGAACTTGATACTAGGATGATTGATTGCCTTTAGATTAGTGACAATCCGGTAATCAAATGTAGGTCACCTAATAGATTGTGATCCAGTATTGTTGGGTGTGAATGCTAAATTAAAAGTCAACCTCATTTATTGGCGTTGACTTAAAAAAAAGTCTCTCTCTCTCTCTCTCTCTCTCTCTCTCTCTCTCTCTCTCTCTCTCTCTCTCTCTCTCTCTCTCTCTCTCTCTCTCTCTCTCTCTCTCTCTCTCTCTCTCTCTCTCTCTCTCTCTCTCTCTCTCTTCGCATCTTGCATCCAAATTGAATTCTCATCACCGAAAAACTCTCAAAATGAGTAATGATGATACACAAGATCCCCCCGGATCTGTTATGAACTCCCCTGATGAATATGTAACCCAAATAGCAGGTTTTTCATCTACAGATGTCAAGGAGTCCGAGTATCATTTCCCAGCAGACACGGAGAAGTCTGCTGAAGTTTCTGATCTACCTCCACCGCAGTCAAATGAAGTACTGAACTCCAGTAATTTAATTATACATGACAACTCTACAAGAGATAACGTTGATCATCAACCATGTAGTTTTCAAGATCATTCGGGCAAAAACAATTCTGGAGATAACGTTGGAGATTTTAGACCTCCCTCAGAGTCCGTGTTGCCTGAACAAGAAGGAAGTAAGAACGGAGAAGCAAGCGCTAGGTATGATCCACTTGACTCTGTCGGGATCACTTTGGTGGGAAGGAGATTTAAAGCGGAGGCATACCATGTGGAAAAAGACTATTCTCCAACTCCCTCTAGTTCATTGGCAAGTTTCGATAGCATGAATTACACCAAGCCAAACCCGGAGCCATACCATGTGGAGAAACACTATTATCCAACTTTCTCTAGTTCGTTGGCAAGTTCCCATTGTGCAAATCAAAGATGTCCAAGCTTTTCATCTGTGGTGCCCAGAAATGGCTTGGGAGCTCCACCTGTTTCATTTATACGTTCCATCAGTTCCGAACACACAAACTCTGATGAAAACTTTGGGGAGTTAGTGAATGGGAGATTTAAGATTGTTAAACCAGACGCATTTTTCTCAGATTCTGATGATGACTGAACTGTATACCTGATTATATGAATTTAAATTTGAGTTTGTGTTTGTGTTTGTATTTTCTTTTTGTTGTTGCTTATGAACCTGAAACAATCGATTGGTTTGTAAGAGCATCTCAAGTATAGTTATATAAGTCATATGCAGACTTTTTATTTTGTTCTACAACTATTCATTAACTTTTTGAAATACATTTATAAAAGTATTGTGTGAATGGTGATAATTAAAAGGAGAGAAAATAAGTACTAAAAAGTGATTGGTCCAATATTCATGTCTTTTTATTTTCTATGTAATTTTTTATAGTCTTTTTATATGCATAACATTTCTCTTTTCTTAAATATTAGCAATTTATTAGGATTTATAAGGAGTTTTGGTTTGATTGTATGGGAATGAAGGTGTGTTCACGGTGCAGAAGCGTCCATAATTGACGTTGAACCGAACCGAATCAAAACCAAAAATTGTTGAATATGTGAATCGTGGACCGAACCGTTTGGCCGGTTCAAATTGTGGTTTGGTTCAAACTCGGTGTAGACAGTCTACTATAAATGTAGACGATTTTTGGGGATGAAAGGAACCGTGTTCTGTAAAGCGTTTTACTTAATTCGTTTCCAACCTCAAATTTCCTTATTCTACTACAAATATGTGTAACTTCTTAATTCGTTTTCATCTGTACGTCGACCACCCGCACCGGGTAGACTCTTTGCACTTACATGACCTAACCCGCGGGTGAAATTTTTCGAGTTTACCCATTCACGATGGACGGGTACTTGCGCGTCACAAAATTTTCTTACGCATTGGCATTTTCGTCAACCGATTGATCCGACGAATTTACTGTGTGTGTCCATCAAAACATTGGAGATAATGTAATATCTTTACTATATTATAAAAACAAGTCATAGAAAGATAGAAAGATGAGAGAATATGGGTTTTCCTTGTAATATTTTTTGAATAAATACAAAGTATGTGATAATACCTCCCTCTTTTTTTTTTCTTTTTTTTTACAGTCAAAATTTTATTAAAATAAAGGAAACATATAGAGAAAATATGTCCTTAAAAGCTAAGATACAACCAACTTAATCCAAAAAACCAACAGCAAGCTAAAAACAAAACTAAAAACAATCGACACAAAACTAAGATCGACAAAACATGACCAAGAACATAAAAGAAAAACCTAAAGCGAAACTAAAATCCAAAAACCTCCCCTAAAACTAAAAACCAAACGCTTCAAGCTCCACCGCCGTTAACGACAAATACTTCAAAGCAAATCCATGAATTTTTTAAAGCTCAGATCGATCTTAAACTTAAAGAAAATACAATAATTAAGTAGAAGAATCACTTCTTTAAAGATGCAATCTCCTTCGAGTAATCGCCAAAATATTTAGCAAACCATTAACTCCAAAAAAACGACCCAAGTTTTCTAATTCCTCTAAATTTATTCCTTCATTATTGATTTCTTTCAATTAACCCCAATCTCTATTTAGCTCAAACCTCTTTTATTTTATTTTTTTGTATCCAAATTTTTCGTAAAAGAAGCATTAAGAGCATTAAATGTACTTGGTAATAAAATAACACCCACGTTACTAAGTATAAAGTAAATGAGACACGGCCCAATTGTTGGATCAAAGAAATTGATTAACACAAACTTTAACAATGAAATTAAGCAACATATAACTAAAAGATGATAAGGTCAACGAGGACGAACGTACCCAAGGACCGTGTAAACTGTTTGGGTGACGGTTAGAACCAGAAGAATGAAAGCTGCGAACGCTGATATAAACGACCATGGTGTATTAAAATAAGTGTACTTAAAACTTGCGAGATGGACGTGCCAATCACTACGATAATGACGGTTCACGTCATTGAATAAGTCAGCTAGGTAACAAGCATCAATATCAAAAGAAATATCCTTCCCCATATTGTTAATAAGGGCTGTAACTTCGTCCTCTGAAGCCAAATTATTCTCAATAATGTTCCAGTCACATAAATATCCCACGTCTCTAGACGTGTTTATCAAACAGTCGAGCAATGTAACATATGTTGTAAAGTGTTTGGAACACCCACTGTGACACTGTTCAAATGCTACGGAGTTTAATAAAAAAGCACTCATGAAGTCGTCAATGGATATTGTCGGCATGTGAATTACACCGTGTTTGAAGTTAACGACTAGAAAGCTGTCTGCATTTGAGGGTTTTATCTTGATTCCTGCTCTACGAAGCTTTGAAATTGGGTGAATTATATGTGGTGGTAGAGTACTTCCTGGTTTTGAGTGTTCAAGTACTTGTGGTGGAAGCAAACTTGACCGTAGAAGGTCGAGCAAGTGCAAGGGTTTAAAGTTGTAATACTTGCTGATAACATCTTCGGGTCTTTGTAGAGAGCGATTGAAGTACTTCAACGCAAGGCTAGCAAGTGTTGAGTTTGACTGGTGATCGCTTGACATCTTTGTCAAATCAAACAAACATTCAAGAACAAAAAATGGTATTTGATTCTCCAGCATAATCAGATCCCGAAGGAGATAACAATCGATCCACAACTTGGTTATAAGTGGATCATCCTTATCAAACTTTACGACCCTTTCACTATTTCTAAAAAGTTCTATAATAAAGCAAGCATCAAGCACCATCATCTCAATGAACTCGTGAGTAGTATAAGTTATGGTCTCGGAGTAACACTCTCGGGCCGTGGCTTCAAGTGGATGCACAGCCTTTAGCATGTCCTCCAAAACCACCCCTTGTGTTTTTATTCGGTCCAGTAACTGTCGGAGTAGCCGCCACTTGTGCTCTTCGATCATTTGGAGATGCTGTTGACCGTGGTGGATGGGTCCAATGGATAGGATGTGAGGTTGGTATGATTTACCATTTAGGTCTATCAAGGTTTGAGGGACTTTGAAGATGGAGCAGGTTCCGAGGCCAGAGGCCAGGCTCATAAGTTTTGGGGTATTGAAAAGTTTGTCTTGCATCGACTTGAGTCGATCCTCATTGATTTCCCAATTTCTGATGGTAAGTTCATGCTGTAGATTATCGGTATCCATTTTCACAGATTGGGTCAATGTTTGTAGTTTAAGTTAGGACTTAAATAAGATGTAAACATGTTCTTAATGGCCACCTAACCTATTTACTTATTCATTTGCGTCAGGCTGTTTTAAAATATGACTTTTGCATTTTCCCTAATAAAATATGACTTTTGACTTTTGCATTTGCATTTTCCCTAATAAAATATGACTTTTGCATTTTCCCTAATAAAATATGACTTTTGACTTTTGCATTTGCATTTTCCCTAATAAAATATGACTTTTGCATTTTCTTTTTCTTCCCTCTATACACACCTTTCAATGTTAATCTTGCAGACTTTTTACATTTTTGTAGACTTTAAATTTGAACTTGAGTAATTAGATGGGTCGTCCCTGTGGTTGCATAATTTTTATCGTTTATCTCTATAACTTTTTTATTATACCACTCATTCCTAAGTTTGAATTTTATTGCTTCGCAAATCCCTATTTGTGATGTGTCGTTAAGTCATCTCACGTGGATAACACGTGAGGGTATTTTCGTCCTTTTACCTATCATGTTCCCCATTTTTAATATCCACATCCCAAAAATCTCAAAACCCCAAAATCAAAACCCAGATTCAATCCTAAACTAAATAAAAACCCCATTAAAACCCAAATTAAAAGCCCATTAAAAGTCAGATTGTCTTAACCGCACATCCAAAATAGGGACTTGCGAAGCAACAAAATTTAAACTTAGGGACGAGTGATGTAATATAAAAGTTATAGGAATGAGTGGTGCAAACCAGAGGGACGATCCATGTAATTAACTCTTTGAACTTTTAATTTTTAAGTCCACTCTTTGTACTTTTAATAGTTTACTAGGTATTTTGGCCCGTATAATGCATTAGTTTGATTTTTCTCTAAATGGGTCAAATTCACAACAATTTTTCATGTATTTTACACCTTTGTTTCAAGTGGACTCGAACCCAAATTCAATTTTCCGGATATTTTATACCTTTGTTTTATGTGGATTCGAACCAATATTCATTGGCTAGTGAGAACCTATAATTCAAACATATTATTACACTACTTTTTTCATTTATTTGAACTTGATTAGTTTATTCAACATGAAATCTTATATTTAGTTGCTAAATGTGCAATTAAAGGTTTTGATCGATATTTATATGTAAATATTATTCAAAGATCTAATAAGTAAATTTTTAAAAAAGCATTTAAGTATTTGTATTTATGTTGACAATCTTTCACATATACAATATTGTAATACTAGATTATTGTCACGCGATAGTTCGAACATATATAAAAATTGAATTGTAAACATTATGTTTATGTAGATTTTAAGTTATTATGAAAAGACAATGTTATACGAATAATAACATATATACCTTTACGTTTATACATATGTTGTTTATAATTATAATAACATATACACCTTTACGTTTATACACATGTTTTGATATTTTTTATTAGGAGATTTTAAAATAAAAATAAGGTAAATCATATTTCAAATTGAGTGATTTAAAGGAAATTAGAATTTTGTTTTTATTTTAGTTGAAATAATGAATTAAAGAGATAATATTATTATATATTGTAAGAGAGTGTAAAATGAAAGTAGTATTTGATGACATTATCAATTTGATCTAACGATTAAAATAAAAAATATTAACCCATCCAAGAGCCCTTATTTCGTCATGTGACATTTAATGTCTCACTTTTATTATATATTAAAGATTAAAGATTGTAATATAGTAACAATTATCAATAACGAAGTTGATATTCATATTGAAAAAACCATCACATATATATATATTTCTCTTAAAAATAAATCTTCCAAATAATCAATTAAGATGACTTCATCGTGTTCCTTATTGATTATGAAACATATAAATCAAATAAAGAGTTAACACCAATCAAAAGACTAATCTTGTGAAACACAAAACAAATCCTTAAATTAAAAATTAAACCAAATTAGCTCTAAGATGTGAAGATTAAAAACTAAGCATCATTAAAAGAAACATAACTTTTAGATGTAGAACATGTCGTTAAACTTTGAATTCAACGATCTCATTACACACCACTTTAGTTACCGTCATACTGAAATAGAAGACAAAAATGTTAGCAATAACCTCATAGTAATAAGATTTTTCAATTTCCAAACTAATATTTCATGTTTTGGTTTTTAAAAACTTTTTGATGTTCTAACACGGATATTATATTTGGATATTTTGATTCTTTAGAATCAAATACTTTCACTCGATTATTTAAAATGATTATGCGTAAGCAAAAGTATGATTTGATAGGGGACTTACGATTTAAATGTATAACATGTGAAGTTTAAAAGAGAAATTTAATTACCTAAGCATTTCTCTGAATGTATAACATGTGGTATAACATGTGAATCCTGAAAAAAGAAAAATAAAATATTACACATTTTTTAGATTTTTAAAGAAATAGTGTTTGTATCAGTATAGGTTGTGAAACATATGAAAATGGTTATTTATACCCACCAATAACATTTACTTTAATGTGTAAGTAATTATCCCCCAATTAAATTAGATAGTTGCATTGCTATTTGTGCAAAATAATATTTTTTAATGTTTTGGCATTTTTCATTTTAGTCCCTCGACTTTAAAGACTTAGCGGTTTCCCCCCTCAACTTTAAAAACTTTAACGCTTTTTCACCCTCAACTTTAAAAACTTTAACGCTTTTTCACCCTCAACTTTAAAAAATTTAAAGCTTTTTCACCCTAAACTTTAAACGACTTTTAACTTTTTCTGTCTGCACTTTATATGCTTTTGCGTTTTCCCCCCCTCAGCTTTAAATAATACTTTTACGCTTTCTACCCCTCAGAATTTTTTTTGGGTTCAACTAATACGAACATCTACTCAGATTAATAATAAATAACGGCATCGTTTTAGCAAATAGCTACATTTATATTTCGATAAAAAAGTAAAAAAACAAAAAGTCGAGTCGTTTTATCCGGAGTAGGATAAACGACATCCTCTCCTCTTCTCGCTTCGATCAATGACCTGATCCGGAGCTGATGGGATGGAAGGTCGTAAAAATATTATTTAAAGTAAAAAAAAAAAAGTTACGATAAGTAAGAAATAAAAAAGACGTGGAAGCCCAACAATAATAAGCCCAAACGAAGCCCAAAAAAACACCCTCAGCCCATACCCGGGCACGAACCATGGCCTCATCTTGCATGCGACGGAGGTTACGAGAAATACGTTGATGAAAGGGTTTTTTTGTTTATATGAACTGTAATCGAACTCGTGCGAAGCACGAGAGATTCTCTAGTTCTACATGAAATTACATAAGACCGTTTTGCTACTTTAAAGAAGTTTGTGAAATAAATTAACATTTTAAATATGAATTTATACAATAAATTACTTATCACATAGTTTTTTGCTTCTATAACGGTTATCTATTTCAATTGTCACTCTATACGTCAATGGGGGTTTGTCCCATTGGTAGGAGGTTGTACTCCCCTAGGGGAGGTCTCGGGTTCGAGAACTTTGCCGTTCAAAAAAAATTGTCACTCTATACATAGTTTCAACATGAAATTATAACAATAATAAAAGGCAACAATATTGTAACCTTAAGAAGTTTAAATCTCTTTTACTAATAACAAATTACAAAACTAAAGTTCTTAAACAATAAAATCTTTAATTGCAAATTTAAGACAATAGTTATATCTAAACTCAATCATTTATGTATTATTTAGATTTTTAATTTTCGTTTGATTTAAAGACGTGTTATATGTCCGCGTATTGCAAATGTTTTTTTAAGCATACTTCTTGATGTATGAATGAAACTACGATCCAGTTTGGTCTAAAAAGAAATTGTGATGTCACATCCTAGCCCCCCTAGACCAAATGCTATGTTGAAAATGGGTTGTTCGGGTCAAGTTTGGTCTAATTTCACCAATTTTCACTCAAGGCATATTTTAAGCACGCCCGGACCATTTAGCAAATGACCCATGACCCTCCCGGTCTTGTGTTGACCCGCTTGGGCCCGTTTTATGAAAGAATTTAGACCATTCGGGCTCTTTTAATTCCAATTTTCGGTTATGCTCCATTCCTACACCATTTAATAAAGGAAAATGTTGTTTTCACTATAGCAGAAAACTAAAGGAAGAGATAAGAAAAACATAATTGGAAGCTTTATACAACCATTTAACCTTTATTTCTCGTTTATAAGCATTTGAAACATTTAATTTTATGTTTATTGGTAAATATCGTATTAAATTGTAATAAGAAAGTTCAAAAGGTTGAATCGATAGTTGATAAAAGATTATATATTAAAATATTATTAAACCTTTTATATAATAAAAATTGAAACACTCGGCCTTAAAGATTACATTCCAAGAAGTCATCCTCGGAATTTAAGGATTCACTCGGCCTTAAAGATTACATCAAAAATCAAAATTTGTAAATCTTAAAGATTACATCTGCAAAGGTTCGATTAGTAGTTGTTGGGCTTGAAACAATCGGCCTCAATCCACAAAACCCAATTAAAAGTTTGGGAAATTGGGATTTATCTAATATTGATTTCAGGAATTATATTTATGATAAGATGTATACGTAACAAGTGGGTTTGCTAGGTTTTTTTTCACGTACCCAGATATTGAAAGAAAGAAAAAGAAACAAATAGACGACATTCCAGAATTGTTCCCCTGATTCAATTGTTATTGCCAATAAAAGATGTCGACAACCATGACGGGGACATAGTAGCATTTGTCAAATATTTTTTGTAATATAAAAAATAGTTATATTTATGTATTTTTAAACTTTTGCCTATAAAAATAAAAAAATCTAAACTTTGTCACAAAACAATAAAATTTTATCCACTTGTAAATTCTATTTGGTTTGCCCCCACGTAAAAAGATTTCCAGCTCCGCTTCTGGCCGTGCCTCCATCATGTCCAAGACATGGCTACACGCTTGATTTACTATCAATATCCTCAGGTTTCCTAAAGACGTGTAGTTTCCTAGTGAATAAGAAGAAAACTATTTGCATTATATAGATCTCACTTTGCTTAGGTATCGTAGGGAAAATTTACCAGTCCAAAAGTATCATTCTTGAAGTAAACATCAGGAACAGAGAGACGGTTGCTCTTGTTAATAAATGGATTCTTAAACTAATCCTGTGTTACATTCCTTTGTTTACATTGACCGATGAGATATTATGTAGTGAAATTTAAATGCAATAAGTTTATATGAATAATGAATGGATGAACACAAATATATGAATTTTTTATAATAAAGAATTCGAAGCTTCTACTCTTTTGATATAATTTATGTAGAAACTAAAATAATACCTTCGAATTCTTTCTTTTCTTCTATGTCAATATGTAATAAGGATTTACGATAATTTTTAATATTTTTAAAAAAGAGGACTAGTTATGCAATGACATATATATTTTCAGAAAGAGATAGTAAGGTCTAACAACTCTCAAAATAGTATGTTTTCGTTTATTTAGAAAAATTAAATAGGTCATATTTAATTTTTTTATTTCTAGACATCACAATACTCAGGACCGGTCCTGCAAATCATTTTACATATTATAACCGCCACCCGAGTATTTTTCTTTCCTTTGACCTTCAATGACCGTTAGATTAAATAAATAAAAAAATAGAGGTTAATTTTTCTATTAATTAAAAATTAATAAGTTGCCTATATTTAATAGATAACCAATTTGTATATAATACCTTTTTGTGCATTTCATCATGTGTTTAATAAAAAGCAGAACGACAATGTTTTAGAAGTAACCGACAAAGAAAAATAAACTAACCGTAATCTGTAAAATGGTTCGATTGAACAAAAATGAAAGGTAGATACCTGTAATTAAAAACTTAAAATTAAAAAAATTAAGTACCTCTAATAACTAAAAACTAAAAGGTTTGTTTTCGTATTTTTGTTCTTTTCACCCGATACTAAAGGATGAAATATAAAATAATCGTAAATGACGCGATTCAGTAGCAATAGGTATGATTTTTCAGTAAACATCAAAGCGAACAAAAAAAAAATCGTGTTTTAGAGAAATTAAAAACAGTACCACCGGTTTTTGATTTGGTATTTTGACTCGGTTTTTTGGATAATTATTCAGTTTATTTATTTTTTGGTAACCCCTTAATATAAAAGAAAATATTGTTAATTTACACAAAGATTTATGTAGAGTTTTTTTTTATTGGAAGGCACAGTTTACTTATTCTTATCATGCTATTTTAGATAATTTGGATTTATGTTTTTTTTCTTTTGGATTAATTATGATTTTTGAGGCGAACTTTTAATGGTTGATCTACAAAATTTCAAGTGACATAGGTACCTTATTAACAGTATGAAGTTTTTTTTTTTTTTTTCAATTTCATGTTGCTGTCATCTGATGTGTTGTACATCCCTTGTTTGTACAAAATGTGTTATCCTATTTACCCGAATATAATGTTTCATATCGGTAACGTCGGTACTATTCTTTGGTCTAAGTCATCTCAAATTAACTTGGGAGTGGACCTAATAATTTGGTCTGTCAATTTGTAGACCTCATATTCTGTGTATATTATTGCAAATGTACGAATCAGCTTGAACCGAGAAAACAAGTCAGCCAAGCCTATTTAATTTGGTCGATTAGTTTTTGACTTAATCAAACAAAGCTATCCGCTCGAATAGAAAATTCCTTAATCGGCTGGTCAATTTTAAATATTTGAACCCGAGTAACTTGGTTTGATTAACATTTGTAAGGAGAAACTTGCCTTTCATCCAAATTGAACCATTTAGACAAGTAAGCATTAAAAAATCGAGATAAACGATTATTTTCCAAAAGAACTTTTCTTTTTCATGAACTTAACCTTTGTTATGAGGTTTTGACTCTCGAAAGCTTAGATATCACATGTTTACCGTATGGTTCCAACTTCCAACAAAAGAGGCTCATCAAGGTCCACTTATTTTCTCTAAAAATGGTGTTACACTCGTGGGAGCACTCGCCTAATTACGTAAAGGCATATCACGTTAATTAATAAAAGAGATGAAGTACTTCTGCATATATATTGATGGTAAGGTAGCCCGATCGAAAACCTGAAAATGGTATTGGCCTGATAATCTTGTTCTAGCGTAAGAAACGACAACGACAACAGTTTTTATCAGTTATCTATAGTTCGTATATGTTGTTGCTAGGACAAAACACTTTATATAAAGTACATATATTCTAAAATGTTATACGGATAATTGGTTATTAGGGCACACGGTATGATATGGGATTACTTTTGCTGATGTGCCATTGAGAATCATGATTCTGAGTTTTTTTGTGGTGTGATAATGAGAATTGTGGGTGATTGTGGGAGATGTGAGACTACCAATTTTTTTTTTAAACATTTAAATAGAATAAACACATTAAGCTTATAAAATATCAAATTAAATAAATAATGTTACACGTATTTTTCAAATAAAACTTGTAATCAAGTTTAAAACAAAAATTACTTCTTTTGAAAATATTATGTTAAAAAGAAATCAAAATGGAAATAAAGAAACCTTAAAAAATGCAAATAACTAAATATATTAGGCCAAAAATAAAAAATTTAAAAAATATATTCTTTCTTCCTTCACCTCCTCCATTGTTATATACCTGCAAAAGAAACAAAGAAAAAACAAAGAAGTTAATCAAATTAGAAAACAAGAAAAAAATATAAAAAAAATCAATAACGATCGTTAAAGAGAGAACGATCCCCGAGAACGAAACCCATAACGAGCGACCTCGGTATGGTAACGAGCGACCTCGGTATGGTAACGAGGGAGACGCTCGTTGTGGGTTTGACAACAAGCCAATAACGACGCTATAATCAACCATACCCCGTGCTATTATAATTCATACCACAAACTTATTAGACTAGTGTGTATCATTGTATTGCTAGCCCATATATTGTAGTCCACTAGAGAGCCCATATATGTACACTATATATGTATATCGTTTGCATGGAATACAGCAGCAACTCATTTATCCAATCTCTAATACCTAATATGGTATCAGAGCCCTTGATTGGCTCCTAAAAATATTCCAAAACCCTAAAATCACTACCCACCATCGACTAAGTTCTTTATGCCGTCTTCACCCTAATCGCAACCAGAGAATAAATTTCCTTTGGTTCTCTCTTTTCTCATTCATTCTCAGCAAGTTATCATTCAATCATGCAGGGAGATGCCCCAGGCTCGTCCGAATCCGATAAGGTGTTCGGAATAACCAACATCAAGTCGTTTATCTCCATTACTCTTGATATGGAGAAACATAATTATGCACAATGGAGACTCATGTTCGAAATGCATTGTATCACCTGGGAAGTTGAAGGTTTTCTCGATGGAACCTCCACTCCTAAAGGACCCGGTGACAAATCTTGGCGAAAACGCGATAATCTTATTAAGATGTGGATTTACAACACTATTAGCCAACCCCTTTTGCAAATGGTTATGAAGAAAGGCGACACCGCTAGGCAGCTATGGAAGGCACTCGAAGATTTGTTTCAAAGCAACAAAGACTCGAAGGCGATGCAACTAAACGAAGATCTTCACAACACACGACAAGAGGATCTTTCGGTCACGGAGTATTGTTATAAGATGAAGGTAATATTCGATCTACTTGCAAACATCGATCAACCAATTGATGAAAGAACCCTCGTTAGTCACACCATTAATGGTTTGTCACCAAAGTTTGAAGCTGTAGCCACTTTTCTCCGCTACCAACGCCCGCTCCCATCCTTTCTCTATGTTCGAGACATTCTCATAGCGGAGGAAACCCGTCTAAACCGCTCTCCGAATCCGGCTATCACCAAGGACTCCTCCTCCTCACCCACTGTTCTCCACGTCCGTGGCAATACCAACAACCGCAACTCCGGACCGCAATTATGTCGAAACTTTCAACGCGGACACTGTCAATACGGGGAAGGTTGTCGCTTCCTACATGTAATACCGACTCAAGAGCAATTTAGTAGAAGTTTTATGGGAAATTCTCGGGGTAGTCGCTCATCTGGGCAGTCTTCGTCGTCATCATATTCATCTGGTAATACTCGCCATGCAGGTACTGGTCATAATATATCCTACTACAAGGCTCAAAGTAGTTACACTCCACACAGCCCAAACCAACAGCAGCCCAGTCCGTCTGGGCTTTATTATTCTGGCCCAACAGCAACAAACCACAAGGCAGCTTCTTATACTCCCACGGCTCCACCAGGTTTTCAACATTCCCACACCACATGTTCTGCCATGCACGTTCAAACTCCATCTACCGATCAAGCCACAACATTGCCTCAAGCTTTCACCAACCTGACATTCAAAGATAATGGGGAACAGGAGTGGTACATGGATACCGGTGCAACGTCACACCTCACTTCGGATGCAGGTAACCTTCGTAAAGTTTTTAATAAAAGTGATTATTCATCTATTCTTGTTGGTGACGGGGCTTCAATACCGGTCACCAACATGGGATCTAGCTTATTGCCATCACCCCACCGCCCCTTATATTTAAATAACGTCCTTGTCACTCCACAAATAATTAAAAACTTAATTTCTGTTCGTCGCTTTACAACTGATAATGATTGTTCCGTTGATTTTGACAAATTTGGTTTTTCTGTGAAGGACTATCAGACCCGAAACACCCTCCTCAGATGTGACAGCCCTGGTGACCTTTACCCCGCTTTACCTAATGTCAAGCCCTCATTTGCACTTTTGTCATTCAGTCAAGACCTATGGCATCAACGACTTGGCCACCCACGTGAAGATGCTCTTCGTGTCCTTAGTTTACATGGTTTAATTTCTTTCAATAAAAGTAAAACTCAATCTTTATGCAATGCGTGTCAACTTGGAAAGCATGTAAAGCTTCCATTTTATACTTCTTCATCTATTGTCGAGTCGGTTTTTGATATTGTCCATTCGGACTTATGGACTTCCCCTATTCCGAGTGTAAGTGGAATAAAGTACTATGTTTTATTTTTAGATCATTTTTCGCATTTTGTGTGGGTTTATCCGTTACGTAGAAAATGTGACGCTTATGCAAGATTCTTACATTTTAAAGCTTATGTTAAAACACAATTCAACCAAAACATTAAATCTTTTCAATGTGACCATGGGGGTGAATTTGACAACAACCAAATGCACTCACTTTTCGAAAATAATGGCATACAATTTCGGTTTTCTTGTCCCAAAACATCTCAACAAAATGGTAAATCTGAACGTATGATCCGCACTATTAACAATCTTATTCGTACCCTACTTTTTCAAGCAAATTTACCGGTCATCTATTGGGTCGAGGCGCTTCACATGGCCGCCTATCTCTTAAATATTCTACCCTCAACCTCAATTAATAACCAAATCCCTTTTGAAAAATTGTTTAACAAACCCCCAAGTTACAACTTACTTCGTGTTTTCGGTTGTTTGTGATACCCGCATCTTCATACGTCACATAAACTCCAACCACGCTCCACTCCGTGCATCTTTCTTGGGTATCCAACTAGTCACCGCGGCTATAGATGTCTTGACTTGGCAACAAAGAAAATCATAATCTCTCGACATGTCATTTTCGATGAAAACACTTTCCCATTCACCACATCCAAAACACCAACCCCTACACACAAATATACATTCCTTGACGACTCCTACAACGACTCTCTTTGCACACCCTCTACCACGCCATCAGCTCACCACCCGCCACCCCCACCTCCCCCACCTGATACCCCTACTTCCCCCGAGAGCCCCTCTCAAACCTCCTCCCCCTCGCCATCACACTCCTCACCCGAAGCCTCAAACTCCAATGCCCAAACCACTCCCGAAACCCACAACTCCAGCTCCCAAACCAACGCCGTACCCAACCACCACGCCTCCCCAAACACACCTGAACCCGAAAACTCAGCCCCTTCCACCCATTCGGGTCCCTCGTCTGCCACCTCCACCACTGCTCAACCTGAACCCCCGACACCCACTCATCCCATGGTCACACGCTACAAAAGTGGCAACCTCAAACCTATTCGTCGCCTAAACCTTCTTGCCACCACTGCCATACCCGTACCACGTTCACATATTGAGGCCTTAAAACATCCCCAATGGCATAAATCTATGATAGAAGAATATAATGCTTTACTTAAAAACAATACTTGGGTTCTTGTTCCCCGTCCTGCAGGTGCTAACGTTGTACGATCCATGTGGCTTTTTAAACATAAGTTTCATGCAGATGGTACCCTCAGTCGCTACAAGGCCAGACTTGTAGCCAACGGTCGCAGTCAGCAGCAGGGCATTGATTGTGATGAAACATTCAGTCCGGTTGTCAAGCCGGGCACTATTCGCACGGTTCTCAGTTTAGCTCTTTCTCGCTCCTGGCCTATACACCAGCTCGACGTCAAGAATGCCTTTCTACACGGTAATCTTGATGAGACCGTTTATATGCATCAGCCGCCAGGTTTTGTTGACAAAGCTCGACCGGGTTATGTTTGTCTTCTTCAGCGATCTCTATATGGCCTAAAACAGGCCCCACGCGCTTGGTTTCAACGTTTTGCAACTTTTGTTGAACGTCTGGGTTTTCATCACAGCCGCACAGATCCATCATTGTTTATCTTCCGAAGGGGCACAGACACAGCTTACTTATTATTATATGTGGACGACATCATTCTCACCGCGTCGTCAACTAGCTTTCTTCAGCGTATCATCCGTGCTCTGAGCAGCGAATTTTCTATGACTGATCTGGGTGACTTGAGTTATTTTTTGGGCATCTCCGTTACTCGCAGTGCTACCGGCATGTTCCTGTCCCAACACAAGTATGCTTGTGACATCTTAGAGCGGGCAAATATGCTTAATTGCAATCCTTGCAAGACTCCAGTTGATACAGATTCGAAACTCGGTCTCAGCGGCCCTCCTGTTGCAGACCCGAGTTTATACCGTAGTCTTGCGGGGGCATTACAGTATCTCACCTTCACACGTCCCGATCTATCCTATGCGGTACAGCAGGTTTGTCTTTTTATGCATGATCCTAGAGAGCCACACTTACAGGCTCTCAAGCGTATTTTACGGTATGTCAGGGGTACTACTGATCTCAGTCTCCAGCTCTACTCATCTCCGACCACTCAGCTGACCGCCTATACAGATGCAGACTGGGGAGGTTGTCCTGACTCCAGACGATCCACATCTGGGTACTGTGTGTTTCTTGGCTCTAACCTTTTGTCTTGGTCGTCTAAACGACAACATACAGTCTCTCGCTCCAGTGCCGAGGCAGAATACAGGGGTGTCGCCAATGCTGTAGCCGAAACCTCTTGGGTACGCAATCTTCTTCGCGAACTTCATAATCCTTTGGTCACCGCTACTATTGTTTTTTGTGATAACGTAAGCTCAGTCTACATGTCATCGAACCCGGTTCATCATCAGCGGACCAAACATATAGAGATTGATATTCACTTTGTGAGGGACAAAGTGGCTGCGGGTCAAGTCCGGGTTCTCCATGTTCCTTCTAGATACCAGTATGCTGACATTTTCACTAAAGGCCTGCCTGCACCATTATTCACAGAGTTTCGCTCCAGCTTGAGTGTTCGTCATACTCCCGCTCAATCTGCGGGGGCATATTAGACTAGTGTGTATCATTGTATTGCTAGCCCATATATTGTAGTCCACTAGAGAGCCCATATATGTACACTATATATGTATATCGTTTGCATGGAATACAGCAGCAACTCATTTATCCAATCTCTAATACCTAATAAAACTTTATTATCTTTTTGAATATTTAAGAACGAACTAGAAACAACTAAAATGGATGTAAACAAGAGACATGTGATGAAAATATCTTATACGAACAGCTAGTGGCATTGTGGTCACACTTTTCCTTTGGTTTCTAGCGTTTTGCTAATTATAATATTTCTCTTCCACATATTTATTTCAAAAAGTATTACGACCGCCTACTTTTATAGACATGTCGATAAAGACTAGACTGACATGTCATCGGACGTGGATTATTGCCACCACTTGGTCACTCGAGCTCAGTAGCCACAAGCTACAACGCTCATATACGTAGCTTAGTTGGTTCAGATTGGAAGGACTTTACTAATAGCTCATGTTTTTCAAATATGTATGCATGCTAAATAGTATAGGAACAAAGTTTGATATTATCTTCCACATATTGTATAATAGCGTTGTCGGTAACACCATCTTAACCATTTTTCACTATCAATGTACGTCTTTAAGACAATAATACTAAAAATCAAACCTTGTTATCTTTCCCAACCGAAAATATTTACATATGAACAAAAATGATATCGTGTAAAATGATCATCTTTGTTTCGATTATTTAACTAACCATTTAATTTTTTTCGCCATATTATTCAAGTTGAGATCATATAGATAAGTTACATGTCATAATCGAAACATTTTATCATATTGTTGTTTGGTGTGTTTTGGAAATTTGAAAGACTTTTTCCTAGGACTAAAACTATATATAAATGCATGTTGTAAAATGTTATGGATAATTGCTTATTAAATCTCATACTAGTAATTTTTATAATATTATTGAATATTTAACAACAAAATGACTGCAAAACAACAAAAGATGAATAAAATATCTGATATAAATATATAAAATATCTAGTGGATTGTGGTGGCACTTTTTTCTTTGGTTTCTACTGTATTACTGGTTAAAAAATTTCTATTCCACGTATTTATTTATTGCAAAAGGTATTACGAATAGTAGTGACATGTCATCATACGTGGACAAATATTACCACGTCAGACTAAAAGGTTGCCTCTTCCCCAAAGGCCAGTTTACTTTTAATCCGACCTTTAATCTCATTGATGAGCTGGTTTATCACTTTTTTGCCACATCGGCAGGTACTTTTGGAACTTTTATACCCCACTTTGCATTCTAAATTCGAAACTTAAGATTCGTATCGTTGTGGAATGTATTTTATTATCCATGCGATGGTAAATATAGAAATCGATCCCTATACTTTTACTAACCTACGGTTTAGACCGTTATGTAAGTCCGTATATTTCATTATTTCATTATCTTTGATGGTTTAAAAATTCACATATGCATTATTTTATTTTATTCTGGGCTCATGTTTAGGGTATGACTCCGGTTTATAAGAAAGTACAAATTTTTTATATATGTCTTTTATAATTTAAAAATTAGATAAACTCTCTACAAATATGAGGACCGAGGAGTATAAGATTCGATTCATTCTCAATACCTGTATTCATATTGAAAAAATTTATTGTGTCAAAATGAATCATTTAGAGTTTAAACTCATCCCTCTCCCTCTCTTACAAATTAATCCCTCATATTTCAAAAGGAAACTATAGATTTTGCAATAACGGAAGTTGTCACATACGGAAGACTTATATTATGTATTTATTTCGATTTTCTCATTCTTTTGAGAAATGAGTCCTCAAAAATGAATTTTTACAAGTACCAAATAGCCTGCTAAAACATTGTATAAGAGGCTAAGTAACTAGAACGGGTAAAATAAAATACCTTACTATAGTACTCATAGTTTTGTAAAGATTATATGCTTTGGTTTTGGGGCATCGACATGTACACGGTTTAATAGTCCAAGCTAGTTGTACATGATCTTAGTGTTATCCATATTGGATAAACGATGAACAAGAACAAGATTTAACTAGACGAAAGTAGTCGGGTGTGGCTATTAAGAAGTTATGTTTGACAAAAAAAAAAACAGCTATAAGCCTATAATATAAGAATCATGTAGTTCATGTGTTTGACTTATTGTTTGTAGGTTTTAAACTTGATCAATATATTATTTCATTTGATTTTTAGAGAGTACGTGTCACAAATTGCCATTGATTTTCAGTTTCTTAAGTCTAAAATAATTATGCACAAGTCAAAATATGATGAAATAGTCAACTTCAGACCAATTTATCAAAAAATATTCTTGAAGGACTAAACTTGCATGATTGAAAATAGTTTAGGCACTAAACTTGTAGTTCACCTTTTTCCAATATAGTTGGCTTTTGATTTGAGCTGTCTATAAAACAACACCCAACAAGGCCAAGTAGATCACCAAAAAATTGTGGACGTTTCCTATATTTCGATCCTAATTTAAACGATAATAACTATTTTCTATAACGACTATCTTCGCCGTTAATATATTATCCGCGACAAGATGTGTAGAAGACCCTCATCTCCTAGTGAATCCGACAATGTTTCTGGTGGTTCAACCGATACATATATCCAGATTATAACGTCTGGTGGTCGAAAGATTCCTGCTCATGCTAACATTCTGGTAACCAAATGTCTCATAATATAATTGAACTCGTGAAAACAAATTACTTTTTCCGTCTCAAAATTATTGTTTTACATTTCTGTTTTAATTTGTCCTAACATAATGGTCATTTTCTATATATGGAAAGGGAAATTTATTAGATTTTTTTTACTTCTTTACTTTTAATTACTTTTAGCATTAAATGTTGAAATGAGATAAATTGTGTTTTTTGTTTATTTATTTGATTTGTTAGATTGGAGGATATATTTAATAATATTTGTGGTTTGTTTGTTATGTGTAATTCAGGCATCAGCTTCGACTGTGTTCGAAAGCATAATTGAAAGGCCACGAAAACATCGAAGCTCCGAGAAGACTATTCGGATCCTCGGTGTTCCGTGTGACGCTGTGCAGGTCTTCGTTGGATTCCTTTATTCCAGGAAGTAAGTTCCTAACCATAAGCCAACCAATTTAGTGATTTATTAATCTACAATTATAATTAAATATTTAATGAGTTAATTATGATAATTGTTAGTTTCATGCTAGCCATAAAATAAAATATTTATACAAAAACGCCGACCAGCCTCCAATGCGTTAATCATTGTCCACCTGGCACCACTCACGTATAATCTTTAATATTCAAAGAAAATTGGGACAAGTAATTGACCAAAATGCCCTTCCAGGTGCACTGAAGAAGATATGGAGAAATACGGGATCCATCTATTGACATTGTCTCATGTCTACCTTGTACCACAACTAAAATCGCGGTGCACTAAGGCGTTGATTGAACGATTGACAACTGATAACGTGACTGATGTGCTTCAACTTGCGAGGCTTTGTGACGCGCCTGATCTCTACCTCAAGTGCATGAAACTTGTGACTAATAGTTTTAAGGCTGTTGAAAAAACTGAAGGATGGAAGTTTCTTCAAAACAATGATCCTTTCCTTGAGCTCGAAATCCTTCAATTCATTGATGAAACTGACTCGGTACATTAAACATTTATATGCTTTTCTTTTTATTTTGAACATTAACCAGTAGTGTACCCGCTCTATTCAACGGTTTAATTAATTTTAATGTTTAAAAGTCTTAAATGTTTAATAATATATGAATCGAATTTTAGCTAATTATTTGTTCCAATTTAAATGTGTAGAGGAGAAAGAGGAGCAGGAAGCATAGGAGAGAACAAAGTTTGTATTTTCAGCTAAGTAAAGGTATGGATTGTTTGGAACATATTTGTACCGAAGGTTGCATAAGTGTTGGACCATACGACAAAGAACCGAGCAAAAACAAGGCTCCATGTAGCAAATTCTCAACATGTCAAGGCCTTCAACTCTCTATTCAACATTTCGCAAATTGCAAAAAGAGAGTAAACGGAGGTTGTGTTAGATGCAAAAGAACGTTGCAACTCTTCAAACTCCATGCTTCCATTTGCGAATCACCGGATTCTACTTGTAAAGTTCCCCTTTGCAGGTAATTAGTAATTAATTTAAATCATTAGTTCCAAAATGCTAAATTACTAGCTGTAATTATTAGGCAATGTGTCGCGTAGATCTAACAACGAATTAGGAACCTTGATTTGGTTTCTAGAAGAGACGATATTTCACATGTGTGGAGTAGTTGTGAAGATGTTAGGTGCAATAATTTTGATTGCGAAATGCATTGATGTAGGAACTAGTTAGCGTAGAATGCGTGTGACAATCGAGCTACAATAAATCTTTCAAGATATTTTTCTAACAGAATAAAAAGATCTAGAAATGAAATGTTTGATACGACTGGTGATCGATTATTAGCCATGAATTGCATGATAAGTAGGGTTATCAAATTATAATGATCAATTTAAGTTGATATTTTTTCTTGAAGTTAATTTTTATATGAGTTTTAAAATGACAGTTTTATTATTTTTGCAGTAAATTTAAGATGGGAAATGGAGTAGAAATGAAGAACAAAAAAGAAGAAGAAAGATGGAAATTATTGGTGAAAAAAGTGATATTAGCAAAGGCTACATCATCTTTATTATTGCCAAAGAGAAAAAGAATGGAAGAACATGTATCATGTGGGGAAGGCAATGTTAATCATGATTATGTTATTAGAAACTTAGTTTGTTAATTATATTATTATTTATATTTCACAAAGGAAATAGCATAGCATGTGTGTATATGTTGGTTGTGGGGATGCCATACAAATATATATATACATATATTCATTGTATCCTTCTACTTTTTCTTTTTTTTTTGTCCTTTTTTTCTAGATGTTAGTGAGGTGGTAGGTCTTTTGCATAATTTTGGACTTTTGAGGATGGAGGAACCTTGCTTATGTAATTGCATATTTGCATGTTACATTTTGTAATATACATGTGATTTATGTATAAACGACCTTTTTTATGTTTGGGGTGTTATGCGGGTTAAAAAGTTTATATTTTAATCCGTAAAGTTATGTAGTTTTTAAGAGGTTAGAAGTAGCTAAAAGTCAAAAACAAAAACAAAATTAGAATAAAAAAAACAAAAAAAAAACAATGTTGTATGCTATAGAAAAGTATTTTATAACCGTAACTTATATATATATTAAAGATAATGAAAGAAAAATTGAAAACCTAACATGTTAATTGGCGGTTGGGATCAAATTGCCTGCCTAGTTCAATGAATAGTAAATTGTCTCACAATTTCGGATAGGAACACACGCTCCTAAATGAGTTTCGGATCGGAACAAAAATTACTCCTAAATGTTAGTATATGAATGTGATTCAATATAAAAATGTTTGTCAAGAACAACTTTTACGATTTTGGTTAATGGAGAATTCTCCAAAGGGCTTTAGATAAGATTTGATTGTTTTCTTTGTTTTGAAGTATGGAAACCTTACTCATAGGGTTATTTGCTTTAGAAGTTATCAAACAATTAATTTAGCATCATGGGTAAGTTTAGTTTTTATTTATTCTTTAGTACCAAACATTAAATACGTTAAGAATCAAGTCGATTTGTGTTTCAAATGCATATGACATATTTTTTTTCATTCTAACCAAGAGTCATGTTCCATTCCAATCATATAAGATAAGATTTGATAGTCATTTACTCGTTTCGTATTCGTTTTATATATATATTCGTTGTTTATCAATTCCCGCTCATTAGACAATGAATTGAAGATCTAAAGGTAGATCTTAGATAAGGGTCCTCTCAGGGCAGTGACGGAGCTACATGGAAGTCACGGTTGACCATGATCCACCCACAAAATCTTAAATTTTATTCATTTTCTATAGTTTTATCATGTTTTTGGTTTAATGTCTAGTAATTGGCTCACTCAAAAGTTATAAATTTCATCAATTATATATACTTCATCACTTGTAAATTATTTGGCCCTCCTAGAGTTGAATTTCTAAGGTCCGTCATTAAACACAATTTCTTCAATAAAAATAGTGGCATCGCACGCAAGATGTACAACATTGTTAAACGCGACGTTAAAGATGTAATCTATAACACGATTACATGCATGATGAACCCAAGATAATTGAAAACTCAAATGAGATACCTAATATCTAATATCATCTACAATTTACAGTCAGGGTCGCCAAATAAAATTTGATGGCCCTGTACGATATATGAAAAGAGGCCCATAAGATGAAAACCGTAAATATATGCAGAAAAATGAAGTGTTATATATAAAAATGAAGTGTTACATATAAAAAAAATGTTATAATAGACAAAACAATGGTACCATAATATTATAATTCTATGACTCAATTCTAGAATAAGTAGATGCAAAATATTTCATTAAAATACAAGTAAAAATTACCTTTCACTATTTGTTTTATAGTATCTTTCGGCAAACATTTTTGAAAGTAAATTTGTTTATTAAACCTTTATAATCAATACTCTCATATAGACTTTTATCATTTCTAATTTGTTAAGCCTCTTTTGTGATATTGTAGACCGTAAGTACGACTTCAACAACTTAAGTTTTGAAAAACTCTTTTCAGCAGATGCAAGTGTTACAAGAATAAACAATATCCTATATGCAATAAATGCATTAAGAAAACAAGAAATCAAAAGTCTTTTCATACTCTTGGTATTGATCGAATCATCTTTTAAGAGAAACTATTGTTTGATCATCAATGTAATAGAAACAATTCACTTTAAATGATTTCTCGGCGGATAACGAATCGGTTTAATCATTTGGATTCTCATTAAATTGTTTTTTCCTACGAAGAAAAACTGGATCAATATACATTTCAGTTGCAGTTTGCTTAGAAACCTCAATTGCATTAGATAAACCCAATTGCATTTATTATAAACCCGATTTCATGAACTCCTCAAAGTAAGAAATCAAAACTTTCACTTCCTCGATAATCATATCCTTAAATTGTAAACTCTTACAAACCAATTTACGACAAATAAGATTTCAAATCAAATGATTATTGCTACTAAAAACTCAAAATTACCAAGCTCAATTCTTACTAGAGAGTCGACTTCACTTATGGTAATTATTATTTTTTTGGACCTATAACTGTAGTACGGGTTTTCAAAATTTGGAGGCCCTCAAAAATCGAAAGTCTTGTACAATCATACTTATGACACTTACCAAGATCCTCCACTATCTACGGTTTACATAAGGCCCCATGAAGGGACGGTAGACAAGAAAACAAAACATTGCAAGTTGTCAATCTGACACAACATATAGCATTTAAGCACGAATATTGTATGGGACTTGCCCAAACTGTCGGCTGAAGCAAATTCTGGCAATTAGGCATTTCATAGACTTTTGTTAAAAGTTTAAAAACATAGATACTTACCCGTTGCTCGTCATTAGCGGAATTAAATATCTCGACATTTACAAAATTCATTTTAACTTTACTAACAAAATTGATCGGTAACATACTAACATGTGATACACCAGGACCAGGTTATTGAACTAGGATCGTTTATTGGTATTTTTATTTAAAATATAGTTTGCTAATCATAGAAAGTAATAAATACTTGTTGATTAACAACAAAGCATGTCTGTATATGTTGGTTGTGGGGATACCATGTAGATATTGTTATATTCTTTTGTTTTTTCTTCCTATCAAAATTAGGTGCGTTTGTTTTGGCTTATATAAGGGGTTTTTGGCTTATTGCAATTTCAACTTATGTTTCATAAGCCCCAATTTCTGACTTATGTAAGGATTTATGGGTTTATTACTGTTTATCACAAACATTAATAAGCCCATAAACCATTATATAAGCTAGAATATTCGAGTTTATAAAATATAAGCCGAAATTATTGCAATAAGTATAAAGAAACACACTTAATAAGTTAGTACTTGGCGGATCATAAATAATTTTTGAGACCACTTTCTATCTTACTATATAAAAAGATGAAATGCATTGTTATGTTAACGTTATGTCAATACTTTTTCAGAACGACTTAACACTACCTATCATAACAAGACTTAACTTTTATTAAATTCCTCCGTTAATTTAATTTTTAATTTCTCTTTTACTAAAAACAAAATTTTTAAAAATAAATAACCAATATATTATTTAAAATCAAGAAACATTACAACATTAACTAGATGCTGATACCTGTTAGCATCGGGTTTTTAAGTTGGATCTTTAGGCGTATTTTCTCTATCAGAATGTACAACATAATTTATCGCAACGTTAACCATGTGATCTATAAACACGATTACATGCATGTCGAACCCAAGGGAATTGCAAACTACAATGGGATTCCTAAACTTTAATGTCATATACGATTAAACCAGGGTCCCATGAAGGGATTGTATATGTCGGGGAGAGAGTGCAAGCAATGAAAATTGTCAATCTAACATAACATATAGCATTTAACCACAAATATCGTATAGGACGGACCTAAACTGTCCGCTAAGCAAAGTTTTTTGCAGTTTGGCATTTCTTATATGCCTTCGGTAGTAAATGTTCACCTTGATCGACTTGTCTTGATTGGCACTCAGACGATTCCGTTAACATATTAAGTTTCTAAAAGGGACTAGAGTGTTTTTTCTACTTCTCTTAAGCCATTAAAGTTTTTTTTTTCCTTACAACTTACGCTTTCATGATCGATCCTTTAAAGATATTTTTCTAATAAATAAAAAGATCTATGAGGAATGATTGATATGATCTGTGATTATAAGCCATGTATTATTGCATGATATATGGAGTAATCAAAAACCATAAATGATATTTATCTATAAACTTTTTTTTATTTATTTTTTTTGAACGACAAAGTTAGTGATTCGGGGCCACAATCACATTCAATTGGGCAGTATGCGACCCACGAACCTCACACCAAAGTTAGTTACATATCTCCTAATATTCACTTACGGAGGAAACCCCAGAGGACATATCTCCTAATATTCACTATTCACTTAAGGAGGAAACCCCAGAAGAAGACTCGAACATAAGACCTCCCCTAAAAAGGACAACCTCCTATCAATGGACAACACATTTAGCATCTTGTTTTTGTGTTTTCTTCTTCTTAAAATTAAATTAGTGAATTGATATATGACAGGGTCATAAATGATTTTGGAATTTTGGGTATGGAGGACCCCTTCTTTATTCAATTCCATACTTGCATCACATATTTCACTTTACATTAAAAGATATTTTTTTATAAATATAAAATGTTTGTCGATAGCTATTATAATGATCTTAATCTACATAAGCGTCTCTCAAAGATGTATAAGATTATGATAATTGTTCATATTTAAGAGGCTTCATATATAAAGAACTTAAGATACTTGTAATATTCGAACATAGGACGTTATTGATATTATATAAGTAAATAATCTACGCTTTATAATTTTCTGAAGTACAACATATATGATTGTTGTTATAAAAAAATATTATTTTTATAAATACTTCAAAAACTGGTCTTATATCATTAAGAATTAATGTATTTTCCTACTTCAAGAAATCCCATAAACATTTTTCCGTTATGAAAAAAAGCTCTATCTTACTTGTGGAAACATGATAAAGCACTTAAGCACATATCTTACTTGAAGTTGTAAGTTACGCCGTGTGGTCCTTAAAAAATAATAGAGGTGTGACCGTTCACAGTCTAACTCGCAGTTACACGTCCAAGACGTGCGTTGCTATATATGTTCATATATGCTTAGATGTACAAACATATTGTAATCAAATCCTAAATCTGGCTTTTCATTAATTTGGTTAGGATGTTAGATGAATGTGTATGGTAGACTTTGGTCAAGAAATAACCGAATGTGACTCTGCAAGGAAATGGTGGTTAGCTGTCTAGGACTCTAGGTAGTTGGCTAGGTGTAAACGTGGCTGGCTAACAAAAGTTTAAGACGTTTATAAAAATATCAATATTTGAACTAAACGTCCAAGGCCAATAAATACTAATTATAGCATACGGATCGTGACTTGCGTACTAATTATTGAAAAAAGAAGCAACACGATCTTGGTTCAAATAAATACGAGTATTACGTGTAATTCACCAACATTGACCTTTCAATTCGTGTGGATCCATGAAACTACCACACATACAAAAATCTTAGGTGATACGCGCATGTTAAAAGAGATCTTTTTTTCTTTTGGGAGAAAAAACACCAAAATCAATTCCATTATGTGACGTCTTTATTCCAAATAATATGATGTATCGTTCTAAAAGCGTTAGATTTATCCTCAACAATTGTAGTTTTACCCATTTCATACGAAAATTGAAAACGAGATTTAATTTCTAGATACTAGTTTTTACTTTACTTTAAATGGACACTGAGTAGAGTGTTAATGTTAATTAAATTCCTTATTCCACTCCCGTGTTCTTAGATCTTTTTTTTACTAGTTGGGTTTAAAATTTACTTATTGCACTCCCTTATTCTTTAATTATGTATGGTCGCTCATCCGTACTTGCTTCAAACTAGTCGGAATGCTCTAAAAATGTTTTGTAAACATTTAATTGATCATAATTTCTTGTAGATGCTTTTAATTATTTTTGAATAAAAAGTTCATAAGTTTTCATGATTTGGTCGGGTGCCAATTTTAAAATTAGATAACCATTTGATAAAAGATAACAAATTCGATTTTTTCTGACTATATTTTTGTTGAAAACATTTATTGGCTCAAAAAATAAGTCATTATGCAATAGAAAAAAGGACAAGTTTTCCGAATAAAATAGATCAACTAAAGACCAATAAAATAAAACAAATATGGTCATTATAAAGAGGAACACTTGACGTCGAAATCTAACCAATCAAAGATCCAACATTACAAAATATCAATAATAAATCGATTGGAATAATTGTGATAGACAACGTTACATTATCGAATGAGTATAGAATTGTGTTTGCTACTCAAAAAGATAACCTATTAATCTAATACTAGTTTTTACGTGTTAACCAATTAGATTATCATCATAATCATCCTTCTTTTAAGTAAGGAACAATATTAATATATTCTTACACGAATGTCACTTGTCTTTGACTTTTTATTTTTAATTTTACTTGTTCTATGACTAAAATGGAACATAAATCGGTCTATTATCAAGGTCATGAATAATATGACCTTAATTGGCTTTTATCACCTCGCGTCCACATAATGTTGGAACATACAAAAACTGTTGGAGAATGGTTGGATCGTCCATGGGCTTTAGGCTGCGGGTCGACCCATTCGTATGGAGAGTTTCTTATTATTACCCGATAATAAGAATTGTAATCCAATACGTATTCTAATCCAATACGTATACTAATTATCCTAGTCTATATATAGTGATACCGATGTATAGATTTAGGTAGAACAATTGTTAGAGTTTTTAGAAACCGAGTTTCTCTAATAATAATCAACGCTTTTATTGGTTGAATATTTGTTTACCTTTACTGCTTTTCGATCCATATCAATCTTCAATTGGTACCACATCAGATAAAGATAATGTTGGAGCATACAAAAAACCACGTCATATAAAGATAAAGCGTAATATTGTCTTGTGGTATGCAGTGAAGTATGAACAAACATAAAGACGGAAATTTAGAACAAAACAAACATAAAGCAAAACGAAAGTAAAGATATAACAAATATGACGAGGATATGACATGACACTAAGAGAACGAATATTAGAAAAAGGTTCACATCTGTATCCACCCATTGTCAATCCTTATAAATACAAACTAGTTGAATACCGAACGTTGATTTTCATGTTTTGAACTCAATCTAGCAATGGCAAAATAGAATTTTCCTTTTTGTACGTTCCAGATACGATTTTATGAAAATGTTTGAACTGATAATAATTTTGTTTGATCATTTATCTACTTGCTTGTTCATATACCATCGACCAAATTGTACCAACTTGCCGATGTGTGCTTCATAAGTAAACCACTTGTTCATTTGTATACCATAAAATAATCTATAGAAGAAATCTATTTTTTTTTTTTTTAAATATATTTGGTTTTACGTATTGTCGTATAAACATATTTTATTGTTTATTTGATACTTACGATAGTTTTCGGTGTTCGATTGTATTTTATATTATAATATCTAGTTTCATTTTTAGTTGACTCATTCGATATATCACTCGATCAACTTGAAATTATTTGTTTATCAATTATAACCGTTTACAAATAGAATATATAATAGGCCATCAGTCCATCACAATAAATAATGGGCCAAGAGACTGGACTCTCGACCTTACTGCGACCTATAGGTGCAACAAAACCGGTTTTTATCGGTTTTCGGTTAAAAAAAAACCAGTTAAAAAAAATCCGGTTTTTTCCGGTTTCAGTTTTTTTCGGTTTCGGTTTTTTTCGGTTTTTTTTCTGTTAAATCGGTTTTTTCGGTTTTGAACCGGTTTTTTAATCGGTTATTTTTTTGGGCTTTTTTCGGATTCTAAATAATACAAACATAACTTTTATAAAATAATACAATTACAACTAAAAATATTACAAACATAAGTTTAAATAATACAATTACAACTAAAAATAATACAAACATAAGTTTTATAAAATAATACAAACATAAGCTTAAATAATACAATTACAACTAAAAATATAAAAGACAAACATAAGTTTTATTTCGATCGTGTATTAAGTATATCGAGCTTCGGCATTGCCATCACCCGAATATACTTAACTACTCGTCGTTTACTACTACTACATCTTCTTCGTCTTGCTCCTCTACCTCAAAATCTTCAAATTCACCTTCGTCTAGTTCGGTTTCGGTAGTTGTAGGTGAAATCCCATTTCGACTTCTTCTAGTTCGATTCCTTCTTCAATGTCTTCTAATAATGGGCCTTCCAATGTTGTTACATTTTGTATCCTTTCGACCCCGTCCAAGTAATCTTTCAAGCATACACAAACTTCCACGGCTTGAGGGGTTAGTCTTGACCTTCTTTCCGATATTATTCTACCCCTAACGGAAAAGGCCGATTCGGAAGCTACCGTCGTAGCTTGGACGGCTAATAAATCTCGAGCCATAGCGCCTAAAATGGGAAATTGTATTTCTCTTTCTTTCCACCAAGCCAAAATGTCAAAACTAACTAACCCATCAATACCGAGAGTGGTAAAGAAATTTGTAGCCTTATATTGTCCCAATTCACTTGTTGGAGCGGATGTTCTTTGACGCTTTATAGCGTCTTGAAGTAAAGTGTTATAAAGGTTTATTTTTAAGTTTTGATTACTATTTTGACTCGAAGATGTACCCGCTCCCTCCCACATTGTGTTAATAATTGGAACACTTTGTTGATTATATTTATCACAATATATAGCAAATAATGCATCAAAATTATCTTCAAATCTTTTTTGTTCTTCTTCAATAAATTTCGGGTTTGGGTCAAAGTGTAAGCCTAAGTTTTCCAAAATTGATTTCATTAAACTTTGTACCCCGCCAACATTTAAACAAGGATTTAGTGCGGCGGAACAAGTAAAAACCAATGGCAAGAATTTAAAATATTTTATAAACTTCTTTTTTATAACTCTAACCACTTTTCTAAACATAACATATTCGGACATTTCAAATTCTTTTAATTTTTCGGTCATAATCCAAATTTGGTTTAGAACTAAAGGGCTAGTTGGGTAATATACACCCGATAAGATAGTCTTAGCCTCTTTAAAAACTAATAAAAACGAAGTCATTTCTTTTAGTCGCTCCCACTCATATTCGTAAATAGGTACGGACTTATTTTTTTCAACTAAAAGGTCATTGAAAGCATTTAAAGTATCACGTTGTCGTAATATATTTTCAAACATAGTATGAGTAGAATTCCACCTAGTATTATTATCATAGCAAGGTCCTAGGGGAATTTCATTACATTGTTTACGAAAACGTTTATAATTAGCTTGTCGTTCGTTACTTGAACTATATATAGTTACTAATAATTTTCTAAATTTTTGACGTAAACCATCACATATTAATAATGCACTTTGCACGGACAAATTTATAACATGAGCAACACAACGAGAATGAAAAAAAGCGCCATCTAAAATTGGTTTTATACGTAATTTAAGAAAATTCATCGCTTTAGTATTATTTGACGCATTATCTAGTGAAATTGTAAAAACTTTATTGTCTAAACTATATTCAACTAGTGTGTCATGTAATATTTTTCTCAAATTATTTCCCGTATGTGGATAACCAAACAATTTAAAAGCAATTGTACGTTTCATTAATAACCAAGATTTAAGATCTTGGTCATCATGAAACCAATGGGCCGTTACGGCTAAATATGAATTTGCCGTACCATGTGGTGCGGTCCAAACATCACAAGTAATATTTACCCCATGTTTATAGTTTCGAAAACCCTTAATTATGTCATTTTTAGATTTTTCCCAATATTTAAACGCATCATTTCTAAGGGTAGTACGACTTACTTGTGTGTATCGCGGTTGTAGCCTTTGTTTGATAATTTTCGTAAGTCGTTGGTTGTCGAAGTGGTTGAATGGAAGCCCCTCTTGATGACAAACTTCGTAAATGCTTCTCGAACCGCATCATTATCGTATATAAATACGCTCCCATCATTACCAAGTTCCGATTGTGAACCTTCTAGAACCGCTTTACTTGCCCCGTTTTTGTGAGTTTTTAGTGTTGAGTTTGAATTAGAGCCTAAAAACTTCCCACACTTCTTGCAACGAGCTCTTTCATTCCCGTCTTTCATGATGCACAAATCGAAAAAAGCCCAAACTTCCTTGTTACGAGTAGTTGGTACGATTTTCGCTATATCGTCGTTAGTGTAAACTTTGATGTTTCGAACATTGCTACTAGTGGAAGCGGAAGCTTGTTGTGATTGTGAGGATTCCATTTTTAAGAGAAGAATGAGAGAAAAATAGTATATTTTTTGTGTTTTTGGAAGAAAAAAGTAGAATATATATAGTTTTTTTGTAAGTTTTATGTGATTTTTGTGAGTTTTGGATGATTTTGAGAGATGAAGAATTGAGATTTTGGTGTGTTTTGAACATAATCTAGTAGAGGTATATATAGGCAATCAAAAAAACTCAAAAAACTAAAAAAAAAACTCAAAAATCCCGCTCCTAACGGACATATAACGGTCACTGACGGATTTCTAACGGTCACTGACGAAAAGTAACGGAGTCTGACGGAATCTAACGGAGTCTGACGAAAAGTAACGGAATCTGACGAAAAGTAATGGAATCTGACGAAAAGTAACGGAGTATGACGGAATCTAACGGAACTGTTAACGGTCATCTTCTCCAACCGGTTTTAACCGGTTTTCATGTCCAACCGGTTTTAACCGGAGTTTTAACCGGTATTTAACCGGTCTTCGCCCAAACATCAAACCGGTCTAAACGATTCGGTTATTCCCTAACCGGTTTCGGTTTTCCGGTGACCGGTTTCTGCCATAACCGGTTTCGGTTTTCCGGCGACCTTCGAAAAAAACCGGTGACCGGTTTGCACCTCTACTGCGACCCAACTAGCTTTTTATGGTTTGCTTTGCTTCTATGTTCATCTTTAATCGGGACTTGGGAGTGTATTTGATACCGGAGCTGAAGATACAAGATAGAGCTCAAATTTTATTTACAAGTCGGGGCTATACTTTTTTTGAAAGCTACCGCCATTAATATTTCAGTTTAGATCTTTTAGTTTTTAATTTATTCATTTGATTGTCTTGTTCCTTTCCCTCTATAGCACTCACTTTCACTATTTATCGGTTGTTTACTTTGAACTGAACATAATTTGTTTCACATATTTATATATCGAAGTAAAGTAACAATACTATCTTCAACAATTATATACTCCACTCATGTCTAAAAACAATATTTGACGACCCTATACCAGAATAATATCAAACTGATTGGTATCGAGTTATTTTTTAAAGCTTATTGATGACACCGAGAACCAGACATAAATCCATCGATCAACAACCTCAGTAAGTGCCAAACATATTACTGAATATAATCAGTACTGGTCATACCAAATACTAAGTTTTCTTAAAATAAAATAAAAACCGAGTATCATACCACTTATGTTCAATCAATATCAATTGGTACCGGTTCCACTAATTTGATACTTGGTACACTAAATTGCAACTTCATTAGATTCCAAGGGCAACTTAAGTAAATCCATCCAAAACTTGACTTTTGACCCATAAAAAATCCACCTTATACAAATCACACCTTCCATGTTCTTCCTACGCCACCTAAAAAAAATGTCTTCCAACGAAACCAACAACCCGGCACTCGACCCGGATACCGATTCTCCAACCAACCCGGGTCACCAATTAGCCCAATTCGGAGCCGGGTGTTTCTGGGGTGTGGAGCTAGCTTTCCAGCGGGTCGAAGGAGTTGTGAAAACCGAAGTCGGTTATTCTCAAGGTCTAGTCCATAACCCGAATTACAATCTGGTTTGCACCGGAACTACCAAACACTCTGAAGTTGTTCGGGTCGAGTTTGACCCGAATGTTTGCCCGTATAATAATCTGCTTTCTTTGTTTTGGTCTCGCCATGATCCCACTACCCTTAATCGTCAGGTAACATAAATGGTCCCTATAATTTATCGAATATTATAGGTTTAATCTTTAGGAAATTGCTATGGGTCTGTCTTTAAAAGATTGTAACACGGATTGTTTAATTGTACATTAATAAATAACCGACTATTATCTTCTCGGAGTTATCCCTACATTCATGAACCATGTCTTTATAGTTTAATCGCAATACCAGTGCTGTGGTTATTAAAACTCTAATATTTAATGCAATTTTACGGGTTTTGCCACTACTACCAGTATAATGTTTTTTTAATAGGATATGGTCGCTACTTTCAATGTTTCATCATGCGGACGAGGGACTCGATCCAATGTTTGTCCAGATCCGTTATGAAACATTGAAAGACGATCAATAATATAAAAGATTATGTAAGTTAGTTAAAAAAAAGGTTTTGTTAAAACTTAAGTGATAATTAAGGAAAATTTTATTGTTGTAGCAAGGTGATGTGGGTACTCAGTATCGATCAGGGATATACTACTACAATGAGGAACAAGCTCGTTTAGCAAACGAGTCGTTGAATGAAAAGCAGAAAGATTTTAAGAATAAGATTGTGACGGAAATTCTTCCTGCGAAGAGATTCTACAGAGCGGAGGAGTACCACCAGCAGTACCTGGCTAAAGGTGGACGTGCGGGTTCTAAGCAGAGCGCTGCAAAAGGATGCAACGACCCCATCAGGTGCTACGGATGATAAAGTATGTTTTGCAAAAACTAAACTACAATAAAAACCAAACGTTTGTTATGAGTTGTGACCGTTGTCTTTATTTCCGTTTTAAATGTACAATCGTGTGTTCTTGTTGAATAACGAGAAAATAAATCTTTATTATATCATCATAAATCATAGAAGTATTATGATTACATCAGGATGATAAACATGCAATGTTTAAGGAATTAAAAATACAACTTTAGCGGAATTGAAATGTAAACGTAATAAATAGTATATGTGTGTTTGTTGTAATCTAGAGTTCGTCTTTGAGAGATGATGTTGGGAACGATTTGGGGTTTTCAGCAGATTTCTTGATAGGATAAGACGCTTCCATTGCTATACCACAGATGCCTCTTTTATCCGATATTCCTCGTTTCATCCTAATGTATCCTTTCTCTCCCCATTCGGGTCCCCATGAGTTCTTCACTATCCAGTATTTAGTTCCATCTAGAGTTGTACCGTATCCAACTGCTGCCACACCGTGATCCAGTTGTGTTCCACACTTTCCGTCAAAAACTCCCTATAACATCATATAAGAGAACCGTTTTTACATTTATTGTATTTTATTCTTTTAAGTATGAAGAATATATATGTTTAGGTTGTTTTGTTTAGGGTTTACCTCTTTATAGAACTGGAAATCTTGTTCTCCAGCATCGATAGCAACAGCTACAGGCTGGTTGGCTACTGCTTTCATTAGTGCTTGCTCGTTATTTTCTGGCACGTCTTCGTGTCCATCAATTGATACCACTGGAGCATTCTCCTGACAAGAAAAATCAAGATTTTAGATTTTACTATCAAGTTGATTTGCAGAGTAAGTTTCGACCCGTTAACTTATGAGCTCTGGTTAATTCAGGTTATGTCTTGTCAAATAAGTAAAATCAACAAAAATAGCGTAAAAGGAACAAGTCAAACGGGTCAATGTTTCTGTTGACCCGTTTCCGTTATCTCTGTTTTGCTTAAAAAGATGTACCTTTTTAGAATCACATCGACCATCAGCAGCTGTGTAAGGATAGTAATCCTCCTTAGTTAGACCTCCCGTCTTTTTAATGAAGTCAAACGCCAAGTCCATTAGTCCTCCGTTACATCCCTGATTTTCCGAAGTGTCACAATCGACAAGTTCTTGCTCTGATAACGACACTAGCTCATTAGTCTTAATCTGGTTTATTCCTTCAACTGCCACCACAGTCGAAAACGCCCAACAACTTCCTGTAATACAACCAAATAAAAAATTTAATCAATACGGGTAAAAGGTTGTAGTTAATGCATAATATGTTGTACTATTGAGTAAAGACTTACCGCATTGGCCTTGATCCTTGACAGGGGTAACAGCCCCTTTCTTTCTCCAATCAACCGAAGTAGGAACCTTATCGACATTAGCATACATAAACGTCTTGTTACCGATTCGGTCCCCTTGAAGCATTCTCCGATGATGAATTTTTGAACCCGCGTACAAGTTTCTGAACTCATGGCTAGTCATATCAGCAAACTTATTAAGTTGCAACTTATAAGGCTTGTCCATCTTATTAGTTTCATGAACATGTAACACATTAGATTTAAACACATTAAACCGTCTCTTCTTCTCATTATGGTTTGTAGCAACTTTATGGTGGCTCCTCCACCGCTCGTACATATCCCACAAACTATCCTCCGTTTCAAGCTCCTTTTCATGGAAATCAAAGCTCGAAGCAATAACTAGAACTAAAGCTAAAGAAAGTGAAAGTAAAAGAAAGTTTTTGATCGCCATTTTGATTGAATGCTCGTTGGTTTTGTTTTGGGTTTTCGTTAAAGATGATGAAAGTTGAGGAGTTTGAAGGTAGTATTTATAGAGGTACGAATGAATGAATGATTTACGAGTGGTTTTAGAAGAGTGCAAGATTGATACTTCAAGTTGATCAAGGTGGATGAAAGGTAACTTATGGGAATGAACAACTATATGTTAGATTCAATGTGCGATGATGATAAAGTTAACGAAAAAAGTGTACCAAATTGGCAAAGTGTTACTGATAAACAACTGATTCAGGTAGTGAATTAATGGTGGTTGAGTGTAGAATTGAAGGGTGGTGTGTTTGTGGTGATGTATACTTGGTATACACGTTATGGTGAGGCAAATGGGGGAAAAGCGACAAATGGGATTGGTTTCTTTGTGCTGTTGTTTTCGTTTTTCTTGTTCGATATGCTATTTTTAGCGCGTTTTCGGGTTGCTTTGAGCATAAAATCACTTTGTTGAGTACTTTTCTAACGTAAAACTATAAATCTTCATTTTCAGATGTGTTGTTTTTTTTTAATATAAAGTGTTCCTTTTTATAAAAAGTTACTCGAATGCGATTAACTAGCTAGCTGAATCGGTTGTGTATCAGTAACACTTTGCCAAACCAATTAAAAGGTTAGAGGCAACTTTTTAGCATAACTAGGATTAGATGTTGTAACTACATGTTGTGCCCGAAATTAAAGCTTTTATTTGAACGTTCTTATGTTCAAGCAAGGTTTTATTCTTAGAAAGCTACTACTTCTAAATTTATGAAATACTTAGTAGTAGTAAGTGAACTTTATAAAAGGTACGGTAACCATAGCCTTATGAGTTGTGTTTAATATTTTATTATACGGTTAAGTTTATTGTAAATTTATTAAAGGAATAGGAGCCCAAATTTATTAATTTACCACTAAATAATATATGTCCAAATACGTTAAACACCGCTCCTAAGATGTTTTTTTTTTTTTAATTTTCCATTTTTAAAAACTATAAATTCTTATTTCATAAGAACTATGAAAACTATTGTCTACTACGTGTTTGAGATGTACACGACTACAAGTTATAAGTTAGATGTATGATTGATATTTATTTATGTATACAAGTGAAAGGGCCAAACCGTAATTAAACAAAAGTGAACTAAACTGCTAAAGAAAGCTTAAGATTTATCTTTTCAGAGTCGGTAATCTTGTTGGAGAAGTAGAAGCAACTATCATTATCGTTAATCATCATTCATCTTATCACAATCTTGCAATAATCAATTTAGTCGAATATACAAATATATTGCAAAACTAAAATTACTAAAATAATATGTCTCGTCTAACATTTCAGACGGATATTTTATAAATAATTTAAAAAAGAAAAACATGTTCTAAAGTATAGTTAAACGATATTGTTAGATAAATTTAAATACAATAATCAAAGCATAGAGTAAAATGTAATATATCAAGGGATAATGATAAAATTTAGAAGTGACATATATGGGCTTTGATAATAATGAATGTAAGCACATTTTTGGCATATGAAAAGAAAGTAATAAACCTAAACTTTTCATTAAATAATTCACTTTCTTTGTCGAATATTTGCAATTTCCAAAATTAATGTTTCTTAATACAAGTTTAATCACTCTTTTTTGTTAGGTTTTTTGTGCTTTCCTAATCAATAATGACTTATCTATGTTTGCAATTTCTATTTAGGCTTGTTAAGTATTTGTGCCATTTTTCCTATATTATATATATCTTATCTTTTTAGCAATTATGTAGTGTAATATTGAGGTAATCAACTCATCAATAGCAAAGAGAATGCTAACTTTCTATGAATCTAGACCATATCATTTTATTATTGACACACATACATTATTTGTTACATATAATTGGTTATTTTAAATTCAATATCTAACCATAATATATCACCGTTTTATCCATGTAAAAATATATTATGATCCCTAATGAGAGGAATAAGTTGAAATACCTAATGTGTTACTATGATTATTGAAAGATGTTTACGTGCAACATGATTTAAAAAGATTAGAGAAAGTGCTTAGGAAATATGTTCGATAATTTTGTCTTAGGGTATCACCAAATCTTAAAATGGGATAAGACAAGAACCGGAACTTAACCATCATTAAAGTGGCCTAGTGGTAAGGCGTCAATGTCATGTGTTCTTGCAAAATATCACAAATTAAGGTCACCCACTCACACCTATTGATAAATACTCACACCCCTTAGGTAACTTTTTCACCTTATGCTATTTGTCATGTTTGAAATCAAATTAATTTTGCACCATCTAACCCGTAATAGAGTCTAATATGAAATACGTTTGGTCTCGATATATCTCCATAACACTAAAATTACCATCATAAAGTAGTTGCACATTAAACAGATAATGTAAGGCAAGTTTATGTTTATAGACTTGAAACTAGTTGTAAACACCAAACACGAAGTAATGTATGCATACATTTAGGTTATCTTGGGACCAAGTTTTTCGATATAATTTGTAATGGTTGATGAGTAGTTGTGTGAATTAGAGGCATTTCAAACACATGGAATTTAGGTAATCGCCTTTAATGGGAACTATTCGTGCTCTTATAAGCGGATTGGTTCAACCGTTTGTTGTTCCAGCAGCAATGCTGTCTGTATTCTTTCTCACTGACCATAACGAAATCAAGTCTCAAACAAAACATTATGTTACGCCTTCATAACCATATCCTGTGTATCGTTGTATAATCTCATTATGTTATTATATTAGTTTGCAAATAAAACGGTACAGAAAATACCTTCGAATACAAAAAAAAAGCGTTTAGAATCCAATATTTACCCAGGCCAAAAGAATCATGTATTCCACGTACAGATTATTCCGTTCTTTCCCGATGTAGCTAGACATTTTCCAAGACCACTCCAAGAACAACAAAGTAATGAACCTGTGTGTTCTTTAAGAGTGCTTACTAAATTACCACTCGATATGGACCAAACATGAACAGACCCATCAACTGATCCAGCCGCAACATAATTATCATCAGCACTAATACAAGATCTGCTCCAATTAGACGCGACTTTATTCTCACTTGCTTGAAACGTCCCACAATTTTGAAGACTTCGTATATCAAATAAATGATGCAAATTATCTCTCCCACTTGTTAATATCATATTTCCATTTTTAGACAAAGATATCGACGTCACAGCTAGAGAATGTGCAACCACTTCACTCAGAAGCTTCCCGTTTTGTATACTCCACAACCTAAGTTTCCCGTCCACATGACCTGAGAAAATCGTCTGCCCATCTGTACTGAAAGAAATGGCATTGCAGTTACTCGGGAACATAATTGTGTTTATGCAGAAACCTTTGTTAAGATCCCACACTTTTATTGTACGGTCATATGCTGAACTCACAATATGGCGGTTAGAGGATTTGCTTGCGTCTACTGCACAAACTTTATCTAAATGGCCCGTGAGAGTATGGCGTACCCTACCAGAACTCGCATCAAATACATACAGGTTATTTGAGCTACTAGCTGCAATTATAGATCTGTTATCGTTAGTGATTGCTAGATCGATAACAGAACCTAAACAGCCGTGGTATGTTTGAGTTAGTAAACCGGTTTTTGTGTCCCATGTTTTGACTTTCTGGTCCTGTCCGCCACTGATTAATTTTCCAGAACTGTTGTCGAAAATTATGGATGCACAACCACCTTCATGAGCCGTTATTCTATGTTTACATGTTTTAGGTATCGTTTGTTCAACATGGTTTTCGGCACCTTCTTCACTTTGACGGACTACGCCATCAGTTTGTTGTCTGGCGAGTTGTTCTAGACCACTGGTTTTTATCTTATTAAGTAAATCTTCGTATAAAGCGTTAACCTGATGAAATGGGAAACAAAATCCATCAATATTTCAAAAGAATGCCGGTAACGTCAAGTTTTATACCTCGTTAAGGCGTTGAGAATCCTTTGTTTTCTGCAGATTCCATTGATCGAGTAATGTCTTGTTTTCAGCCTCAGAATTGATTACTTTTTCTCTCATTTCTTCGTATTGTGCTTTGAGTTCGTGGTTCTCACATGTAAGCAACTCTAAGGCTTTAGTCTTTTCTATCAGACTTTCCGTCAGACGAGAACTCACATCCCTGCAGCATAAGCATGAATCTAGTTAAACCTCCATCGACTACTAAACAGTTTTGTTGGGCAAAGAGAGGTACCTTTCTTGAGAAAGCTCGTTTTCAAGACTAGGAATTAAGGCTTCTTTCTCTTGAACTAACGCTTTTGAAGCTCGAGATTCTGCAACTTCCACAACAAGCTGTTCAGATAATCGAGATTGAGTTTTATAACATTGTTGAAGTTCCAATTCAAGCGTTTCTGCCTTATCCTTCCACTCCATACCCTTCATTTCCGAATATCAACTCAATCAACAACCAAAATATCTTAAAACTTGTATGTTTATATTGCGAGTATAGGAACCTGAGAAGAAATAGGTTTAGAAAAAGCGGTAAAAGCAGGCGCATGAGCTCCCTCCTCCGCTAAATGACGCTTCTTAAGAGCTCTCATCGCATGCTTTATTGCTTTGATTGCAATCTCGTCGTCAGCCCTACAAAATCAAACAGATCTTCATTGTTAACTGCCATATGACTGTTTTTCATTTTGGTCATCCGATTCATATTTTGGATTATGCATATCATATCATGGAGTGATAGAATATAAGATTCGCAGAAACCATGGATTGAGCAATAACTTACATCATAATGATAAATGATCACTACAGATCCGTTGTCATAATGCTTCTTGTCGAAATCCGCCTGCTGTATATAGATCAATACCTGTGATCATTCCGGGCAGAGAGGCCACTGTAATCAACAAAGACTACATTGTCCACATGAAAAACGGAAAAAATGTTAGAAATCTTTTTCATCCAAAATGGTTCATATGTTTTACAAAACACGCGGCAAAATAAAAGGTGGTTTGGATCTGGTAAAACCGTTACAAGATTTGACATGTTTTTTTCCGAGTTAAATCTTTTTCGTTTGGATCATTTGTCTTGTTAGAAATAAATTCAGTTTACAAATAATGGTTACTCGAACCCTAAATTGGTTGCTTAAAGGCCTGTTTCAGACTCGTCGTGACCTAAATAGCTACAATGCAAGAGATTAATCGGTTAAGTTCCAGACTCGATTCATGTGCTCTGTGACTCTAGTTGTGAGCTCAAGACAGGTTCGACCACTATAATGCAAGCTCATTTCGTTATCATTTCCGATGGTAAAAAGATTTCACAAAGTTGATTACATTTCAAATTTCCAACTCCAATTTGAACAAGTACACAACAATTTAAACCCTCGACTAACAACTTTCGACAAACAAACGGCATGAAAAGAAAAGAAAAAAAAGCACAATTAAAACCCCCACCGCCACCCCCCTCTCCTTTCCCTCTACACTTTACAATCTTCTTATAGCTAGTTACAACTTCTATCAATACAATCAACACTCATTCGCGGCCAATCAGGTTTCATATCAATACTTATTCTGGGTTTTTCAAGGTACTCCGCACTCCTTCGAGATCTCTCCATATGCTCATAAGGAATTCTCCGAGACCGCTCCATATTCTCAAACGGTATTCTTAGTTTTTCAATTTTCTCATCATTCAGATCGATCTTCAGCTCGTGTAATTCACTGATGTGGTCCAAGTTCTCTTTCCTGGTTGTGCTTTTCCTTGGAGCTTCGAAACAATCTGTACTCTTTCGTCTGCTGGAATGATTGTGGTGGTTGGTGGAAGAGGATTGGTCCATGCTTTTCCTTGATTTGTTGCTGTTGGAGTTCTTTCGTGATGAAGGTGGTTTCTCGACGGTCAATATGAATTTTTTGAGGTGTTTAATGTATTCGGGATAGAGCTCCAGGTTGCAGTGTTTTCCACCTTTGATCCATAACGGTTCGTATTTTTCTTGGCATAGTTCCCAGAGTTGTTTCCCGTGAGAACAATCGACCACCTCATCGGATGTCCCCTGCAAGTTTTCAACATGATGATGGTCAACGGTCAAACATGAATAAGCATGAACCAAGAACATGCTTCATATGAAGGTCTAAAAAACGTTAGAAATAAAAAAAATAATTAAGCATAAGCAGAGATGATGTTCTTGACATTCGTTTTCAACATTTTTTTGCGTTCTATGTTCTCGATTTAGTGGATGCCATCTCATTTTTCCAAACGGTTTGCATCAAACAAAAGGAATCTACCGTCACATATTCATTTTTTTAAACACCATTACAAACAAATGACAACAAAATACAGAAATGGACATGTTTGACTTTTTGGTCAAATTTGGACTTCTTTCACCTAATATGTGAGGTCCATTTATATGGTGTGCGAAATAGTTATTACGAGATGTGGATCCCATTAAGTTGACTCCAAAATTGAGAAAATAAAGAACAGGATGACGAGCACAGGACACTTTGCCAATTGAATTCTAAAAACCTATCTTTATGGCAACATCTAAGCTATCAAAGATAACCACGGCAGCTAGACTAAATCTTCCTCATCAAGACTAATGATTAGAATCAAAAGTAACGTAATTTATCACTAATAAATAGATTAGAAAAATGTTGCTTACATGGATGACGAGAACAGGACACTTCACGAAATGAATTTTATCAACGTTCTGCACGTTACAAATCAAGAATCATAAGTTAAAAAAAACAATACGTAAAATTATCCTATCAGCAAAATGAAACGAGCCCAGGACTCCATACCTTATAGATGTCAAACCAATACGAATGCTTAACATGGTACATAACTCTGAGACCCGATAATATAGGACTATGCAAAACAACAGCTCTTAATCGAGGTAAACGAGCAGCAAGATTCACAGTAGGCCCACTCCCAACCGATTGACCATACAGAATGATATCTTCTTGCTTTGTATTGTACTCCTCTTCAAGACACTTATATGCAGCTTCAATATCAGCATACGTGTTATGCTCACTTGGCTATAAAAAAACAAAAAACATAGCAAAAGTTCAATTTTATAGAACTGTTCTTATTTAAAACAATCCGAAATCTTTAAAAATGTCTGATCGTTTTTTCACCTTTCCAGACGACTGCCCATATCCAGAGTAATCGTACCTATATAAAAACACCGCAAATCAAACTTTTGAATATACAATAAAATCAAATGAACAAAATGAGCAAAAAATCAAAGTTTATAAACAATCAACTTCTTGGATATACCTATTTCGACTTTCGATATACTTAAACCAAGGTGTATATGAAGCTCATAATCATAAATTTAATTTTACCCAATTTAACAAACATCAAATTTACCCCTAATAAAGACTAACTTACCAAAAAAAAAGATAGAAATTTTCTTATGTGGGAATTAATCCCTAAATTACAACAAATTAACAAACATCAAGACAATTAAAGCTAAAAAATGTAAAATTTAACACACAAAACTAACGAATAATCAGTTAAATCCTCAACAGAAAAACTTCAAAATTAGGGCACAATTAGTACTAAATTAGGGCAAAATTGGGGAAAAATTAAGAAAAACTAACCCCATGAGATTAACTTTGAGATGAATACTCAAATCAATGAATAGTTCATACATCTGACCAATATCAGCAGCATTTCCATGCGAATAAAGTACAGTTCTTGTAGCCATCGGATACCTAACATACACCGCCACAATCTTATTCCCTCTCCGAGTCGTCAATTTCAAAACGTCGACGTTTTCTCGGTGTGGGAATCTATCTAACAGCATTAACCCACTTGTTTTCTCCGTTATTACTTTGTAAAAAGGTGGATTTGGTGGAAAAAAAGCTAACTTGGCCGCCATTGATGACGTCACACCTCCCATTTTTTCTTAGATGGGGTCGAAAAAGATTGGATTTTGTGAAATGGGTATAATTAAGATTGGGGTTTTAGTGTGGGGAATTGGGTGTTTGCGAAATTAGGGTTTTTGATTTGGGGGAAATTGATCGGAGATGATTTTCCGGTGAAATGAGAGAGTTTTTGGTGTGAGTCTTGACAAGTTGTGATATGTTGAGGGAAACAAAATGGGGTTGCCTTTGTTTATTATTATTGTTATTACAAAAGAAAACAAAAAAAATATAATTATTTTCATGTAAAACAATTTGAAAATTAAATATTCCTTTTGTCTTGATATGAAAATTGAAATGTTTTTTAAGTTTGATTATTTAATTTAATAAATTTGTTAGTGTTAAAAGTAGCAAGCCACTAAAAACGTGAAATACGATATTTACATGGTCGTGTATTGGACTTTATGGAAAAGACGAAGACAATAAAGATATGTATTATAGAATAAAATAACGGTTTACTATTTATGGATCCAGTTTTTAAGTTTTTTTCTTTAACAGCGACGTTTTGTAAATTAGTTGATCTACACTTAATTACTGACTTCTAATGAAGAAACGACGAGAATTTTGAAGGATATGTGTTTGGTGAATGTGTGGATAGTTGAGACTTCTATCCTCGACGTCATGTTTGAAATATTTGACTCTCTTTTGCTATTGATGTCAAACCTCAGACCGATGGCCTGGGATTATCTTGATGTGATTATGTTATAAGAATTTATTATAATTTTATTTATATCATAAATGAAGTATGTTTGTGATAAAAACTAATATTTGATTGGTTTTATTATTATTAGTGTTTTACTAATTACATAACTATATACTAACAATGATATGATAATATTAGTTTATATACCAAATATGTTGCTAAGAGCTTGGGGTTGGGCACATCCGACTAGGTGGTCATGTGCGTACCTTCTCATCGACCACCTATATACCAAATTTGTTTGGTTTCTATTTGGTGGTATATATCATTCTGCCAATAGGACGATGGTGTATCTATAACAATAAGTTAAGATTGTAGAGATTTTAAGTGATATATCTTTAATATGAGAAATAGTGAGGGTCGTCATATCGACTACTCCTATAGACTCTACTTATATTATAAACACCAAAGATAAACTTACTCGTTACATTATATGTCAACTATACTTACAAATAGCACAGCATTTTTACGGATAAATAGTACGTGTAGGTTTTACCTAAGATCACAAAACTATCATGTAAAATAAAATAAAATTCATATAAATGATCGTTAATGAATGTTAATAGATCAATTTTATTTAATCCAAACATCTTTTATAGTTTTATATTTAATAGTCTTTTTTTTTTCCATTTTGTAAAATTCAAAAAATATGCATATATCAATCTTGGAGAAATAACATAATATATTTTCCATTGGTGTAAATCCATAGGCCACTTGGTTATTGAATATTGTGGGATGATTTATTGAAATATGGTTAAATTTAGTGGATTTATAGAGAGTGACGGGTCATGTGTCTCCCTTTGCTTTTTAGCGAGGATACGTTACGGGGTGGGGTGTCTTTGCCCCCCTTCCCCACCATCTTCCTCTCCGTCTTCTTCTCCTTTTGTCTTTTCCCGTCTTTCGTTTTTCTTTTTTCTTCTTTACTCTTTCAATTTGAATATGACGAGGTTTATTATATATGGATTAGACATCTTTAAACGCACGGTCGACAAGTGGATTTGGATGACCCTGTACGATAATCAAATAAAAAGCTCCTAAAAGTGAAGATAATAACACAAATGCGATAAAATATATTAATACATCCGAATTTTCATAATTATTGGTTATTTTTAAGAATTTTATTGAAAAAAAATAAATTAATTTTTAAGTCTTATATAACTAATATACAATTTGTAAACCAAACACGTAAACATAGGAGACCATAAAAATACGGTGATAATTTGCGATCGTACATATCCAGATCCTCCATGACGGAACCAATTGATATTTAAGCAACAAGTCGTAGTCGAAAGATAAAAGTTGTACATTAAAATATTAAATTCACCTTTTATCTTCGTTTTGTAAAGTAGTTTTACTACGGTATAGGACTAAACTCCTAAAGGACCGGTCTGAAGCATGTATAGAGTATGTAATTGCATATGTGTAAACTCTTAACATACATAGAACTAAACCCCGACATATGTATATATTTGTCTAACAATTTAATAAAAAATATAAAAAATATATTTATATGATAATTTTTTTGAAAAATATTTTTGAAAAGTTGTTTATAATGGTTAATTTTTTAAAGTTTTGTACGGACCGGAACTATACAAGTCGATATTGAGTGATTTAGAAACAAAAAAAAAAATTATTGAATTAATTTAAGGAAAGAATTAAAAAAGGAAATTGAGGAAAGTGGTAAGGAACATTTGCAAGGGACCGTGTGTGCGAGTTTTTGGGGAGTAGGGAAAGCTGGCTCACAAAACCAGGACCCACGTGCACCACTCCCATTCCAATTATTTTCTTATTAATATTTCGTTACTAAACATACTTCGATATTTATCTGTTAAAAATAAATTGTTTATTTTTAAAATAAAATCGTTTATACGTCGGTATTTATCTGTTCAAAATAAATCATTTATTTTTAAAATGAAAAAGTTTGATTAATTTAGTTGACATACTTATTCCTAGCTATTGATGAAGTATGATATATGCATTGCAACTCGCAATTCGCAATCAACATACTTATTGAATGTATCTATCAATCTATCATTTGGATTAAATATCGGTTAAGTTGAGTTTTCAGACATAAAGTGTTAAAGTTATATCTTGTACCTAAATTATTCTTTGATATATATAGTCCACAAATGATTCTAGTGGTTCACTTTATATTTAGTAGGCAATGGTTTTAGAATTTAATGATCATATTTATTGTGTATTTAGTATTCTATAAGAACTTGTGTGGCTAATGTTGTGTACTTGTGTGTTAGATTATGATGGTTACAAGTATGCCACCTATTATCTTGCTGGTTTATTCCTTTTGCTGGTCGATTGAAGATTTTGTCTATACGTTTTTGATTGAAGATTTTGTCTATACGTTTTTGAAAGTGAAAGCACATTCGTTATATGAGAAAAATTGTATGTGGTATGAACCATCTCTATCAGACGTTTATACAAAAAGTTTAGACTTGTTAATTGCATAAACCATATCTATCAGACGATATGAACACAAAGTGTTTCTTTAAGGACGAAAACTACAAGCTAATCAAATAACATGGACGGTTTAGACAATGAACTCTAACAAATTATTAGAAATGGCCTTATTCTACGGGGTTGGTTATTGGGAATAAGTGATCCTAGCTTCGTGGGCTTTAGTCAAGGTGTCTGTCCAAATGAATATGGGCTATCTTATTGGGCATAACTTATGGTGGTTTCATGCTTTCATATGAACCGGTTTGAACCATTAGGACCACTTGCATCCTTACCCCCAACATCTTTGGGTCAATCACTTGTTTTGGATCCGCAGAAGTCATCGCAATTCTAGTCCATTTCACCAAACTTAATGTATTATTAGCCGTGTGGAAAAACATGGGAGATGGTGGGGACTTGACCCCTTGCGTTGACTCGAGTTTACTTGACTTGACTTGCTGACTTGGTAAGTTTCCTTCAATATGCGGAAGGTGGCTAGCTTTGCCCGAAACTGACTTAAAGACCCGTATGGGAAAGTAACCGTCCATATTAAAAAACGCGACCATATTTGCAAAGTTTTCCCTCCATAACCAACTAGGTACACATCTAGGGATGATCCCAAAGTTGTAGCTTGTGGAAATTGAATTTGAGTCTTTACTAGATAATTCAAAATTTCAAACCCCCATCACTAGTCTACAATCTTGAGGTTATTGCACTGTTAATTGTTATTTAACTGTTTTAATCTTAGTCACATTCAATCTACATTTTCGCGCCTTTTTATTTTTATTTTCTTTACTTCCACATACGTGCCGATGTAACCTAAATTCGTTAAGATTGCTTGTGTTATTTACCTGTGCGAATTAAATTTAAGTATGAATTCAGCAAGTAGTGTGTTTTCATTTCCGCCTTGTGGGTTTGGCTTGTCCTCACAACTTATATCATATAATGGTTGTGTTAGCCTATGAAGAGATAATATTAGTCTCCTCTACTTTGTGTGCAACCAACAACGAAGTCGTATGTAAATCGTTTAAGATTAAAAGATCCATTTTATATGAAACCACCTGTTTATATACTTGCAGATTCCTCACAAAAAACAAACTATGAATGATGCGAAAAGGCATACCAAGGAATAAAAATGATGCATATAATATGAAACTAAATACAGTTTCCGTATATGGAAAGCTGTGAACAATTCTTTTCTTCTATATTCCCACATTTCGTACTGAACTAATGGTTTATTTGAGACAACATAATCCTTGCATCCTTACTGTTAGGCCTCTCTTTTGGATTATCGAGTGTACAATAGCAAGCAATCTTAAGAACAAGTAGCATTTGTTCCTCATACCCGTTCCCCATCATCTTTGGGTCAATCGCTTGTCTTGGGACCTCAGAAATCATCGTATATCTCATCCATCTCACCATACTCATGTCATTCACCCGCTGAAAAAACTCATCAGATGGAAGTTTTCCCATCACCAGAACCGCCAACAATATCCCAAAACTATAGATATCACACTTCTCGGTAAACTTCATCGTTTGATGATACTCAGGTGCGATGTACCCAAAAGTTCCAACAACATTGGAGCTAGTCATGTGTGTATCGGCATCTGGGATCGATTCTGCAAGCGCAAAACCAGTTATACGTGCTTCCATGTCATTGTCAAGGAGCACATTGGCCGGCGTTAAATCTCTATGGATTATACGAGGAGTATGACTCATGTGGAGATACTCGAGCCCAGATGCTACACCCAATGCAACCCGATGTCTAGCCAACCAATCCAATTCCCTACGACCTTTTTTAACTTCATGTAGGATATCTTGTAAGCTGCCATTCTTCATGAACTCGTAAACTAAGTAATGACAATTGCGCTGAGAAACGTGAGCTAGCAATGGAAGTAAGTTCGGGTGTCTGATTTGACCGACAGTTACAATTTCCGATTTGATTTGTCTCATTTTCCTGTTAAGAAGTTTTGTATCTTCTTTGGTTAACTCATCAGCATCTTTTGTAGGCTGTACAATCTTCTTTATGGCAAGTGCTTTCAATTTGCCTTCGGGTAATTCACATTTGTATACATCCCCACACCCGCCTTTTCCAATGATTTGCAAAGATGCTACTACGTCGTGCTTCTCCAAGAAACTAAGTTCTTGAGGTTTGATCTTCTCACTGAAGATGGTCGGCCCGGTTTTGTTCATCTTGCGCTTAATCGTCTTCACAACCAACTTAAGCAGTCTAGATATGGTGGTCATTGCGAGTGGTGATTGATTGGGAAAAACTATTGATGAATGTGATATTATTATGCAATACATTGAAGCTTGCATTCAATTCAATATATCATAGTCAGAACCAATTTAGCCGTGTGGAAAAAAATGAGATGAGGCCTTGACCCCTTGTGTTGACTCGAGTTGACTTGACTTTTTGACTTGGTAAGTTTCCTTCAATAAGTGGAACGTGATGAACATACAGCCCACATATTGAAAAACATGACCATATTTGCAAAGCCCTCCGTCATGGACGTCTGAGGGCTGACCCAAAGTTGAAGCTTAAGCAGCTTGAACTTGAGTCGAAAATCAAAGCCCCCACCACTAGTATACAACCTTCGGGTTATTGCAGTGTCGAAAATTATGTGTTGTTTAACTGTTTTTAATCTTAGTCACATTCAATTTACATTTTCGCCTTTCTTTTTTTATTTTTCTTTACCTAATTATTCATGCTTGTTTTATAAGAAGAAAGATATTGTAAATGTACATGAAGAATGAATTCGTTATTTATAGCACTCATGTGTTTACATCAGTATTCTAACCTCGTTATATACTCTTAAGGATCTCGTTGAGTTTTTATCACGAACCTGCTGTTTAAACGAATTCTTTTTGATCAAAGTGCCGAAATTTCACATGTTGAAAAGTCTTAGGTTGTGGCCTTGTGGGATATCAAACATGATGAAAGAGTAATCTGTTGCTAATTTCATATTGAATTGCTGCCCTTTCAATTCCTTTTTTCGTACCAAACGAGGGGAAAAAAGTAAAAATAAAAAAGGGACCATAAGTTGAGTAGAGGATCCCAAACTTCTTCTTCTTACATTGCATTAAAGTATGAATTCAGCAAGTAGTATATATTCATTTCGGCCTCATGGATTTGGCTTGTCCTCACAACTTATACGATTTTGAAGAGATAATATAAGTCTCCTCTGCTTTGTGTGCAACTACGAAAAGGAAGTCACATGTAAATTCTTTAAGATTAAACGACACATTTTATATAAAACGGCCTGTTACATACTTGCATAGGCCTTACAAAAATACACACTTTGATTGATGCGAAAAGATATATTAAGGAATAAAAATGATGCAAATGATATAAAACTTAATACAGTTTCCATACATGGAAAGCTATGAACAATTCTTTTATTCTATATTTCCACATTCCGTGCTGAACTAATGGTTGATTTGAGCCAACATCATCCTAGCATCCTTACTGTTAGGCCTCTCTTTTGGATTATCGAGCGTACAAAAGCAAGCAATCTTAAGAACAAGTAGCATTTGTTCCTCATACCCGTTCCCCATCATCTTCGGGTCAATGGCTTGTTTCGGATTCTCGGAAATCATCACATTTCTCATCCATTTCACCAAACTCATCTCATTAGTCCTTTGAAAAAACTCATCTGAAGGAAGCTTCCCCATCACAAGAACCGCTAGCAATATCCCAAAACTATACATATCACACTTGTCTGTAAACTTCATTGTTTGATGATACTCTGGTGCGATATATCCTAAAGTTCCAGCAACATTGGAACTCGTCATGTGCGTATCAGCATCTGGGATGGATTTTGCAAGCCCAAAATCTGCTATACGTGCTTCCATATCGTCATCAAGTAGCACATTAGCTGGCTTTAAATCTCTATGAACTATACGAGGAGTATGACTCGTATGGAGATACTCTAGCCCTGATGCTACACCAACTGCAACTCGGTGTCTAGCCAACCAATCCAAATCCCGATTACCTTGTTTAACTTCTTGTAAAATATCTTGTAAACTTCCATTTTTCATGAACTCATAAACTAAGTAATGACAATTCGGCCGCGAAACATGAGCTAACAACGGAAGTAAATTCCTGTGTCTAATCTGCCCGACAGTTTTAATTTCAGATCGTACCTGTCGTAGTTTCTTGTTGAGCAGCTTTGTATCTTCTTCGGTTAACTCAGTAGCGTCTTTTGTAGGCTCTTGAATCTTCTTTATAGCAATTGTTTTCACTTTGCCTTCGGGTAATTCGTATCTGTATACTTCCCCACACCCGCCTTTTCCAATCATTTGCAAAGATGCTATTCCTTCGTCTTTTTCCAAAAACGCGAGCTCGTCTGCTTTAATCTGTTGACTAAAGATAGTCGTCCCACTTTCGTTCTTTTTTCCTTTGATCATATTCAAAACCAACTTAAACAGAATAGAGAAAATCGTCCCACAAATCACTCCAGCTAGTATTCCAGCTAAAAACCCGAGTATCCAACGTATGATTTTCTTCTTTTTACTCTTCTTAGGCTTACCATTTGGCGCGGATACTGGAGCTGGAGCTGGAGCTTGGAGATTATCAAACCCCGGACCTCCGTTTCTACTTCCATTTCTTACTGAAGTAGAATTATTCGAATCTGTCTCTGCAAAAACATATCTCTTTGGCACAACTTTATTCTTCTCTATCAATGGAGATGATTCCAATTGGTTCATTTTCGGCATTGGACCTTCTAAGTAACTATTACCCGACACGTTAAAGAATCGAAGATTCCTAAACGAACGTAACGAGGCTGGCACTTTCCCAGTAAACATGTTATTAGCTAATGAAAGTTTTTCAAGATTTGGAAAATACTTCAAAAACTCTAGATCACCAGAGAATTTATTCGAAGAAAGATCTAGTATCCGTAAACGAACAAGTGTCGATATCCCAGCTGGAACTTTACCCGAAAACCTATTGTTTTGAAGGTTAACAACTTCAAGTTTCTTGCAGTTTGTTATTTGGATCGGTATTTGATCAACTAAGTGGTTATTCGGTAAAGAAAGCTCTTTAAGCTCGGACAACTTCCCAATTGCGGGCGAGATAGATCCTCTCAGGCCACGCGTATTAAAAACAATACGCGTCACCCTGAGGATACTAGTTTTGTTGGAAATTCTTCTTTCACAAAAGATTCCAGGGTTGTTACAAATGTTGTCATTGACAACATTTGTGACACTTAAGTCTTTGTAGATTGATAAAACGGCTTTATGGTCTGTTGGTTCGAGATTTAATCTAGCTCGAACCAACAAGATTAGAGCGAAAAATGAGAGGAAGTAGAGGTGATTGATGGTGGCCATTTTCGGTGGTTAATGGTGGTGGAAAAACAGAGATGCGAATGAAATAATAATTATAATGAGATAATATAAGTATAAGGGGTCGTTTGTTTTTTATATTAAGCTCTTAATGATATCTAAATGTATTATCTAATAAGTGAAATAGTAAATAAGAGGTTTTGTTTTTTTTTTTGAATAAGATCTTGATATCCCTTTTTTTCCTCTTATTTGATAAGCTATATTTTATATCTTAATACCTCTTAATACCTCTAATTAAAATTTATATTATGGCACCACATCGTAATGTTAGATATTGGCTTGGAGACTTTCGTCGTCAACGTGCAATGAGCAAAAATGAAAAGTTCAATCATGCTCATGCAAAACTTAGAAATGTTATTGAACGGGCGTATGGAGTCTTGAAAGCACGTTTCCCGATTTTGAAAAAGATGTCAACGTTCTCATTTGATACACAAACGAACGTTGTTATTGCATGCTTTGCGGTTCATAACTTTATACGAAAGGAATGCGTTAATGATGAGTTATTTTCTATGTCTGATCAAATAGAGATACAAGTCGAAAATGAAAATGAAACAAAAAATAATCAGAATCAAGAATTTCAGTCACAAGGTACTGCATCAGATCAACAATTAATGATAAACTTGCGTGAAAAGATTGTTGATCAGTTGATGCACAATGGAGAATGATTTACTTTAAATGATTTTGTCATGTTAGTTTATGGATTTTCATTTACCGTACTTTGTCGGTATTATTGTTAGAGTGTTATTGGTGAAGACGTTGTCTTTTGATCTAAGAACCTTTTGAATATTTTTCTTACATTTAGTTATTTGTTAATTTTATTTTTCGTGCAATTTAGCTATTCTAGTAGCTTGAAAATATGATAAAAACAAGAAAAAAAAAAGAAGAAAAAAAAAGAATTAAGATATATATGAAAGTATATTTTTCAAACAATCTTAATGATTATGCTTTCAGATTTCAGACACAACCTCTTATCATTCAGAACTGGTTTTCAGATTCAGACTTAAATATTCAGAAAAAACAAAAGACCCCTAAGTTTTATAATATTGGTCACTTTTGCCGTGTGGAAAATGTTGAATAATGGGCCTTGTATTGACTTGACTTGGTAGTTTCCTACAAGTTGCTTCATTTTAATTTCCCAAATTGCCCTTGGTGAGTTACCCTTTGATCTAGGATTAGTGTGTTTATGATTTGGTTTTTAACCGAATAAACAGATAACTGAACAGAACAAAAACCAATTTAAATCAAATTGATTATAAATTTCGTTTTCGGTGTGGTTTTTAACCGAAATCGAACTACAATTTGATTTTTTGTTCGGTTCTCGATTTTAGAAATTTGAATTCGGTTTTAACAAAAAATCAAATATATATATTCAATATTTTTTTTTTAAATGTTAATATTTCTAATTCTAATTTTACATATTATAGTCTATTACAAAGTACTCGAAAAACATCTAACTCTCATCTCTTCTCCTTTTAAATATGTACAGACTCAAAATTTAGTCACTTGTGACCGGATATCATCGTAGTTGATATATTGGTCATTTATATGATTATACAAACTGATTCATTACTTGATAATTAACATATTTGTTATTTTATTATTTTATTTTCGCAACCTACATATGTTTTTGTATATTTCCTTGTTTAATTGGACTTTTATAATTATTGATTATAATTATCTCATTCACGATAGATTTAAATCTCAGATGCGTATTTCAAACTACTAGACAATTAGTATTTTTGTGTAATTCGATTTTTCGGTTAAAATAAAAAACCAAACCGAATTCAAATTCGGTTTTCGGTTAGTTTGGTTCGATTTTTCCATACGAGTTCGGTCTTGGTTATGTTTTCGATTTAAATTGTTTTCAAATAAACCAAATAACCCAAATAGACCAATAACCAAACCGATCCATTTGGCATACTAAACAAGAATATTTTTTTGTCTTTTTGTGTTTTTCTATTTATGGTCCAAAATTTCTTTATTTGCTTGAAATAAGGGGAGGGATAACCTCACCCTCCTCCTCTCTATCTTCACCATCTGGATTTATTATTATTATTATTATTATTATTATTATTATATTAATATTAAAAATATAGATCTTAAATTAAAAATATAGATTTAAGATAAATATATTAATAAAATGAACATTACTCGTAAAAAAATACATAAATAATTAAACATAACAAGTTATTGAACATAACAAACTAGATTATCTAATCATCTACATCAACACCTTCAGGATCACAAGTTTAAGGTTTAAGTTGACGATACACTTTTTGTCGATTAACATATGGGGTTTCCCATCCATAAGCACAGTCGGATCTTCCCAAAACCCAGTGCGGATGAGTCGGTGCCATTGGGTATTCCCCTTGTAACTCCACTGAGACATAGTGGTTATCATTTACGAGTGCTAGTGTGATGCTTAAAAAATGCTGAGGAGCAGTCAAAGCGGAAAAAAAGTTATACTGCCCTGGGGACTTAAAAAATTAACTATTACGTCGAAGTTTGAAGCAATCATAAGCCCTGTATCCGACATTAGCATCCAATGCGGCTGTGGTGCAGGACACGCATATGGGAAACTTAAAGAGTGAAGAATTTGTTCTAACCATTCAACGTCCATAATTTAAACTCAAAATAATTTATACTTTTACTTTTACTTTAGTCACGTCAAATAATTTAAACTTTTAAATAAATAAAATAAAAACGAGATTTCGAGATTAAGATTCCCTGGTTTAGTCAACTAATCATATTAATCTTGAGTTGACTAAAGTAATATTTAAGTGAATATCATTTAATTAGAAGAAAGTTATCATATATATATCACACGCATAACCGGTAATAACATTTATATTTTCATAACATTTTGTCTTAATTTTTTGATTTTTTTCATCAAAACTAAATAAATAAAAGTTTTCGTTTAATAATTTATTTAAATAAATATATAACAAATGAAATAATAATAATAAAAAAATATAAATAAAAAATAATTTAAAGTAACGATTTGACCCTTGGGGGTGTCGATAACCAAAAATCAATTTTAGGGGGTGTCTCTATCATCACCCTTGAAATAAATATATTAAATGTGTGCAATGAAGTAGTAGAATGTGAACTATGTGAAAAGATTTATCAAACCTTGTATATACTTGTTTTGTAAGTATGATTAAAATACTGTTTATTTAAATATAAATCATAATTAGTGAGTAAGTCGTTATTTGACCGTAAACGTTTGAGATTCTTAAGATAAGATATTAAATGTTATATGCTAACGAATTATTCTCTTTCATTAAACAATTAACATTAGTAATCTATTTCAAAAAGCAAATTGATTCGATCTTATACATACGCGAAAAAAGTAATCAAAAAATATATATATTTTGGTTATGTTGGCCTTTTCTTTTGTATATATATAAGAAAAGGGTCATTAAAAATGAGATTTTAAGGATACCATAAAGTAGATATGCAAACAAAAATCAAAATTTTCAATTTATTTATTTCGAAAAAGAAAAAAAATTATCACTCTCATGGGCCAAGAGTGTTGAATTACAAAACAATCAACACCATTTATGGTCCTAGTGGAATGTGGATGCAATCGACCGAAATTAAAAGTCTAGTTCTTCCGTTTACTTGGTAAATGACAAATATACCCTTCTATTTTTCCAATTATAAACACCCCTAAAAAATTATAAACATGTCTTTCAAAAAAAAAAACTTTTAAGTTCAATTTCATTTTACAGAAAATCTCAACCATATCATGGTTAGAATATCTCTTCCATTACAATAGTTATCCTTGACCTATAGATTCTAGTTTTGGTCGTAAACAAGCCGATACAGTACACAAATTTAATAAACAGTTTGAAATTGATGTTAAAAAAGATATAGATTAACGACACATTATAAGCCTACAAAATGTTCTCGTATACAACAATTAAGTCATACGGACATATCGAAAATTGAACCTTCGAAGCCTCACTTTTTTGTTCCATATTTTTTTCTATAGTTTTAAATGTATAATTTTTTTTTAAGATTTATCTTAAATTATAGATTTCGTTCTTTAGTACTAAAACGTTACATAAATCGTCCAATTTTAAAAACTCCTTACGCTTTTCGTTCGCAAAATGAACGCCCGTTTAAATTTTCCGTTAAAATTAACGTTACATTTCGTCCATAAAATAGATATTTATTAAAAATTAGGAACACAAAATGTAATTAGTTTCAAAAATTAAACGATTTATATGACTCTCTAAACTTTAAAACGAAATCCATAAGATGATTCGTGGAACTAACTATTTTAAATTTCTGATTCCATGTTTGGATTTATTGGGCCGATCCTACTCAATATTCTTTGGGTATCATACTAGCCCATTAGACACATCAGAAATGTCCAGAAGATGCTGGCACGTGTCATACAACCAAGTTGGTAACGCGTGGAGTTATCTAAAGGTACCTAAACCATCACCAATTAAATAAAAAAAATAAAAAAAATGTGTTCAGTAGTAGCGTACACTTTCCGCCATTTCCCCTCCCACCGTACTCTCTCTCATCTTTCAATTCACCGTCGCCGGCCACCCTGCACCGCCGTAACAACCTCGTTATCATCCACCGGTCTTCTAAGCTCAATCAATTTCACCGGAAATTCCTTGTTTCGTAGGATGGAGGTATTCAATTAATCAATTCTAATTAGATGTAATTGTGATTTAGGTTTAATAAATTAAGTTATATTCGATGTAATTGGAATAGCTAGATAATTAGTTTAACATTTTATTATAGCAGGGATGAGCAAAAGTACCGTAGTATGCTGCATTTAATATTCTCGTGCCGTACTTTCATATCTATTTACAAAAATGTGGCGCGTTGACTTTTCATGAATTTAGTGATTATTTTGAAATTTTGTTGTGTTAGGAGAGTGTATTGGTGATTTCTCTTTAATTTGGATAGGTAATATAGTGGAGTAATGTGTTATAATTATTAGTGAAGTATTGTTTTATGTTTGAATATAGCGATATTGGGCCGCAAATAGTGTTAATATGAACAAAGGCATGGTTGAGCATCTGCGGCGTTATGGAGTGATTCAGTCGAAGAAAGTTGGGGAAATAATGGAGACGGTGGACCGAGCATTGTTTGTACCTGATGGTTCTTCTGCGTATGAAGATAGTCCGATGCAAATAGGTTTTAATGCGACTATTTCTGCACCTCATATGCATGCTATGTGCCTTCAGTTGTTGGAGAAGAACCTACAGCCAGGGATGCATGCTTTAGATGTTGGTTCAGGAACTGGTTACTTGACCGCATGCTTTGCACTTATGGTTGGGCCGCAGGGTCGTTCAATTGGTGTAGAGCATATTCCTGAATTAGTTGCGTTGTCACTTGAGAACGTTGAGAAAAGTGCGGCTGCTCCATTGCTCAAAGACGGATCTCTTGCCTTGCATGTTGGTGGTGAGTTATCGATACTTTATAGTTTTGTCCAACCGTTTATCTAAAAGTTTACATGTAACAGTTTATGAATATGATGACAGATGGAAGAGAAGGGTGGGCGGAGTTTGCACCTTATGATGCTATTCATGTTGGGGCAGCAGCACCAGAAATCCCACAACCGCTTATTGATCAATTGAAGCCGGGCGGAAGGTTGGTGATCCCTGTTGGAAATATATTTCAGGAACTGAAAGTTGTTGATAAGAACGAAGATGGTTCGGTTTCTGTTCGTAGTGAGACTTCAGTACGTTATGTTCCCCTTACAAGTAGGGAAGCACAGTTGCGTGGCTACTGAGAGCTAGGGAGGTTGTAATGTCTATGGTTAAGCACTCTTGATGCCCAACTATTATGCACATAAAACTCTTAAGAGTTAAGACATTGTAAAGGTTTCCGTTTATGATTTGATATATGCAAGGCTAAAATAGGTTTGGTTTTGGTTGTTAACTGTAGTATAACTGTAATTTACCAAAATAAGAAAATATGGGCAATCCGTAACCCTAGTTAGAATAAAATTACGACATAATTCTGAATTGGTTGATTCTTTTTCTATTTTATGTATGTCCTCTTGATCAAGTTTACTAGGTTATTTTTCGTGACGTGACAATCATATAAGTTGCAAGTCATTGTAAAACAGCACCACATCTGTTATAGATACTTTTGAATATACTAATAATTTAGACATTTGTTGAATTCGAATACATTTCAAAATAATTTCCGTAAAGATTAACTAAACTCGAGTTTAAACTCTAAAAACTTGTAAACCTACCCAAGCCAGGTGCAATGGGTGTGGACAAGAATATATTATAGCCATAACAGGACTCCATGCTACACTCAGATATGTCTTAAACAGAAGGAAGAAAATCAAAAAGACGAATCGTGTTAACAATCAGAAACTACTGCTCTTTCGTTTATCCTCTGCTACATTCACTTTGATTGCTCTACCACCTATGTCCTGCAACCATCAAAAACACACAATCATAAAGACGTGAACTTTAGTTTGGGTGAAAGGCAAATTGGTTAATCATAAAAGGCGTCGGTAGTACCTTTTCATGAAGATTATTTTTAGCATCGTTCATTTCGCTTTCAGAAGACATCGTAACAAACCCAAAACCACGTGATCGACCAGTTTCCCTATCGTAAATAACACGTGCATCCACCACTTTCCCATATTGTTCAAAAACCTGCTCAAGACGCTCATTGTCCATGTCATATGATAGGTTCTTGACATATAATTTGTATGAAGGTCCAGAATTCCATGACGTTCGTTCTGGTCTTGATCCTTTTGGCGCAGCCTTGTTCACCGTCAATTTCCTACCGTCTATTTCCTATATCAAACATATATTTATCAAAACTATCCCTTGAAAAAGAGGGATACTCGCAAACAACATTACCCCCCTCGAGTCCCATTAGAGTTCACCTAAACAAAAACGTTTGATTTTTCATGATTTCCCAATCTCTTGATCGTTCACAGTAACTAAAGATGATTAGGAAATAACGTTTTCGTTCAGAATATTTTAATTACATTATGCTAATGTTATTAGCACTCATGTATAGACCATATTAAAAACATAAACTTTGCAAGCCAGAATAAATCAAGATACTTACATATTGATGGAACATATCGACAACCTTCTCCGCTTCTTCAACAGTACTCATGGTCACAAACCCAAAACCTCTACTTTGATCGGTCTCCCTGTTATAAATAACCTAAAAAACAAACAAAATATTAATTTCAATAAAACCCCTAACACAAAAGGCGAGAATATGTATATAACATTATATGACCAGATATGCGTGACATCCATATAAGTTGTGTATTGACTTTAAAATACGGTTATCCGTGACATCTATATAAGTTGTTATGTCATATGTTGTTTACAAATATTTAATTGGTCGGGTTACCTCAGCAATCTCAACAAAACCAGCTGGTTCAAAAAGATGAGCTAATTTCTCACTATCAATATTAAGAGGCAAATTCCCAACATAAACCTTAGCATCTTCCGACAACTCACCCTCTCCGGCCGCCGCAATTTCAGTTTCTTGATCATTTTCTTGTTGGGCTGCAACAAAAGTTACAACACTTGTCGAATTGTGTTTTTTTCTTAGAGAAAGGGAGTTGAAAGAAACAGAGAGATGGAGTTTGGTTGGTTTTATAGGTATGGAGAGTTGTTGTTGGTGGTGGGATTTTCCGGCGAATATGGCCGGAGACGATGAAATTAGATGTTTTAATGCATAAGACATTGTTGTTGCCGGTGAAGGGTTTAAGATAAGGAGGCGTTTCACAGGTCAGCAAAACAGAGTATCGATTGTATCGATGAAAAATGATGTATACAAAGAAGAAACTGAATATGAATGGGCCTTATATTATCTACCTTGGGCTATATCCCACAGGCCTTGTAATGTAAAATAGTAGCTGAAAATGTTCGAAACTTGTCGTGTGTATCCGAGTTAGAGACGGTGTATATCTTAGTCAAAAGACTCGTATCGAACAAAATCATATAACATGACGAATACATGTTTACCGTTTATAAAATAGTAGGGATCGATGCACATTTAGATGTAATTGGTTTATGTTGTATCGAAAGAGCTTATCCAATATCAAATTGTTTCTTAATGCCTTAAAGATATCTAAAGATGAAGGCTATGTTTGGCGGGACTTATTTTGGGACTTAAATGGGTTTTATTTAAGATTTGAGCTTTTTTTTTTAATAATTCTTTTCTAGTTGGGGTTTATGAGTTTATTTGAAAAATAACTTCCAAAAAAATAAGCTATTTGAAGTAGCTTAAATAAATAGTTTGGGCTTATATTATGTCAATTTATATAAACTAGATTATTGTCCCGCGATAACGCGGACAAAGATAAAGTTTGACTCATAAATTTTTGTTTATGTAGATTTCAAGTTATTATGAAAAGACAATGTCATACGTATAATAACATATATACGTTTATGTTTATACCTATGTTGCTTATAAGTAAAACAATATATACACTTTTACGTTTATATACATGTTTTGATATTTTTATGAGGAGATTTTAGAATAACAATATGGTAAATCATAGTCTAAATTGAGCAATTTATAAGTAAATTATACTTATGTTTTTTTATTTCAGTGGAGATTTAATAAAAGAGAAAATATAATTATGTATTGTAAGAGGGTGTAAAATAGAAATAGTATTTGATTACATCATCAATCTGATCTAACGGCTGAAATTAAAGAAGATAACTCATCCAAGAGACCTTACTTCGCCATGTGGCATTTAAGGCCCCTCTTTTATTATATATTAAAGATACCTCTAATAAGATTTGTCTTATTATATTATTATGTACTTTTTAGTCATTTTACATTTTTAATCTCTAGTTTTAACTAATTTCCAAACATATTTATGAAAAATAAAAACTCAAGCTTTCAACTCTAAATATAAGTCCTAGTTTTCAGCTCCAACTACTACTTACTAGCTCCAACTACAAGCTAGTTTTACCAAATATACCCGAAATGAGTAAACAAGTAATTAAAAGAAAAAGCATTGTATGAAATTTTTTGATTTTGTCTAAGCATGGTGTTTTTAATGATATTAGTAGTTATCTTACATGATAAACAGAAATGATAAATACATATACTAATTTTATTTATAACATGTTTAAAAAGTGCATTTTTAAAACCAACCCTACTTGTGACCTATACGAGTTATAAAGAGAATGGTTTCGCAACAACCAGGAGGGGAGCTTTTTTGCGAATAGTAAGGCCAGGACGTTCATTCATATCTAGATTATGTTCGTTTCCTCCATTTGGTAAACCCCAATCAAACTTGTGTAAAAGATTAGCCAACACATATTCGTTTGTCGTCATTGCAAAAGCAATGCCAGGACATCCCCTCCTTCCGGCTCCAAATGGTATCAGATCAAAATCAAGTCCTTTGAAGTCGATAGAACTATCCAAGAACCTTTCGGGTTGAAACACATTGGGTTCATCCCACACTTTAGGGTCTCTTGCAATGGCCCATGTATTAATAACTACCCTAGTTCCTTTCACAATGTCGTAGCCCATGACTTTGACATCTTGACTAGCTACTCTAGGAATTAGGGTGGGGATCGGGGGATGAAGACGAAGAGTTTCTTTGAACACGGCTTTCATGTACTTCATGTTATCAATATCTTCTTGTTTAATTCCGTTCTTTCCCTTGAGAACCATTCTCACCTCATCTTGTACTTTCTTAAAAACCTTAGGATGTTTTAGAAGTTCGGTAAATGTCCACTCTATTACGGTTGCTGTTGTGTCGGTTCCGGCAGTATATGCATCCTATAACAAAGATTATTACTTAACAATGTTTTTCGATATATATATATACTAGATTATTGTCCCGCGATAGCGCGGAAAAAAAATAAAAATTGAATTGTAAACTTTATGTTTATGTAGATTTTAGGTTATTATAAAAAGACAATGTTATACGTATAATAACATATATATACCTTTACGTTTATACACATGTTGTTTATAGTTATAATAACATAAACACTTTTACGTTTATACACATGTTTTAATATTTTTTATTAGGAGATTTTAAATAAAAATAATGTAAATCATAGTTCAAATTGAGTGAATTTTTTTAAAGTAAATTGGAATTTTGTTTTTATTTAAGTAGAGATTGGAATTAAAGAGATAATGTAATTATGTTTTGTAAAAGGGTGTAAAATGAAAATAGTGTTTGATGACATCATCAATTTGATCTAACGGTTGAAATCAAATAAGTTAACCCATCTAAGGGTTCTTACTTCGCCATGTGGCATTTAAGGCAACACCCGATTCATAAATAGGGTCGGGTTTCGGATAGAATAGTTCCAGTTTGTCGGGTTTCGGGTTTGACCCAATTGACCCGAAAATTACCGTCGAACTATATTTTAATCCAAAGACATATGATATATATAAGCTAGAAATCTGAAAGAGTTTCATACATGAAGCAATGTGGGACAAAGTAGGAAAAACTAAAGGCATATGATATATATAGGCTAGAAGTATGAAAAAGTTTCATACCTGAAGCGATGTGGGACACCTAAAATGAAAATAGTGTTTGATGACATCATCAATTTGATCTAACGGTTGAAATCAAATAAGTTAACCCATCTAAGGGTCCTTACTTCGCCATGTGGCATTTAAGGCCTCTCTTTTATTATATATTAAATATATATATATATATATATATATATATATATATATATATATATATATATATATATATATATATATATATATATATATATATATATATATATATATATATATATATATATAGTGAATGGTTTATGCGATAACTCCTATTTTTGCGAGAACTGCGAGAACTCTCACAAAAAGTGTTAAATCACGTTTTATTTTGTTCATTCACATGTAAACTTTTTTGGAGATTAAAAATCCAGTAAATGTAAACGTAAAAAACTAAAAAAAATCATGTAAAATATCGTAAAAAAGTTTTGTTCATATATGAACACTCATTTTTTGAAAAAAACCGTTCACATGTGAACATTTCTAAATACGCGTAAATTCAGACAATTTTTTAATTTTTCAGTTATATTTTTACTAGATTTTTAACATTAATAAGTTTTTACATGTCAATGGACATAATTGCATGTTAATTAACATTTTTTTCAATAGTTTTCGCATTAATCAGTCTATATATATATATATATATATATATATATATATATATATATATATATATATATATATATATATATATATATATATATATATATATATATATATATATATATATATCATCTTGAATTCATTTGGTTTAAGGTCGCTTTTGCCAAAGATGCACCTAGATACGTAAAAGTTAGAAAACCATTTGAATTTTGTATGGTCATAAACATAGGGATAAACATTAAGAGGGTGTTTGGTTAGGGGTACTGGAGGGTAATGGGGGGTAATGATTATGATTGAAGGAGGTTGGTTTGTTGTATTGTAGTTAATCATTGCACAATAATAGATAATACTCCATTATAGTCTAAATCGGGGTATTCATTAACCACTCATTGCATTTCATAGTATTCCCTTTCCCATTCCCTTTCCCTTTCCCCGCTTTGAACCAAGCAGGCCCAATATATCATTTTTTCACAAAAGAGTTTTAACGTCATAAAATTGATAATTAAGACGTGTACACTAATCCATTTCCAAATTATTTATATTTGTTAATGTTCACACTAGCAGAAAAAGGTTATGTCTACATATATACACATATATAGATAAATTAAACAAACTAAATACGCTATTTATGCGAGTTAACTCATTTACTAAGATTGTGGGTTTACTTAACAAATGTGTAAATTAATGTCGTATGGTTTTACATATTTTAAATGATAGATAAGCAAAACAAAATAATATAAATCATAAAATTAGTTTTTAAAGGTAGGTCTAACCAATAAAATACTCAGAGAAACATCTATGATGTTTATGTCTTTTAGATTTATAATTTTATGCTAAAAGTACGTTTAGAATTAGTAGGAGAGACAAAAATTGTTAATCAAAATGTTCGAGTAGATATATACAAAAGAGTTAGGTATGTTCTATTTCTAGTTTAGGGATGCTCGATTTAGGAGACGCGCTTATTGTTTTCGTTTTCTTGATGTATTATAATTTCTAGCGTTTTGTTGGCTTTCACTACATAAAAAAAAGACTTTAGTGATGAAACTTTTTAGTGACGACTATTTTTGTCACTAACAACCTTATTTAGTAATCATTATAAAAGTCGTAACTAAACACAATTAGTGACCAAAAACTAAATTTATTTTGTTTTAAATAAAATTAGTGACAGACCAATAGTAACCAAATGTGACGACTCAGTTTTTGTCACTACATCACTAGTAACGATATATATCGTCACTAATGTTGTTAGTGACGAAATATTTGGTCACTAGTAGTGTTAGTGACGAAACTTTGAGTCGTCACTAAAAACTGTTTTTTCGTAGTGCTTCTTCAATGAATTTTAATTAAGAAAAAGATAGACTCCTACAAATGAAATTTACCAAGAGAAGTGCTTTGATGGCAAGCCTGTCCAAAGTCACGCCTATTTTATCATCTTTTTGGATCTTTAGCAATATATCAACGAAGTTTTCTCGTCCACCACCCGTCGATTGTTTCTTCAGTCGCTCCTCGACCACACCATCCAAGAACTCGTCGAGCTCTTTAGCAACCCTTTCGACTTTTTTGTTAAACCCACTCAACCAATCTACCCATGCTAATTGAGGAACAAGATCTCCCAAATTAAGACCACCCAACACCTCAAAAAACTCCCCTAGCATTTTCCTAAACTTATTCCCACTTTCACCTTCACTATATTTTTGCCCAAATGTAACACTACACACAACATCATTAGTAAGCTTTACAAACAATTCACTCAAATCCAATACCTGATTACAAGATCTCTTGATTTTGTCAAGAACAATAGCGATTTCTTCGTCTCTCACCTCACGATGAGCTTCAATCTTTTTGTTGCTTAATAAATTTAGAACCATAATGCTCTTGACTTGCCTCCAATACTCACCATAAGGCGCCACCGAGACTTCTCTTAAGTCACAAAGTAGTGTTCGCCACATTTTCACGTCGGGTCTATTTGCAAAGTTGAGATCATGGGTTTTCATTATCTCACGGGCTGCTTCGGCTGATGAGACTACTAGGGTTCGGACAGATCCCAAGTGGACAAGCATGACTGGACCACCATACTTTTGAGATAAAGAATGGAGGGAGTGGTGGAAAAGTGGTCCGATCTGATGGAGGTTTCCGATTACTGGCAATCTTGGTGGTGAAGGTGGTAGGTTTTTCTTGACGTAAGGTCGATTAAAGTAGAAAATTTTGATAAAAAACAAGACTAGGAGTAACAAAGCGAAAACATACACCAAGGGAACCATGGTTAATTTCTTGCTCCTTCTCTTTTAAGTATGGTTTTGAATCTTTATATATAGATATCAAAGTATACAAAGACAATTAACTTTTGGAGGCAAATCTTGACCCAGGAAACCATAGATTTGATTGCAATTATATTAAGGGAAACGTATTAAAACAAGGAGAGAAATATTTAAAAAAAACTTAGATTTATTATTTTTATAACGACGGATAAGTTATCTTACTATAAAGATGTTAATCACGAAAAAAATATGAGAGTAAATTGTCGGATGTGGGACTTGGATAACAAAACCAATCTAGTCAATTTAACACTCGCAAATAAGGTACGAACAAGTTGCTTTGCCTAATTTGCAAGATGCAAAAATAGCCATCGCACCACAAATAGAAAACAAAGGCCTTTACTCTTTTCTCGTTCACGCTAAATAATCATATACTACTAACAAATCCTTATATGTGAACAACCTAGGTGGTGAGGACTCTCTATCTTATAAGCCAACCGTGGCACCGGATATTTGATTGCTTTGTAGCAGGATAAGGTATATTCTTATACCAAAGCGCCTGTATAGTCCAATAACCTAAAAATTATGAGTTCAAGTTTTACAATTATTATAAACGTACCTAAATTGATGGCCTCAAAAGTTATTTTAACATACGAGTGACTTTAATAAACTTTTGTTAATAGTCGGGTGTCACTTTTATATCCCTTTAAACAATTCTAAACTCACCCCGGTGTTTGAAACTAATTCCTACTAATCAGTTTTGATCCACCAAATTAAATGTCTTACACATGTTGCTTATTCAATAAAATCGTTAGGATTTTAACCAATACATATCCACTTTCGATTTATCTAATAGTTTAAGAAAACCTTCTTCATATATTATCCTAACTATATAATAATGTTTTACTTAAACATGAACGAATTCCTTAATCATTTGACAAAAACTTAGAAATTTTACTCTTATTTGTAATATATATTTATTTGTTTAGGATTTATATTTTGCCGAAAATTAACTTAATAATACATTTCGTCAAATATTGACATGAATCTAAGTTTCTATATTTGAGTTGTAGCGGACTAGCGATGTAGCTCGTTGGATTTTGATAACAAATACGCTAAAAAAACCCGACCCTCTGTATACAAATGTTCAAGTTCCAAGCACACTATAGGTACATGTTATCGACAAGGTAAAATTTATGGTTTAGCACCAAAGATGTTCAACTTTTACATGTTTCAAACAAAACCAGATATTTAGTTCATCATTTTAGATATAATTGGAATATTTTAAAACAAATTAACAAATTGTTTACTTCAAATAAATATTTCGTTGGCGGTATTTGTTTAATAATCAGTGGACGTAAGTTTGTTTGTAACGATGAAAAAAGTCATGAAGTTGAATAAGTGTCACGGTTCACAATTAACTACCTTTCCTTGACCAATAAATTACATATACTATTCTCATAACATAAAATTCAAAAACATACATTAAGGTGATTGAAATTTTCTCGAGAAATTCTAGTATTTATCGGATTTTAGTTGTAAACTTTTATGCGGTTTGTTTGTTCCACTTTTGAGATTTAGAGGGTTTGTTCCTATTAGATGATAAATCTAAACTTGAGTTGTGGTTTGGGTCCTACATTTTATATAGTCTTTATTATCAATAATAATAAGTGGAAGATGTTTACATGTACGACTGAACATGACCACCATCTTGTTAGGGTTTTTGATTTTGAAGGTGTTCTATTATAATAGCATTGATTTTAAAATATATATCATAATCATGGGCGGTTCGAGAAATTTTTTCAAAGGGGGGCAAAATCATGTGTATATTGGGTCGGGTGTTTTTAAGGAGTTTTAAATAATAAAAATCGTATGTTATATTTTGCTTATATATAAATAATTATAAGAAAAAATATAAAATTTACCATTAGTTTAATAAATTTATATGAAGAATAAGAAATAGAGGAAATAGATTGGTTTAAAAGTGAAAAAAGAAATCATATGACATTATTTTTGTATAACCTTTGCTTTGCTCTTGTGAACATTATTTTTTGTAACAGTCTAAAGAATTGGTTTACTTTTGAACATGTTTCATTTGCTTTGCTCTTCTTCCTGGACACTTGTGATATGATGTGTAAAGTTGAGCCCGTATAAAAGAAAGACTTGGTATTCAACATTTAATTTATTTTTATTGATAATTTTGCCTATATATGAAGGTGAATAGGTGCTCAAAATACATGTTAAGTCTAAGTCTTTGCTACACAGCAACCAGAAACTCGTTAATTGTTATTAGCAACGAAAGTAGTCGCTAAGCAAAATAACAACAGAACAAAAATCGTATCATATCAGTGAATTCTAGATAATAAAATGCTTACTAGTTCATGATGACTACATTAGAGTCGAATGCATATTTCATGGGGGAAGCAAACACTTGATACAATCTTAGTAGTATATATTACATTATTAGACATCATTCTATTCGGAAAAAACCATAAAGATATTTGAGAAGACCAAACTATTAAACACCGGTAATAAATAGTTACGAAATGATAGATAAAATTACTCCGCTAATCAAACACACTGATGCATATTTCAACAGCTAGGAAGTGAAAGGTGTTGCGTAAGCGACAAGGGGAATTTCTTTGCGAACAGTAAGGCCAGGTTGCTCACTCATATCCAGATCATCTTCATTCCCTCCATTCGGCAACTTCCAATCAAACTTGTGCAAAAGATTAGCCAACACATGTTCATTTGTCGTCATTGCAAATGAAATCCCAGGACACCCTCTCCTTCCAGCACCAAACGGGATCAAATCAAAATCAAACCCCTTGAAGTCAATAGAACAATCCAAAAACCTTTCGGGTCGAAACTCGTTAGGTTCATCCCACACTTTAGGGTCTCTTGCAATAGCCCATGCATTAATAATAACCCTAGTTCCTTTTGGAACATCGTAACCAATGATTTTGACATCTTGACTAGAAACTCGAGGGATTAAGGTCGGGATTGGGGGATGAAGACGAAGGCTCTCTTTGAACACGGCTTTCAAATACTTCATATTGTCAACATCGTCTTGGTTTATATGTCTCTTGCCTTTGACAACCAACCTTACCTCATCTTGAACTTTTCTTAAAACTTTAGGATGTTTTAGAAGCTCCGAAAGCGTCCATTCTAATACGGTTGCCGTTGTATCTGTTCCAGCCGTATATGCATCCTATAGTATAATTGATTTGTTACCAAGAGTAAATACGTGTACGTATACTCATTTACCGTATGAAAAAGTTACTGTAATTTATTTGAAAATAAGTAAAATATTAAACTATTCAAGGCATGTAAAGCACGCTAGTATATATTATCGGTTAAATATATAAGTGCCAAATAATAGATCATATCTTTCATGGAGTCACATAGCCTTAATTTATATATATATATATATATATATATATATATATATATATATATATATATATATATATATATATATATATATATATATATATATATATATATATATATATATATATATATATATATATATATATATATATATATATATATATATATATATATATATATATATAGTGAATGTTTCATGCGAGAACTCCTGTTTTTGCGAGAACTGCGAGAACTCTTACAAAAAGTGTTAAATCACATTTCACTTTGTTCATTCACATGAAAACTCTTTTAGAGATTAATAATCAAGTAAATATAAACGTAAAAAACTAAAAAAAAATCATATAAAATGACGTAAAAAATTGTCGTTCATATATGAACTCATTTTAAAAAAAAAAATGTTCACATGTGAACAATTCTAAATACGCGTGATTTTATATAATTTTTTTAATTTTTCATTTATATTTTTACTAGATTTTTAACATTTAATAGTTTTTACATCGACATAATTACATGTTAATTGACACTTTTTTTAAGAGTTCTCGCAGTTCTCGCAGAAATAAGAGTTCTCGCATGAATCAGTCCCTATATATATATATATATATATATATATATATATATATATATATATATATATATATATATATATATATATATATATATATATATATATATAGTGAATGGTTCATGCGAGAACTCTTTTTTTTTGCGAGAACTGCGAGAACTCTCACAAATAGTGTTAAATCATGTTTCACTTTGTTCATTCACATGCAAACTCTTTTGGAGATTAATAATCAAGTAAATATAAACGTAAAAAACTAAAAAAAAATCATATAAAATAACGTAAAAAATTTTCGTTCATATATGAACTCATTTTTAAAAAAAAAACGTTCACATGTGAACATTTCTAAATACGCGTGATTTCGTACAACTTTTTTTAATTTTTCATTTATATTTTTACTAGATTATTAACATTCAATGGTTTTTACATGTCAATAGATACATGTTAATTGACACTTTTGTTAAGAGTTCTCGCAGTTCTCGCAGAAATAAGAGTTCTCGCATGAATCAGTCCCTATATATATATATATATATATATATATATATATATATATATATATATATATATATATATATATATATATATATATATATATATATATATATATATTTAAGAAATGTGAAAGCGACACTATGAATAGTGAATCAGGCAAGCAACATGTTCCAACATGTTTGTATGTCTGTTTAATCAGGTTGACAACATGCTCTGACATGTTTGTCTGTATGCTTAAATAATATTTCTATTTTTATGTTTATTACTACACCGCCCCGACCTGCTTGCTTAAATAATAATTTTTTTTATTTTTATTACTACGCTATTAAATCTATACACATGAAATATATATAATACATATATACATATAGATGATGTTCAATATATAAAAAATATAAATCAACATCTACTATCAACTTTTAAATAAAATATGCAAATATTAACACCAATAGCAAGACGCAAACACCCTCACTAGTTAAAAACACGCTGGAGTAATGCGTTTTGGTTTTATAGAATAACAAATAAATACTTTAATAAAGCAAATAAGAAAATGCCAAACTTATATTATTTTATTTGATTTTGTAATGTGAAGATCATCACCCACTAGAGTATTAATATTAGAACATTGAATTTAAAAAGTGACGGTCATTTTTTTTTTTTTTTTTTGATAACGTACTCATAATTTAATTTACTTGTGTTGTCATTTATGTATTCGTCGATATTTGTTAATGTATAAGAAACTAAAATAATAATAACCTACTGAATTTCACATGAAAATAGTTTAAGGTTCATTGTATATAACAGTTAAGTTAGTTAAATAGCCCTAATAGATTTAGTTTGACTTAAGAGTTTCTTGAAAATCTTTAGATAAAATAGAAAACAATAACATTAAACTTTTGGAAATTGATATATCAATTTTGAACTTTGAATCAAAAGACTTTTGTTTTGAGGTGATCGCCTCATTCAAATGTCTGACTTTTTCTTGAGGACGAGGGTTCGAATCTAAATCGATACAGATTACAAATGTAAATAGTGAGTCTATAACAAATTGTTTTTTTTTAAAGTATATGTATGATCAAAAGATTTGTTCTTAGTACACCAAAGAACATGCATTTGTTTGTTACATTAAACTAAAATGAGGGAATAAAGGGGGTTACCAAGAGGAGTGCTTTGATGGCAAGTCTATCGAGAGTTACACCAATTCTATCCTCTTTTTGAATCTTAAGCAATATATCAATGAAGTCTTCTCGGTTACCATCATCCGTGGATTGTTTCTTCAGACGATCCTCCACCAACCCATCCAAGAACTCATCCACCTCTCTCGACACCCTATCAACCTTCGCGTTAAACCCTCTTAATCGATCAATCCGGCCATCCAAGCTGAGGAACAAGATCCTCCAAGTTAAGACCACCCAATAACTCGAAAAACTCCCTTAACATCTTTTTGAACTTGTTCCCAGTTTCCCCTTCACTATACTTTCTTCCAAACGTAATCCTACACACCACATCATTAGTAAGCTTGACAAACAAATCACTCAAATCTACCACCTCATTACAAGATTTCTTAATGTTGTCAACCATGAGCATGATCTCTTCATCCCTCACTTCACCAATAGATTCGACCCTTTTGTTGCTTAATAAATGAAGAACCACAATACTTTTAACTTGCCTCCAATACTCTCCATAAGGTGCCACTGATATTTCTTTGAGATCGTATAGGAGTTTTCGCCACATTTTCACTTCCGGTCGGTTGGCAAAGATGAGATCATGAGTTTTCATGATCTCGCGTGCAGCTTCAGCAGATGAGACCACTAGGGTCCGGACTGAACCCAGGTGGATAAGCATGAGTGGAGCATCATAGTTTTTCGATAAGGAATGAAGAGAGTGGTGAAGGAGTGGGCCAAGCTGGTGGAGGTTTCCGATCACCGGAAGTCTTGGTGGTGAAGGTGGTAGGTTTTTCTTGATGGAAGGTCGATTAAAGTAGTAAATTTTGACGAGAAAGAAGACCAGGAGTAACAAGGGGAAAGCATAGTCCAACGAAACCATTGTTACTTCTATACTGATCTGCCTGGTGTCAATATAAAGGAGGAAAAATTAATTAAAGAATAGAAACTAAGCAATATGATATATGGGTTATTTATGTGACTATTTCTCATTGAGTTATTAGAAACATATATAGTCACCTTATCTTTGTTTATATTGCAATATTCTTTATCAAAGCATGCTTATTATTTTAATAACATGGTGATAGGAAAAAATAGAGGTTGAACCGGTCTGGTAAATCCATGGTCCAACCGGATTTTTTTTGTGAATAGTAAGACGAGGTTGCTCATTTATATCCGGATCTTTTGCATTCCCTCCATTCGGCAACTCCCGGTCAAACTTGTCCAAAAGATTAGCCAACACATGCTCATTTGTCGCTATTGCAAACGAAATCCCAGAACACCCTCTCCTACCAGCACCAAACGGGATCAAATCAAAATCAAGCCCTTTGAAATCAATAGAACAATCCAAAAACCTTTCGGGTTGAAACTCGTGAAAATTTTAGGATGTTTTAGAAGCTCCGTAAACGTCCATTCTAGTACGGTTTCCGTTGTATCTGTTCCAGCCGTATATGCATCCTATAGTACAAATGATTTGTTACCAAAAGTAATAACGTATTTGGTCTTTTTTTTCTTTTTTTTCTTTTCAATCATTCATTATATTTACACAAGTTACTATAATAAATTCCAAATTATTGATCATATAATAATCTTATCTTATATGGATATATAATTGAGTCATTCGAAAAGAATCACATCCACGAGATAGCATTCCTACCAACTAATTATTATATGTATATTGGAATAAAAAAATTGATATTCAGTTTCGGTTTATTTGGGGCAGCTCTGGCATGAATCAGGTGAATTTCACTATTTTCATATAATAAAAATAGTTTTTCCTTATGTATGTATATGTATATATGCCAGTTAACTAATTAATTTGATAGCCTAATGTATTTAATTTAACTATTACTAATTTCTTGTAAATCCTTAGAGCTAAAGAAACAACTTTAAGTGAACTTTTAAATTAAATTAGGGTTTTAGATTTGTCTCAAGCTAAAAATCTAACGGATTTCGATTAAATAGTGTTAATGAAACAAATATATCAGTAATCAAAATGAGGGAATTAGGAGAGTTAATTACCAAGAGAATTACTTTGATGGTAAGTCTGTCGAGCGTCACACCTATTTTATCATCTTTTTGGATCTTAAGCAATATATCAATGAAGTCTTCTCGGCCACCATCACCCGTTGATTGTTTCGTTAGACGGTCTTCTACGACACCCTCCAAGAACTCATCCACCTCTCTTGATACCCTATCAACCTTTGAGTTAAAGCCTCTTAATCGATCAATCCAGGCAAGTTGAGGAATAAGATCCTCTACACCAAATATACAAACAATATAAACAAATAAGGCTACATATTAATATTTTAGTCCAAGCCATACACATGCATCCTTGATAATATTTGGAACAATAAAAGCACATACAAGGCACCCATGATAATACATGCCCAAGCCAAAACGTGCATATATAAATTCGTCTTTTTACCTACCGGGAAAAAGCTAGCACTTCCCATTGGGGAGCGACATCACTCGCGAATAAACAAAATTAAGGTTAACCAATAGTGTCATAGGCACACTGCCATATACCCAAAGAGGGGTCATGGACAAAACATTCATAAATAAAAAAGAGAAAAACAACCAAAAATGTGTTATTGGCTTGATCACCCAATAAAACATTATTCTTCAAAACTACAGCCACACAGGCCAAACCTAATATGGTGAGCAAGGTTAGGTTTGGACAAGGCAAAGTACAAAGACAGGCTTGGCTATGAGAAGCCACAACCACGCGAAAGCAAGGCAACATAATTGATAGACATGGTAAGCAAGGCTAGGTTTGGACAAGGCAAAGTCCAAAGACAAGTAAGGCCAATGCATGAAAGGCTAGCGACAGGCAGACATGCTGGTTGATTACGGCAAGAAAGTTAGGCTTCAAAACAACTTTTAAACCCTAACTTGGGGCATGATAGTGTTAGTAGGGTCTCTATGTTTATAGGACCCAAACCCTAGCAACACATAAAAGTCCAACACCAAGAGCTTGGGAAACTTGGGATATGCCCAACACCAAGAACTTGGAAATATTCCAAACATCCACGCTTCCAAGCGTCCAAGCTTCCACGCGTCCAAGCTTCCAAGTTTCCAAGCATCCAAGCAACCAAGCAAGGTACGACCGACAGCCAAACAAGACCCAGCCGGCAGCCAAGCGAGGCTCATCTTGCGGCCAACAAAGTCCATCCGGCGACCAGCAAGGTCCATCCGGCGGCTAAGCATGGCACAACCGACGGCCAAGCGAGTCGTGGCTGAATGTCGCAAATCTTTGACCGAGGTTGGCCAGCTGACAATATCCAAACTATTTGGTTCAACTCATTTGTAACGTCTGCAATAATAACGACATTATATCTGAATAATGTTGTGAACGTTAGGTCATTGTTAAATTAATCAATGGAGAATAAATAGACATCAATATATGTAAGTTGGAATGCTGAGGAGTATGTATACCCAAGCTATGGTCATCTTTAGCATCAGGTTATCTCTCTCTCTCTCTCTCTCTCTCTCTCTCTCTCTCTCTCTCACACACACACACTCCAATATCACACTCTTACACTCTAACACACATAACATACATCATCATCTTGCACATTTATCAATGTCAAGATCATACCACCTCCCAACCTTGATCACCTTAACTTCATGAAAATTTTGTCAGGTTTGCACTACATTTGCAGAAGATTTAAGGTTGAAATCACTCAAACATCTCAATTTCTATATTTAACGATTTTTTGATCAAACATAAGACATACGATAATTAGCTAGCTATACACAAAGATTCTAATTTAATACTAGAACCTATAACATTCATAATGCTTGCTAATAACTGCTCTTATATTTTGAAAATGACAACTACTTAACAATGTAGCATAACTACGGTTGACATTTACCAAATAATGACTGCATTGTGTGTCTAATTAAAGCTAACATGAATCATGAATGACGATAGTATTTATGAAGAAATCGTTGATTAACAACTAGCAGCCAACTATAAGAATTCAATTATCCTTTTATATAGAGGGGTGCACGGTCCCTCTAATTAGCTCAAAATTTAAATAAAAATTTAGAATAACATTTCAACTATTTGAAAAGTTTCTCTAATCCCCCACGTTGAAATAAGATTTTTATGTTCAAATTATGAATCCGTCACTCACTTTAATATTAATATCTATATCTATATAAAATATTTGGGTGTAAAGTTGAAATTTAATAATTATAAAATTATTAAACTATTATTTTAACTAATTAATTATTAAATAATAATAAGTAGATGTGTGAACACACTTACCATATATACTTTTTAAAATAATTAAATTTTCTTTTTTTTTAAATTTAAAACAATCTACTTTAAAATTATTTATAACTAAATATATACAATAAAATTATTTTGTAACTAAATATATACAATTTCTTTTTATATTTAACTTATTAAGTATTTACAAAAATAAAATATTTATCATTCATAAAATTATTTGTAACCAAATCTTAATATATAATAAAAGAGAGGCCTAAAATGCCACTTGGCAAAATAATAGCCATTAGATGGAAATCCAACTTTAATTTAAACCATTAGATCATTTTGATGATGTCATCATTAATAATTTCATTTTAACCCCTTTATTTTAAATAATTTAACCCTTATTTTAAATAGTAATAATTAAATAAAACTAATTAACCTTTCTACTTTAATAATATAACACTTGAATTTTAAAATAATTCTAAGAAATACAAAACATATTTTTTCTTCACACACATACACATTTTTAGTATAAAAAGAAACTAAAATTATTTTATTGTTTTTCGGGTGTTTTGCATATAAACGGAAAACATATCATATAAAAAAAACTTATGCTTTTTTTTGTCCTATTTATCCAATATTTTTAGTTTTTTTATATATTATAAAAGGAAAATAAAATTATTTTATTGTTTTACGAGTGTATTGCATATAAACGAAAAACATATCATATAAAAAAGTCTTTTGTTTTTTCTTCGTCCTATTTACGCAATATTTTAGTTTTTTTATATATTATAATTATTTTATTTTTAATAAAGTTTTTTCCAAATTACATCGTAATTTTTTTTTTAACTTTACAATTGCTAACATAATCATTTTGTCTAAATGATTAAAAGTTTTCTATTAATCTTTTTATATAAGTTATATGTTGTTTATTAACATTATATATTTTTTGATATAATTATCCGCATATTATGCGGGTAAATAAGCTAGTATATACAATAAAAGAAAACTACTCACCCAAAATTTAAACACTTTGTTTGCCGTTAGATCGCACCGATGTTTTACTAGTTAACTTTTAATTATTTGGCAAATGGTATCAGCTTTTGCATCGAAAAAAATTGTATATAAAATAGGGATTTTTGATAATAACAATCTTGAAAAATCATAATATAAAATCAAGGATTTTGATGATAATTCTATTTTAATTGAGAATAAAACATGATGCAAAGAGAAGTGTGACTTGCTATGTAGTTTTACAAATATTTAGGAGATAATTAACCTGCGAAGGTTGTTTCATTCAATAATTCAAATTGATTTTTATTATGTTATTGTTTGATAATACACAAACATGTAATTTATAGTCAATGCTTAATGTTAACATAGTTTTTGTTTTGTTTAATATATATATTTAAAATGTTGCAAATTTTTCTACATAAAGTAAAATAGTCATTTTAATATATGTAAATTCCTATGAATCATAATTTATATTATCTTTATATCTTAACATACTAGATTTTGATGTTTTGTATTAGGAGATTTTAGAATAATAATAACGTAGATCACAGTTCAAATTGAACGATTCTATAAGTATATTAAAATTATGTTTTTTATTTTAGTGGAGATGGAATGAAAAAAGAGAATGTAATTATGTATTGTTAACAGGGTGAAAATGAAAATAATATTTGATGATATTATCAATTAGATCTAACGGTTGAAATCAAAGAAGTGAACCTATCCAATGGAGCTTACTTTATCGTGTTACAATTAAGGTCTTTTTTTTATTATATATTAAATATTAAAGATTGTTGTGCAATACTTGGATAACGATTGCAAAGTAAACCAACATAAAATATTCAAATGCAATATGTATTAACGTTAATGTCTACTTTACCTAATGTACCTACTTGTAAATTAATTACTCCCCAAACTTTCTTATTTTATACTAAATAATGTTTTAATATATATTGTTTACATAGGCTAAGATCAAGTTTTGTTTATATGCAACAAAAACATATATCATATCATTACTCGAAGTGTCAATAATTTTATGAAATTGAGATTGTTCATGGTGAAATTTTGTGGCATCTAGAGTATATGATAAATTTCGTATATTGACACATATATTTGCACACCTTTTTAGATATTTCAGGTCATTTAAAAACTTCGGATCCTTTGTGGATTATCACCTTATAACAAGCTTACACGAATAAACGACTTCAAATCCGGCCATGTTATCCAAACCTTTCTATGGTTGAGTTGGTTCATGGCCAGATATCTAAATGATCTATTTCTAAACACTAAAAGATACATTAGTTTATGTTGATACGAATTAAATTTGTAATTACAAACACATGTACATCACCAGTATCCGAGTTTAGAAACATCACATTAACTCTTTATATGTAATTTTTTTCAATATGATGTACAACAAAATCTTATTTTGGCCAGTCCAAATCAAAAAAAATTTATGTAATTTTTTACCCCAGTAACAAATTGTCCAGGTTCCTTTAATGGCATGGATTGAATATAATGTCATAATCAAATAATTCAAACCTGTGTAAATTTGCATGCGCGCATTGAAATTATTAAATTTATACAAGCATATGAAATTGGAATATTGGATCCAAACATGTTCTAATTAAAATTTTAACCAATTATCTAATTGACTCATATGTCTAGGTTAAAATAATACTTTATATACATAAATTGAATGAAAAAGCTAAGATTATTCATATAGTTAACAAGGTATAATTTCATCTTTGATAGACCACTAATCAACGGGTTGTAACTTTATTGTCACACGGTTTTAACCCGGCATAGATCTTATTAAAGAGACTAACGTGGAAAGGAAAAATGACATTATGAGCGTATATGTGCTAGGCTAGTACAATGTTTGTGTAAAGCCCTAAACAAATTCTATTAACACTACAAAAAAGTTGCCATTTAGTGACACACAAAAAGTGCCACAAAATACCCGAAAAGTGCCACTGAAGATCGTTTTAGGAATGGGTGGCACAAAAAAAAAGTGTCACTAAGGGCGTTGTCTGTTTGAGCAATGATTGACGGAGTTCAAGGGTTTGAGGTGTTAGCTAAATCGATACGAACTCCTGCTAGGGCAGTGCAAACCTACTAAGCTTTTAGCGAGCCTAAGGTGGCGTACGATTTAGCTTGGTGACGTAAGAGAGTGCTCTTGAACGTGTGTGTAAATGGCAAATGGTCAGAATAGAATGTAGCTGACAATGATTGAGCTGCTAATTATAGCCAATAGCTAGGGTTTTCCGTTTATGGGCCCTGTACCATGATCAGGTCCATAGGCCGTCACTTTCTGCCCCATGAATGGGTATATGACGTAAGTCTAACGTGAGCGTGACACCCGGTCAACTGAAGTCAAAGAGAACAATCTAGTCGTTAGTAGCGTTGACGTAAGTATATGAGATTGTAACGTCTAGATTGAGTGTATGAGACAAGGGTAGCTTCCAAGGCGAACAGGGAGCGGGCCTTAGTTTCTCGTGCACGGGACACTTGGTGCCGGGTAGGCTCGAGTCCGGACACTTGGTGCCGGGTAGCCTCCAAGGCAGCCAGGAGCAGTGCCTTGGTTTCTCGGACACGGGGCTTTGGTGCCGGGCATACAAATATTTAAAGAAAAACCAGTTTAAATTTCGAACCAAGTATTACATTATTAACCTTAAAGTATTTATCCACGTAATGGATTGTTCATCCACATAATAAACCTCATGCTGTTCTTGAAAACTCGTATATACGTAAACAAAATCCTACAAATGAACATAAATGTGTTAGTCGAGAACAAGTTTTGTGTAATATGTGAAAATATTTAACATTCTATTGGGTAGTAAAAGGTAAATACTTTCAAAATTATGTACAAACCTTTAGTCTTAAGGTTGCAATCTTGTTTTCGTCCTTCAGATACGAACAATTCTCTGGGTTTTTTTGTAGCAAACGGCAGTCTACTAAAAATATGAAACATAAGAAAATTACAAGTAAAATAGAATGATACCTGATAAAAGACTCTTAACACATTTACGAGTGGCGTCCTTGTTTGCTCGGGTGTTAGGCACAAGAGAAATGACTTGATTCTTTAACATAACATAGGCAGTTAGGCAACTTTCCATGACGATTTAGTATGTGAAATCAACCAATTATAAAACAAAATAAATAATCTAAAGAGTTTTGAATCATTCATCGATAACAATTAACTAATATAATAACGGAATACGTAAAAAGTAAAACCATCTATTGAACACTACCACAACTAGAACATTTAGGGGAAATAGAAAACCATATAATATTCAAAATTACAATAGAAAGTTAAAATGAGTGAGTACCTAAGCATATTATATACTGATTTCTCTCACGTTATGGATGAAACAGGACCGTCGAGGGAAAAACTCTAAATAGAGGAAAACGCAGAGAGAGAAAGAGAGAGAGTCGTATAATAGACGCTAATTAGATTGGGGGCTGGAATGACATACATTAGGGTAATGAATTTGGGATTTAGGAAGGATAGGTAAAAAAAAAGGGTTAATGCATTCGAGGGTCACTGTACTATTCGAGATAATCCAATTGGGTGATTGAACAAAAAAAAATTGTAAAGTTTTCATTCTACTTTCAAATAACTTTAAAATCATCACTTTCTATTTGAAAAATGATTAAGTTCGTCATGTGGGTCCAAAACCACCGGCTAGCAGCAGGTCATTTGAACACATAGACCAAAAACAATTTCCATGTCATTCTTTTATTTTCTCCTTAATTCCACATCAATGTCACCATCACCATCTCAACACCCCCTGTTTATAAATTAGGTTTTTGCTTCCTTTTTCTACCTCCTTAACCAATCACTTTTTTCACACAAACATCTCTTTCATCCTTTTTTTTCAAATACGGTAACAAGTTTATGAATCCCTTTAACACAACCCTGACAATAATAAAAAAAAGGAATACGTTTATGAATCTGAATTTCATCCTCTTTTTTTTCCTTAACAGCTCCGATGAGAAAATTTCTTAACCCGGTCCCACCATCCAAACCCTTTCTTTCCACCATTACTGCCACGTGGACAATGCTTCTTCTTCATTACTTGAGCTAGACTTGTACATGTGCTACTATTACTTGTACTACTCATTGAACAACCAGTTTCATCTTCACCACCACTCCAGCTGATGCTACTACTGCTCCCCGTATCGCCACTGTGCTTCGCCATTAAACTTCAAATGCATCATAAATCGTACAAATTAAAAACAAAAAATCACAGATAATTGCATATAAATTGAATAAAGTAATTACAACAAATGTGAGATAGTATCAGCAAACGAAATCAGCTCCAGATTACCTGAAAATGCATCCAAAAATCACACCGATTACACAAATTGAAGAAAAAATCACAGTAAAAGTAAGTAAATCGAAGTAAAATACCTGATAATTAACCTGAATTTGAGCTATGAGAGTGAAGTAAAACAGTGAGTTGTATTGGTGAATGAGAAAGTGAAATCTAAAAGACTGACATTTTGCACGGAAATATACTACTACTCTTGATTAGAGGTTTCAATGGAGAGAGAACAAGAGGGTAGGGGGTAGGGGTAGCATAGCAGACTATTGTGTCGGGTACTACTCTACAATGTACAAGTTTTATTGCATCATGTACAAATTGTATAATATCATTACTCTAGACTCATACTCATACTCTGTTTCTATCCATACTATTAAATTAATATATATTTAAACTTTGTATTTTTAAAATAAATGGAATTTTAACTTTTATTTTCAGGTTGTTTCATCCGCTCAAAGCAAAAGAAATGAATATAGCTCCGTCGCCGGATTTTTTTCACTAACAGCTCTGTCGCCGGATTTTTTTTCCCTATCAGCTCCATCGCCGGATTTTTTCGCCGGAGAAATAAGTTCCACTTTTTTCTTTGTTCTTTCTACAACCGTAACTCCGTTAGCTTTCTGCTTCTTTTCACTTTCACCGTCACCGTCTCCGCCGTCGTTTTTCTCATTGTTAATTACTTGATTTTTCTTCTGTGAAAATGAATAGAGAGTGTGTGTGTATGAGGTGATATTTATGTATGTATAGGTTGTATGTGTGTGTGATTAGAGGAGAGTAATTGTCATGTCAAATAAGAATAAATATCTAGATTGCCACGTATTATTTAAGTATTATTTAAAAAACACGTTGGTTGACACGTATTAAATGAAAAACACGTCACCCGGTAAAACTGACTGGTAACTTGCTATACCCCATAAAGTGATGCCTTTAAAGTTTATTTGAAAGTAGAATGAAAACTTTACAACTTTTTTTTGTTCAATCACCAAATTGGATTATCTCGAATAGTACAGTGACCCTCGGGTGCATTAACCCAAAAAAAAAAAGTAAAAATCAAGGTTACTTTTTCAGATCAAAATTTTTAAGTTTTTAGTGGCACATTCTACACGGATATTTAATGACATAATATGTAATTACCACAAATTCTAAGAGTGGTAACGGCATATCAGAATTTCTGCCACTAATAGGCATACCAAACTGTGACACGATTTCTATAGTGTCTCTAAATCATTAAACTTTTTAGTGGCACAAAACATTTGACACTATAAATACATATGTAGTGGCACATAAACATATGTCTAAAAGTGTATGTCACTAAATGACATTTTTTTTTGTGTGTAAGGCATAAACATATAATGAAAATGCAACTACCATTAAAAATCAAAAATTACTCAAAGGTCATTAAAAAACGACATAAACATGTGAAAGTAGCTTGACAAGAATTATAACAAACTTGAGGAGTGTTTGGTCCTTGAAGGATTTTCTTAAAACGAATCCGATTGAAACAATCAAAATAACATGGCCGGTCTCGAGAATAAGTACGTCTGTGCGAAACTTAAATACGAGCCTCCTTATAAACATTTCAATATAATCGTCATTTATATACATTTTTAGGTTTTTCTATAAATTATTAGACAAATTTATACACGTATTCAAAAGTCCATGTACGATCCACATTATATATGTATTGGACTGCCATCACATAAAAAAATACTTACATGAAAGACAATATCGATACAAAAAGTATCTCTTTAAGAAACAATAAAAACAATTTTTGCAATAAACCAAAACACATAACAAATCAAACCATAGTTAAAAACCAACTCAACAAACCTAACTCAAGTCCACCAATGGTTTAGAAAAGAAAAAAAGAGCTCATCAACGTCATACACACCCGCCACGTGTACGGCCCGATTAACTCAAACCGACCCAACTCATCAATCGTCTGGTCAATATTAGGGTTGCGTTAGGGTTAGGTTTTCCCAATCACAGATCTAAAAATCAATTTTCATCCCCAATTTTCCAATCAAATCCATCAAAACTTTTCGGTGAATTCGATTCCGGTAATGGAGATGGAACGCGTTACGGAGTTTCCGATGAGTCAATTCGATCTCAGGCCACGAAAACGTCAGCGATTGGGCTGGGATGTTGTTGCTACACCGCCTAAGGTATAGATCTCCTTATCATTTGGTTAAGTTTTTTATATATCGTTTTTTTTTAATTGTTTTGTTAGATCGAATTGAAATTATGATCGGTTTACAGGTTAGTTATCGTAAATTTGATATTTTTAGGTTAATCTAATTAATCGTGAATTATGTTATTATATCTAAATTTATTCGCTAATTTTGTTGATTTTGCTGTAATGAGGTTTTGTATAATATCCTAGGGTTTCGATCGATTTAGTAATTATTCGTTTTATTTTTATTTATATTAAATTGTTTTAAATTAATTGAATTCTTGCAGAAAAAAAGTTTTTTTTTTTAGTTTTATTTTTTAATTTTATGTTATTGACTGAATATGTAACTTTTGATGTGTGATTGTTACTATGTGTAAAAACGATATACGGTAAGAGTATGATTGTTGGTATTGAAAAGAAGATGAATCGATGTATGTGTGTAGGCTCAGCTAGGGTTGTTTTGTGCACAAGATATTGGAAATGTAACCAGCTATGCTGCACCTTCTCGGGATCCATCTGACCATGTTAGTTCATCCCTTAAGCGTGTGGCTCGAAATGTTTCTCCGCCTTGGCGACAAGATGATAAAGATGGCCATTTTGTGTTTGCTATTGGAGATAGTTTAACTACTCGATGTAACTACTTTTCACCATTATTAAACAAGTTCTTATTATTGTTTGCCCGTTGTGCGTTCTCTTGTTTTAATTTTATGAGATTTAGGACGTTGACTTTAGTTTAAATTAATAGGCTGCTATGTTTTTAAACTAATTATTTTCTGTTTTTTGGTCTTTTATTGATCTTCTCTGCGTGATATTGATTATGTCTTTTCTTTCTTTGTTTTGACCTACTTTGCAGATAAGATTCATGGAAAAATGGGTGAAGGTGAGTTCGATTCATTAACAGTTTGTGGATATTTGTTGGTAATGTATCAAATTGTTTTATTGATACTTGTTGAATTTCAGGTACGTTTGGCCAAGTATTGGAATGTTGGGACAAGGAACGAAAGGAAATGGTTGCGATAAAAATTGTACGTGGAATAAAGAAGTATCGCGAAGCTGCCATGATAGAGATTGACGTGTTGCAACAACTTGGTAAACATGACAAAGGCGGCAATCGGTGAGTGACCAAATAGTTATGTCATTTTTATGAAATGTTCTATATAAATTGCATCTGGGGCTGTTTTATGTTTGTGTTGTTAAATTGGTTTATTCCCTTGCAGTTGTGTACAAATAAGGAACTGGTTTGACTATCGTAACCATATCTGTATTGTAAGTCTATGATATGATTAATGTGGTGGATTTGTTTCCCCAGATTGACAAAGGTTTTGGGGTTAAGATTTTGGGTTCCTTTAAATGGTGTTAACAGGTTTTTGAGAAGCTTGGACCAAGCTTATATGATTTCTTACGCAAAAACAATTATCGCTCATTCCCAATTGACCTAGTTCGGGAGATTGGCAGACAACTGTTGGAATGTATTGCATGTGTGTAGTAATCGCTTAAGCTAGTCTCTTAATATTTACCTATTAAAACCCCCTACTTTTCTCTTTTTTTTTTACTTTTCAAAAACCAAAACTTTTTTGTGGTTCAAAAGCTCATCTTTCTGCATGTGTAAAGTGAATATATGACTGACATCTGTCTAATTTTTTGCAGTTATGCATGATTTGCGGCTAATACACACCGATTTGAAGCCTGAGAACATTCTTTTAGTGTCTTCGGAGTATATGAAAGTGCCTGATTACAAGGTATTGATGACTTTTTTGATTTCTTGCTCATAAGGCGATTGTTGTTTTTGCTTATTTTTTAATACTAACTTACTTCATATCCATTTGTTTCTTTGTTCTAGGGTTCATCGAGGTCACCAAAGGACTGTTCTTTCTCCAAAAGAATACCCAAGTCCAGCGCTATCAAGGTGATCGACTTTGGTAGTACAACATACGATCGCCCAGATCAGACCTACATAGTTTCTACCCGTCACTATCGTGCACCAGAAGTTATTTTGGGTAAAGCACGATTAACTATCTTGTACCTATAATCTTCCTCAATTTTCTGTTTGGCCACTAATATGTTTGTTTCTCACAGGACATGGATGGAGTTACCCATGTGATATATGGAGTGTTGGTTGCATTCTTGTGGAGCTTTGCTCAGTAAGTTTAAACTCGATCTCATTTGTGGTAGTTCTCTGTTGCTTTCTGAACTATGATATTAACATTGTTAAAATGTGTGCAGGGTGAAGCTTTGTTTCAAACACATGAGAACTTGGAACATCTCGCAATGATGGAGAGGGTCCTTGGATCGTTGCCAAACCACATGTTGAAAAAAGCAGAGTAAGTGTTACTTTACTTCTTCCTAATTCCGTATCTTCAAATGATTTGGAGTGACTTACAACTAACTATGTATGTTGTTTATTCTACAGCCGTCATGCAGAGAAGTATGTGAGGAAAGGCAGGTTGGATTGGCCCGAGGGTGCTGCCTCAAGAGAAAGTATTAAAGCTGTTATGAAGCTTCCTCGTCTGCAGGTTCATCTCGATGAAAACATGATGCTTTTAATTGAATTATTTTTGTTTTTGTGGACTGTTTTCTAATTTTTGGAGTTTTGAAATGCAGAATTTGATTATGCAGCACGTAGACCATTCTGCGGGGGATCTAATACATCTGCTGCAAGGACTCTTAAGATATGATCCATCAGAAAGGCTAACAGCACGTACTGCTCTTAGACATCCTTTCTTCACCAGGGATCATCTCAGACGGTATTAAGCGAAGCTCGTTGAAGTTGTATAACCAAAGCATGGGTCAAGTAGAAAGCAAGAGAATCAGTATCGACAGGCTCTTTGCCTGTACATAATCTAACCCAATAAGGGTTTGGTTGGTCTTCCAGACATTATAGGCCGAAGCCAATCACATATCTCATTGACCTCAAATGTACAAATCTTAGATGGACCCTAACATTGTTTAGTTGTCATTGGTGTGTATCATTTTCTATTGATGAATAATAATTTGCTACAAACTTGTTTTGTTTGGATGTCATTTTTCATGTAATTCTTATCGACAATCCCTTTCTATATTGGTTTCACTATATAATTGGTTTGTTACTCTACTATTGATTTAGTTTTTCCATTTCTCTCAACCGGCCTGCCGCATGTGTATAAGTAGTATAAAATGTTTGTGAATTTTTCGGAAGTTTGGTCGTTTTATTGGAACAATCAGATTTGTTGTAAAATGATAACTATTTGGTATATTAGACGATGAAAATTTTGACTTATAACTTGGGGCATCATAACCTTAAAGTTGTGTGATCATATGGAATTATAGAATCAACTGGAATATGACAAATCAATATTGGATTCGAATACGTTTAGAAAAGGAAATTGACCACAAATTGTGAGTGGGGCACTTATCGGAATGGGATCACAAATGGGAAGAATAAGACCGATGCCCCTTCATTCCCTGGTTGAGTCAAGGTTCCTATTCCATTCCCCTCCCCAAAAAGCAAAGGTTCTAAACCTACCCACTATACTAAAATGAAGTCAAATTCCATTTTTACAATTTAACACTTATTTCTATCTTTCAGTTTCTTAGTACGCCTTAATCTGTTCGTTACATTGTTTTTAGAACCATCGTTTAAGCCGTTAAATATGCTTATTACTTAACATATTCAGTTTATGATACATTTCAAGCACATGTTTATGTGTAGTTTTTGTTCAATTTTTTGATGTTAATAAGACATACATTTAATATGATTTATCAAAATTTCAACTTTGGTGTCTCCAACTATAAATTCAAAGTCTTTTAAAACAATAACACAAAACACTTTTATACTTGTTGTCATTGCTAGTATATAAATGGTTGTGGTCACACAATTTGGATTCCAAAAAAAAGTTTTCCTACTTTATAAAAAGACGTTTCAATTTTTTTTATATAATATTCAAATATTCTTTCTTACTCGCTTACATTGCTTTGGAATAAATGGAAATGTTTCTTTGCAATATTCATTTCAAGATTTCATAAACAAACACAAATACTGTATGCATTTTAGTCTTTTGGTTGACGAATTATGAAAAGTTTATGGGGGTTTAAGAATTACTTTTAATAAGTTTTTTTTTTCTTCTCACAAATATATTCGTCAAGTGTTTTTTGAAAAAGATAAGTTATAGTAATTTTTAAAATGATAAACTAATTAAGAGTAGCTTTTAGACTAAGAATGACAGTGGACGAGAAAAAATAAATCATTAATATGTAATAGATGGATAAAATTTCAAAATATTCACCCACGGTCACGAATATGAATGGAGAATTGTACCTACTTACGGGTCATGGAAAAACTGTGTGTATACATGAGAAAGGATCCGTGAAACCATCTTTATTATTTAATATTTTATTGCATATTTCGATCATGATATAAAGGCTTACAAACATGGTCACATGAAATCTTACTAGTATTTTTATATTAATTACCAACTTTTTTTTTTTTTTTCTCTAGGCCTCTATATCATTTTTCATTTATATTTTTAAACGAAAAGAAAAATCTCTTAACACTAAATGTTGTTTATAACTTACTTATTTTGGAAAAAAAAAACTTATTTGTTTTGTTTTATGTTTTCACACAATAGCAAACAACAAATTTTTGATTTCTTTTAGAAATAACGAATGGGGTTACGCGCACGTTACAGTAGACAGAGCGTCTTCTTTATAGTAGAAAAAAAAAATCTTACATAAATAAAAACACCCGACCTTTGCATAAAACTAAATATCAATACAAACTAAATACTAACCAATAACCCTTTTTAAAAAAGAAAAACATAAATGAAAAAAGAAAAAGAAAATACTTATAAAAATTAAAAAAAAATTAGTTTTTGAATAGCGATAAATATCAACCCAAAAGTCAAAGAAACCAAGAAAAAAGAAAAAGATAAAAGAAAAAAGTTCCGCCCTATCCCGTCCCGATTCGACCCAAACCAAGGCTCAAGTGGTTTGTAAAAAGTGCCTGAGCACTCGTCAAATGTTAGATATAGGCGGCTTGTGAAGAGGGTTTAAGCACTTGTTAAATGTTAGTTGTTTAGTATAGATATATATATGTGGTATAAATAGTAAAAGAAAACGTTATATTTATTTAAAAAGCTTATACTAAAATAAGAATAATTATTTCATTGTTTCGCGGGTTAATCAAAAAAGATAAAAATCTGCTCCATTAAATCCTCTGTCTCTCCATACCTATATCTCACCGGAACTCTATATATACACCCGGCGGCGTATCTTTCTCCGGCCATATTTCCGGCAATGGACTCCACATCATTCTGCATGTCATCTTCTCCATCTTACTTCACCAACACAATCACAAACCCTAAACCATCAATCCCATCTTCCAATTTCTTCAAACCCGTGATTCACGTTAACGGAAAACCTAGATCTATGTTAACCTGCTCCGCCGTTACTGTAACGCCCTCAGTATCCTCCGACCACCATTTATCCGCCAATTCAAAGCTTCAATTACTTGCAAATGAATTCAATTCCATTTCTGAGCCGATTGAGAAAGTGAAGAAGCTTCTTCACTACGCGAATCGGTTACCTGAGTTTGATGTTTCGATGAAAACTGCGGCGAATCGAGTTATGGGATGTACTGCGCAAGTTTGGTTAGATGTGAAGGTGGAAATGGATGGAACGGTGTCGGTTTTAGCGGATAGTGATTCGGAGATTACGAAAGGCTTTTGTGCGTGTTTGGTTGAGGTGGCGGATGGATGTATGGTTGAGGAGGTGTTGCGATTGAGGACGGAGGATTTGGGGGAGTTGAATGTTGGTGGTGGAGTCAATGGAGTTGATTCCAGGGTGAATACTTGGCATAATGTGTTGGTTAGTATGCAGAAAAGGACTAAGGCGCTTGTGGCGGAACGAGAAGGGAAGGTGATTGGAGAGGCGTTTCCGTCTCTGGTGATTACTGCCGAGGGAATTACCGCCAATGGAAGCTTTGCTGAAGCGCAGGTTTGCGTTTTTTTGGCTCTTCATTTTTTGTTTAAATTTTTGATATGATAGATGTTTTTGTCTTAATTGTTATGTTTAAGTATTTAATTATAACAAGAAAACCATTTTGGATTTTAATGAATGAGTAGGAGTATAACTAATGTTTCGTCTTTATAGAAGTATCCAATATTCTAATTGGCTTTTGAGCCATTAGTGTTCTTAGTTTTGCTAAATTAGGTTGTTTGTCGAAAAAAACGAAGTTCTTGATATCGTGAGATTTATTGCTGTATAATTGTAGGCAAGGTTTTTGTTTCCTGATGATGGAAAGGTTAAAGAGCTTGCTAATTTGTTAAAGGAAAAACAAATTGGGATTGTTGCACATTTTTATATGGATCCTGAGGTTCAAGGTGTTCTAACGTCTGCACAGAAGCTTTGGCCTCACATTCATATATCTGATTCTTTGGTTATGGCAGACAGTGCTGTTACCATGGCAAAAGCAGGTTGCAAATTTATAGCTGTGTTAGGGGTTGATTTTATGTCAGAAAATGTTCGAGCGATTCTTGATCAGGCAGGTTTTCCTGAGGTAAGCATCGTTCTATAACCTTTTTAAAGAGAGGTACTAATTATAATGTTTTTATTGTTGATATTCATGCAATTTGTGACTTACACGGGTCTGTTACAGGTTGGCGTATACAGAATGTCTGATGACGAGATCAGTTGCTCGTTGGCTGTTGCTGCATCAAGTCCTGCGTATATCAATTATCTCTCAGAAGCTTCTATTACTTCTCCATCATTGCATGTTATTTACATTAATACCTCATTAGAAACAAAAGCTTATGCACATGAACTCGTGCCTACTATTACATGTACTTCTTCTAATGTTGTGCAAACCATCTTGCAGGTGTGTTTTCATTCTCACAATCTCATATAGGTGTTAACGGTTTTCCATTATATCTTTGATTTTACTAAATGAAAACTATGATTGTTTCATTTAATTAGGCGTTTGCTGAAGTACCAAACTTGAATTTATGGTATGGTCCTGATTCCTACATGGGTGCAAACATCGTGGAGTTGTTTCAGCAGATGACGTTGATGACAGACGAAGAAATCGCCAAAATACATCCGGAGCATAGCAGAAAGTCAATCAAGGCATTGCTACCTCAGCTTCATTATTTTCAGGTAAAATCCAGATACTATGGTAAGAATTTGAATTGTGAAGTTTTAGTTTTTATTGTTGAATATGTTTTGCATATCTTCAGTTTGGTGTATGAATGTTTCCAAAAGCTTGGTCGGCAGTAGAAGTTATTAGATGATTTGGTTATTTTCTAGAGGGACCAAATTGGGTGGGTCAGCCGCGGGTTAGGTGATGGATCAAAATGGGTGGATTTTAGTGTCGGTCAAACCAGATCAGTCAGGTTGGGACGACCGACAGTCACTTCGGACGACTTTTGACCCGTTTTACTCTTTTGACCCTTTCCTTTATTAGTTTATTCTTATAACCCAAATTTGTAGATTTTATGCTACGGAGTTTTTTGGTATTTTCAGCTATTAACATATTTTTTTCCAACGAATTGTTTGTATCAGGATGGAACATGCATTGTTCACCACCTATTCGGCCACGAAGTTGTGGAAAAGATTAACAACATGTATTGCGATGCATTTCTTACTGCTCATTTAGAAGTCCCTGGTGAAATGTTCTCTTTAGCCATGGAAGCTAAAAGAAGAGGAATGGGTGTGGTAGGGTCCACCCAAAACATTCTAGATTTCATTAAAAGCAGAGTACAAGAGTCTCTCGATAGAAAAATCGATGACCATCTTCAGTTTGTCTTAGGAACAGAATCAGGAATGGTGACCTCAATTGTTGCTGCGGTTCGTCAATTATTACGTACTCCAGACTCTTCTTCACGCGAAGGAAAAGTTAGCGTCGAGATCGTTTTTCCTGTCTCGTCAGAATCAGTTACAACAACTTCAGACACATCCCTCAAATTAGGGGAGTTGGGTAATCTTTTAAACGTCTCTGTTATTCCGGGAGTTACAAGTGGCGAGGGCTGTTCTCTTCATGGCGGCTGCGCATCTTGTCCATATATGAAGGTGCATGTACTTTACTCATCTTTTTCATTTTTGTAATCGTGATTCAAATAAACCTGATCTTATATTTTACCAGATGAACTCTCTTACATCACTCCTCAAAGTCTGTAATAGCCTACCGTTTGGTAAAGATGCTCTTACCCAGTATGAAGCTGGACGGTTTAATTTACGTACACCAAAAGGGAAATCAATCGCGGATGTAGGTTGTGAGCCGATTCTGCATATGAGACATTTTCAGTCAACAAAGAAGCTGCCAGAAAAGCTCGTAAATCATATTCTTGGTGGTGTTAACAACGAAAGTTCCCCATAATGTGTTACGAAAAGGATTTTAGTGATCAGCATAAATGGCAAATAATCGGAGGGAGGAAAGATCCATTATACAAAGATATGTTGTGTACAATTATTTTTTAGTATGTCTTGATGATTTCATCACATTATTTTGAGTAGTTTATCTATACAAGCTGCTAACAAGCTTTACATAATCTACAAATTTTGTTCCGATTAACTTATAAATTCAATGGGTGGTTAATCCCTAGAGTGCGTATTTCTTGATCATTTCGGATGGTTTTAATTGCTTGCAAGTGACTTTCTTTCGTATAAACGACTCTTGTTATGGTATTTGAAGTGTGTACTTCTTCGTGTTGTGAACAACGAGGATTATTATTTGGCCGCGCATTGCGGCGGGTGAAAACTCATGTGAGGATTATTGTCTGGCCGCGCATTGCGGCGGGTGAAAACTCATGTTGAAAAGTATAAAATTTAAAAGATAAAATTGCATATTGTTTTCTTTATATAGCATTAACGATCATTTAACTTTTTAAACGTTTCATACTAAAAAGAAACAAAATAAACAATTTTTTTAAATGAAAGCGTACATTTTTAGTCTTTGACCTAAAATCTTTAACTTAGGTCTAATTTAATTTCTCCAATTTAAAGTGTTTAAAAAGCTTATGTATTTATATTTAAGTTATAATTATTAAATATTAATAATAACTAAGGAGAATATTGATAATAATTTTTTTAATTAATTTTTAAATGTAGGAGCTTTAAAGTAATATTTTAAAATTTTATGGTTATTTTTGAATGGAATATGAAGGATATTGAACCGTCGACCTCGATTTAAATCGAATGATGTTAACTATGTTGAAAAATATTCTTGTTATTTTTTTTTCAAGATATTATTTATATCTTAATCCAAAAATCTCATTTTTACTAACTTATTTATTTTAAAAATTGATATATACAAGATTGTTCTTACCCGTAATAACCTTTTTTTCTTTTATTGATTTCATTCTCGTACATATTTTGGTGTATATCTATTTCTTTTGATGACTTTTCTGGTTTTGAAATTAAAAGTTTGCTAAAGTATAAATTAACTATAAACAATAAAGTAAAGTAATAACAAAATATTTAATAAATATTAAATATTAAGATGTAATTAATAATAGTTATGGATTTTAAATAGTAAAAAGGAAAAAGATATAATTTATAATACTTTATGGATCATAATTAGAGAAAAGAAAAAAAAAATTTGGATAAAGAGAAGTATTAAACACAAAGGGAGCTGATTTATAAACTTTATCTTTTTATTCACACACTTAAATTTGATATGAATTGACAAGTATGCCCTCACTCATTAACCCCACACTGTCATAACTATTACCTAGACTTCATCTTCTCTCTCAAGAAATTTAAAATCCCATCTTCAAAATTCTTATATTCCTCGTTGAAATCCTTCTTTAATTAACCGAACATACCCGATTAAAAGTCAAACAAAAACAAACTATTGTTGTCAACCTAATGGAGTAACCAATTTGGGATTTTTTTTTCCGGACAAAGAATTTGGGATTAAGCCAGAAAACTGGGTATCACCAAGATCTGAATCAAAGTTTCAATCTGGCATAATCAGCTATTATACTGTGTACATTTATAATTACAAAATTATGCTCGCAATTAAAATTCAATAAACTAGTACACGTAACATTAGGTAATCCAGTTTTAGATGATGACCCAAATACAATATTATCATTAGACTGGAGGTTCGAACCGTGATGGAATTGATTAAAAATAAAGACTTTGAAGGTTTTGTTAGTCTCAAGCTCCGGCGAGATTTTCCGACGAGAATTGTCGACAAATGGAGAGAAATGGAGATTTGAAGAATACAATTGCATGTCAGTAGAGTTTGTTGTGAATTGATGGTTTGATTTTGATGCCTCTCCATGGAAATGGAACCGCTGGGAGAGAATCTTTAATATGTGTGAGAGAGAAATCTTCAATATGTGTGAGAGAGAAGGAGATAGATAGAGGGCATATTTGTCCATTTATTTTATTTACAGTGTATAAAGTAAAATGTCAAGTGTTTAAATCACTACCCAAACACAAATGTTGTAGTAGGAGAGAGTTGAACACCTTCCATTTAGAGGGTAAGAGAGTTAACTAATTTGACAAAACAATAAATTGTGACCAACTTCTATATATATTATTTATATATTAATGAAAATAGCTATTGTTCATTAGAGGTTAAGTTTGAAAATTGAATATAGATAATGATAATATACAAAGACGATTTGAATTAATTAATCATGTTTCAGTTCAGGCGAAGGTATGCGCATCGAAAATGTTCCAATCTTTGGTTCCTTCTTCACTTGCAGAATTATTCCCAAATCATTTTACATTTACGTCATAAATTCAAGAAACATAATAAAAAAAGAATCATTCTCTTATCCATATTAACGTGATAAACATTTATAATTTCCTTTTTTACTTTTAGTCAAAGTTATAGCTAATATGATGTAAATAGAAAAATGGATGAGGTTTTTTATATGTAGTATTTTGGAAAGTCGATTCTTTTAACTATGAACTAACCGGTGTAACGTGATAGTTTTCCAAACATTTCCTACAAAACTCCCGATATTTACCTAGAATTGGGTCGAACATAATATAACTTTATAAATTTCTTCTATCTCTTTAGTTTAAACAATAGACGAGGGGGTGAGGTCCAGGCAAAGATAAGCTTTTATAACAGAGACATGCAAAGGTTTTCTTGGGCCGATTTCGGCCGTAGAGTACAAAGGCATAAGTGAGCTTGACTTTAAGATCCATTCATTTAGCATGGACTAAAGTCGGCCTTGGTGGTCCGATGATGACAAGTGGAAAAATACGAAGAACTATAAAGAGGTAAGATTTCATAACAATAATGTAAGGTGCGCAAAGAAAAGAAAAAAGAAAAAGAAAAAAAAAAAAGAAAAGAAAAGAAATTATATCTTTAAAGTGTTTAAAACAATTTTGAAAACTTTTTTTATAAGTTATGTGTCAAATTTTAGTGATGAACAATAAATAAAAAGGAAATCTTTATTTGAGTATTTCCATGTACAAGATTTGTATAAACCGATCACATACTAATGAAAAAATTATATTTTATAAAATTTATTCGTTCTCATCAACATTAGAGTTTTTATTTGATCCTATTTTTAAAACAATATTTCAATTTTGTCATAGTCAAACAATTTATAAAACGTGTTAAATAAATCCTATTTTTTTTTTTTTTTCCTTTTTTCGAACATTTAAAATCGAAAAAAAAAACTCAAACAAACATTTTCAACTGATCTGTTAATTGTGTTTGGAGAGCTCAATTTGATTGTAAGTTTCAATTACTTAATTCCATTATTGATTTATAATTATTTAATATATTATACAGTACTATTTGTCAATGGATTCATATGCCTTTTAATTAGGCTTTTTAGATATTATAATGATTCTCATTAGGAACCCTAGTTTCTCAAATTGTGATAATCACGGTATTATTTGTGGAAATAGAAAATGGATCTCATTACTATGTTAGAAGTCATTATTTTGTTATATTCTTGATTTTTTTTATTTTTATGTAGGATTGTTATCGAAGAATGGGGAACCCGAATGGATTAGTATCACAAGGAAAGCAGCCTCTTTTCTCATTTGGAGTAATCACAGATGTTCAGTATGCCGACATTCCTGATGGTCGTTCGTTCCTTGGTGTTCCTCGATATTACAGAAACAGTATTCTTGTGTTGCAGAATGCAATACAAAAATGGAATGATCATAAGAATATCCGTTTTTCATTAAATCTTGGGGACATTATTGATGGGTATTGTCCTAAAGATCAATCTGTAAATGCTGTTAAGAAAGTAGTTAAAGAATTCGATAACTTTAATGGTCCTGTGTATCACATGATTGGAAATCATTGTCTTTACAATCTCCCTCGCAGCACGTTGCTGCCATTGTTGACTATTCGAAGTGTTGAATATGATGAATTCCGTGCTTACTATGACTTTTCACCAATCCCGGGGTACAGATTTGTCGTTCTTGATGGTTATGACATTAGTGCAATCGGTTGGCCTGATGATCATCCTAATACAATTGAAGCATTAAACTTCCTGAATGACAGAAACCATAATGTGGACAAAAATAGCCCTGATGGATTAGTGGATCTTGAAAGACGGTGTGTAAAATTCAACGGGGGAGTTGGAAAAGAGCAGTTGAAATGGTTGGAAAAAACACTCCTAGACGCAACCAAATCTAATCAAAAAGTTATCGTCTGCTGCCATATTCCCATAGATCCTGAAGCTACATCGAAATCAGCACTTTTATGGAATTATGATGAAGTGATGGATGTGATTCATCGATACGAATGTGTGAAGGTCTGTTTAAGTGGTCATGCTCATAAAGGTGGATACTCGGTTGACTCTCGTGGGGTACACCATCGAGTACTTGAAGCAGCATTGGAATGCCCTCCAGGCACAAACGCGTTCGGGTATATAGATGTTTTTGAAGATAGGTTATTGCTTATTGGTACTGATCGGATGGCCAGCACTGAAATGGTTTTCAACCACTAAATCTATTAAAATTGTTTCAACAAAATCTGGTTCAACTTTTTATTGAACTCGTAATCATCTATGTACTTTTCTGGTAAACCTTTTGATCGAGAAATTTGTTAAAATATCAGCATTTATGCATATATCATTTTACTGTTATATCCTTGAGAATATGTGCTGTTGTTTTCCACATTTCCTGTATATCGTTCTATGTATATGTGATTCAGTAGATAATACAATCGATTGCACAGTTTTCTTATTCCATTTAGTTTATTATATTACTCAAGAAACTGAAGTACATAGTTATTTAATTTCTTCTGTTGAACTTACTTTTTTTAATGTAAGTTCAGAGCTTAAAATTTAAAATTAGTGGTTCTACTTCTCAACGGGAATGGAGAATTCCCTTGAGCTCGTAAATAGGCAATTCTATTAGGTGATCCACCCTCCCCAACGGCCAACACTACCCTTGTAGGTGACCCGTATTGAGTCAAGTAGTACACCACTGCTGAATAACCACTATCATTCTTTTATCTGTATGTATAAGTACGCAAATTTTGAGTCTGTTGCGATGCCTTTGCCTTGCTCTTCTATGTGTAGAAAAAACCAGCCAATGCAACTATAGAGAAAGCAGTAATCAGATGGATGCAATATCAAGCGACATGTGGCTGCCTGTGATTGATTGGACCTCAAACAACCTGACAGTTTTTTTTTTTAATCATCTGTCGTAAGCCACTTTCACATCATCATTAAGCGTGTGGAGTACCCTCACAAATACGTTGCAGAAGGTACATCGAGAGCTATAGTCCATGTAAATAATATGTTAGAGGCACTGTATGGTTGAGCCACAAGTGACTTCTTTCGAGGTATAAATTCTATGGAGGATCTTGATGATTTTAGATGCTTTTTTTTATTGCCCTTTCTTTCGAGGTATACTGTAATCCGTGTATGAAAACTGTAATTCGTGTTTCTAGGGGCTTTGGTAAAGTAGCAATCGAAACTATGTTTTAATATGTTCAGACATGTATTAAAAAACTGAAATTCGTGTTTCTAGGGGCTGTAACCCTTAAATGGACGGACAATTATTTTGAATATTCGAGATATTTAATTATTTATCCATGTCTTGTTATATTAAACAAACACTATTGGGCTATGTTTGACTAAATACTTAATATAATGTGTTGTTTAGTCACACATTATCTGAAAAACGTGTTGTGTTATGAACAATTTCCAAAGAAGATCTGAACTAGTTAATCAAGTTTGCAATTCAAGTAAAGGCACATATATGATGCGAAAATGGAATGGGGACGAAGCTTACACTAATTAATTTTGGGGGCCGAAATTATTGAAACACAAAATATAGTTTTTAACTAAGGGTGTTTGATTTGTTGTCAAAATTTAGGAGGGGCCAAACTTAAAAAAAACACTAAATATAAGCTACTTCTGAAAATATAACAAAAAATTTGTATTTTTGTCTTACAGATACTTCGTCCTGATGGGGGTCTATTCCATAATGCGAAAACAAATATAAGTTTACAAAAAATATAGTTATAAGAGTGACTATTTTGTTTTTCTTTGACCTTTTCCTGAAAAAATCAATTTGAATCCGTTTTTTGTCTTTCAACTTTTTTTTAATTTGTCTATAAAATTGTCAAAATATAACAACTATAAAATTAAAAAACAAATCCATTAATGTAATTTTTTATATTTATCAGAAGCTACCGTCCTCATAATTTTATATTATGTGTTTTTGTAAATCTTAATTTTTTTTTCCGGTTTATCAACTTATAATCTTAAATAACCCTCAACGTTGTTTGATAAGCTCATAAACACAAAACAAACTGAGTTTACTTCATTCCGACCTTTTCAAAATTTACATCTTTACTACAATATAAAGAATCTCCTTTAACATCTTAATATCTTAAATTTTAAGTAATTAAAATTATTAATCTACCCCTATTATATCTTTCACAAAATTTATCATTTAAAACAATTTACAATTAGTGACATTTCCTTAATTACAACAATAACTAATAAATAATAATAACTATCTTTATCTTTATTTTTATTAATATATAAAACATTTCCATTTTTTATTAAAATTTTAAATTTTTAAATAAAGTATAATTAGTAATATATCCCTTAATGAATATAACATATAAACTAATCTTAATTTCCTTTAATTAATTCGATTACTAATTTCATAAAAAAATATGCACCCATATAAAATAAAGGGAATTCAATTTAATTGATATAAAATTTGTATTCATGTAACCATTATTTTTTAACTTTAAACGTTATTTGATGTAGTAAATTTTCAAATATTTGATTTATAATCAAAATTTTATAAAGTTAGTTGACAGTGTTGTGGTTCTTGTTGCTCTATAATTCTAGGAAGATGGTTATCATCAAAAGTTTATATGTTCTTCTATTGGTCACCGATAAGTCTTAATACCAATAAGTTGAGTAGTAGTACATTTGATACTTCTAAGGTTAATAAACCTTGTTACCATATTGATTATCCTTCATTACAACATTCGAAAGTATGTGTTATCAATTTGAATGTCTTGAATGAAAATAATTTTTTCGGGTTGAAAAACCAGAACGATAAACGATTAGAAAGCGTAGTGTCTGAATGGATTTTTAATTGTTGTTGCATCGTTGAAGGAAAATTAGTTTTTGTTTAATGAAAACATGAGTTTATACGGGAATACTATTCAAGAAATATATTTAATTCTCCTTTTGACCGAACGTGAAATTATTAGACGTCACTATTAAAAAACAAAATGACCTGAAAATTAGACTTTTGTTATGTTCGCAAATGAGCTTAATCTTCAAATGAGTCGAATTACCCCAATGGGTTGAATGACCCGAACGAAAAATATTCTGCCAGCGTGTTTGTTTCACGAAATCTATAAAAAATTTGAGTGAATTTGAATTGAATTCCTTTTTCATAACATGTTTGTTTAAAGTTTATGACCGAATTTAAATCCGTTGGAATCTAAATTTTTCTTTGCTTACAAATTTGAGATTTCTTAGGGTAAGGGAGAAGAATTGAGAAAATTGATGATATGATATAATAAATATTATCGCTGAATGGTCGAACCATAAATTGTTACCACAACATTCTTTTTATATTGTACGAAGGGCCGAACTTTAAACTATTACACTCCACATATATGTAACGAGGCAAATGATAAATTACAATAAATCATTACCCGACTATAAATTGTTGAATATGATTTTTTTCATCCGCTACATCGCGCGATACCATACTAGTAAAACATAAACAGTTGCCCCATATTATCTCATATTTGTCGGACCATTTCTAGAACGTGTTGAAAATCCCCTTTGCCAGAAAATCCTCTCACTTTCTGATTCTGTTAATTGAAGTTGGAGCTCAATCTGATTGTAAGTTCCCGATATATCCGACTTAAAACGAGTGTCTCTATTGTACATATCTAACTTTCAATCAACCATATTGCATTTTTCAGTCTAACTAAAGACCCCTTGATGTTATTAAAATGATTAAACTTGGTAAACACAAAATGTAGAACAATTTTTTCATATTCATCTGTATGTTCTGTAGTAATATATTTCATCTTTACGGATTACGCTCACATTGTAGATGGTACACACATATGTTAATCGTAGATAAATGTAACGGATAATTGCAGCTATCATCAACCAAACCAGACATATATATTGATTTATTCGTGATTTGTTATAGGATAATTAAAAGATAAAATGGTGAACCCGAATGGATTAGTATCACAAAGAAACCAACCACTTTTCTCATTTGGAGTTATCACAGATGTCCAGTATGCCGATATTCCTGATGGTCATTCATTTCATGGTGTTCCTCGATATTACAGAAACAGTCTTCTCGTGTTGCAAAAGGCAGTACGAAAATGGAACGATCACAAGAATATTAGTTTTTCTTTAAATCTTGGTGACATTGTTGATGGGCATTGTTCGAAAGATCAGTCGTTGGATACTGTTAAAAAAATAGTTAAAGAATTTGATAACTTTAATGGTCATGTGTATCATATGATTGGTAATCACTGTCTTTACAATATCCCTCGCAGCACGTTGCTTCCGTTGTTGAATATTTCTAGTGTTGATGATCGTGCTTACTATGATTTTTCTCCAATCCCAGAGTATAGATTTGTTGTTCTTGATGGTTATGACATCAGCGCAATCGGTTGGCCTGATGATCATCCTCACACGATTGAAGCTTTAAATTTTCTTAATGAAAAAAATCCTAATTCGGAAAAAAATAGTCCAAATGGACTAGTGGATCTTGAGAGACGGTTCCTTAAATTCAATGGTGGAATTGGGAAAGAACAGTTGAAATGGTTGGAAAAAAGGCTCCATGATGCAACAAAATCCAATCAAAAAGTTGTAATATGCTGCCATGTTCCCTTGGATCCTGGAGCTACATCGAAAGAAGCACTTTTATGGAATTATGATGAAGTTATGGATGTGATTCATCGGTTCAATTGTGTGAAGGTTTGCTTAGGTGGTCATGATCATGAAGGTGGACACTCGGTTGACTCTTGTGGGGTTCACCATCGGGTATTTGAAGCGGCATTGGAATGCCCTCCAGGCACAGCTGCATTTGGATATATAGATGTTTTTGAAGATAGGCTATCACTTATTGGTACTGATCGGATGGCCAGCACTGAAATGGTTTTCAACCACTAATCAGGTAAAGCTTTTCTTCGAGAAATTTGTTAAAATATCAGCAATTACCCATCTGTCAGTTTACTGTTATATCCTTGAGAATCCGTGTTGTAATTTTTCACATTTATTGTAGATCGTTCTACATATATGTGCTAGTGCATTTCTTTTATTCCATTCGTTTTATTCTGGAACTTAGAAGCTGCAAATCATATTTATTTCAACTTCTGTGCTGAATAATGTAGTACACCACTTGGTAAAACCAAAATATGCAGCGAATAATACAACGTTAAATCTCATTTATCTTGGAATGTCTTCACCTTACTCTTCTCCCTGTAGAAGAGCCAGCAAGACTATGGAGAAAGAAGAAAAGCTAACGGATGGTATATCAAGTGACACATTGCGACCCGTGATTGCTTGAATCTTAAAGAAGTTGGTCTTTGAGCATTTGTGTTCGGGCCAAAACCTACTTCTTCTGCTTGAGCATTCAACACATTCGCCCTCACTAAATATGTACCTGATGGTATATATTTTATAGTGTATAGAAACGAGCTGTTAAGATTGGATGTTTTTTTTATCGCGTGCAAGCGATTTTCTATGAAGGTATAAAGGATTTTCTATGAACTTGTTATGATATTTAAAGTGCAACTCGTATGTTGGACAGTGTACAAAGACGATATGAACTAGTTAATTTTGATGCTTGCAATTCAAGTAAAGGCAGCGTCATGTTACAAAATCCAAGAAAAAAGTAAAAAATAACCATATGATTCTTTCATCCATGTGAGAACAACTACTAGTATTTATGGGTGGTATATCACCACACAAAATCAAACACATCATTAATCTATATCTCTCTCGGCCACATACATAACCTAAATTTTTTGTGTTTTTCTTTTTAGATTTAGTTAAATATATATCATATAACATATTAATGTTTTAAAATTCAAGTCTAGTGTTCAAATCACATGTGATATTACCTACAAATATCAACATTTGACAAAAAACGAAAAAATAAAAATTCGTCAAAATTCGATTTTTTTCCCGGGTTCATATAGATTATACATTTATACCTTATATAATTTTTTTGTGTTTTAAAAAAATCACATTTAAAATTCAAATCATGTGAGTTATTGACTTATTTTTGAAATATTATTTATTATAAAATCACATATTATTTACATTAATATCACATGTGATATTAGTAACATCACATGTGATTTTGTGGAACTTTTTATGCGTTTAATTGAATTATATATTGATTTTAAGTCTTTAAATCCACATTTGATGTTAAAATCACATGTGATATAACATTACGAGTTTAAATATTTGTCCAAAAAATTGGAAAAAAGATTGTCAATATTTTTTTTCTTTGTCTAGATAAATTATACATTATAGTAACATTTTTTGTTTTGAAAATTTACCATTAGATGTTAATATCATCTAAACCTCAAAAAATAAAAATCGTCGAAAGTATATATGATCATTGCTCTAATTAAAGATGAGAACAAGACTGTCGTAATGGTGTAATTTGTTTCGTCTAATGACTAATGGTTTGCGAAATAAATTAATTTAAAAAAAAATATGTTAGAAAATGAGTTTTAATTTTAATATAAGTTATTGGATTGAAATTAAATAGATGGTTGAGATTGAGTATTTTATAAGTTAAAAAATAAATGGTCTTTAATGAATTTTTCCAAATCAATAACAAATATAATGAAAATTAATATATATTAAAAAAGTAAATGATAAGTAAAAGGGTTTTTCTAACTTGTGCCCTAGGGGCATATATGTTAACACCATTTTTAAATATTAAAAGTACAATCAAAAGTATTAAAAGTTAAGAAATCAATAAAAAAATGGTACTTTTTGATACTTTTGATTGTAGTTAGAAAAACCCTAAGTAAAAAGGACAAAAATACATTCATATAGATGACATATGACGATGAAATCGTTTAAACAAAATTGGATCATCAGAGGAAATGAATTACAATTATAGGGTCTAAAACTACTGATTCTAATACAAACGCCAACTATGTAATTTACTCTAATCTAATTTTGGTCAAACCGTTTGTAAAACGTGTTGAAAATTTCCCTAAACCGTTATTTTAAATTTCTAAGAAAATACTTGAATTACCCCCAAAAAAAAATCAATAAAACTTAGATCATTAAGCGTAGATGCACAAATAATCCCTCCCTTCTTTTCTGTATCTGTTAAACTTGGAAAACTCAATTTTATTGTAAGTTTTTAAATCCTCATTTTTATTATATTGATTATTATTATTATTTCATATTTCTCAATTTATTCTCATCTTTATATCAATTATTTCATTTAGTTATTCTCCCCAGTTTGTCAAATGCTGTTTGATAATCTAATAATAATAGAGATATGTTTCTTAAAATCCGCGTTGGACGTATGTATCTAACTTTTAAATATTGATATTGTATATAGGAACATGTAAATACCTTGGCATATAGAAAAGCTGGTAATGTTAACTAGAGTTGTATATACTTCTATATGTAATGTAGTAAACGATTTCATCGTTAGGGATCACGCCCGCATTATCATGAACCGTACCAGACGTGTTGATTTATTCTTGTTTTATTTTATATAGGATGATTAAGAAAATAATGGGGTACCCGAAAGAATTAGTAGCACAAGGAAAGCAACCTCTTTTCTCATTTGGAGTTATCACAGATGTCCAGTATGCTGACATTCCTGATGGCCATTCATTCTATGGCATTCCTCGATATTACAGAAATAGTATTCTCGTGTTGCAGAATGCAATACAAAAATGGAAAGATCATAAGAATATCAGTTTTTCGTTAAATTTTGGTGATATTATTGACGGGTATTGTCCTAAAGATCAATCTGTAAATGCTGTTAAGAAAGTAGTTAAAGAATTCGACAACTTTAATGGTCCTGTGTATCATATGATTGGAAATCATTGTCTTTATAATCTCCCTCGCAGCACGTTGCTTCCGTTGTTGAATATTTCTAGCGTTGATGATCGTGCTTACTATGATTTTTCTCCAGTCCCAGAGTATAGATTTATCGTTCTTGATGGTTATGACATTAGTGCAATTGGTTGGCCTGACGATCATCCTCACACGATTGAAGCTATAAATTTCCTCAATGAAAGAAACCCGAATGTAGAGAAAAATAGTCCTAACGGGCTAGTGGGTCTTGAGAGACGGTTTCTTAAGTTTAATGGTGGAGTTGGGAAAGAACAGTTGAAATGGTTGGAAAAAACACTGCAAGATGCAACTAATTCCGATCAGAAAGTTGTTATATCTTGCCATATTCCACTAGATCCTGGAGCTACATCGATAGATGCAATTTTATGGAATTACAATGAAGTTATGAATGTAATTCACCAGTACGATTGTGTGAAGGTTTGCTTAAGTGGTCATGATCATAAAGGTGGACACTCGGTTGACTCTCATGGGGTCCATCATCGAGTACTTGAAGCAGCATTGGAATGCCCTCCAGGCACAAATGCTTTCGGATATATAGATGTTTTTGAAGATAGGTTATCCCTTATTGGTACCGATCGAATGTCTAGCACTGAAATGGTTTTCAACCGCTAAATATATTCTGAATTTGGTTCAACTAAAACTGGTACAAGTTTTTAATGTACTCGTGTTCATCTCTGTACCTTTCTGGTGAACCTCTCTTTTAAGAAATTTGTTATATCCTTCTGTTATATCCTTGAGGATATGTGTCGTAGTTTTCCATATATATATATAATTGTGCATTTCTTTTATTCCATTCGGTATACTATTATGTTACTTAAGAAGTTACAACACAGGTAGTTATTTTTAACTTCTTTCGTTATAGATTAAACTTCTGTTTTTAACTTCATTCATCCCACTTTATAGCGTAAACATCTATTTGACAACAATACTGAAACAGAAAGTAAGTCTTCCTTTCTACTTATACAAACTAACGTGATTAAGCCCTATTACAAACAACCATCTTTTAGTATACCACTTTTATAAAACCAAACTATGATTCTTTTTTATGTATTTAATTATGCAGCGAGTAATACATTAGCTCCCATTCTGTTGAAGATCTCATTTTTGTGCCGATTACTTTGCCTTTCTCTTTTCCATGTAGAAAAAACCAGCCAACGAGACTATGGAGAAAGCAGAAAAGCAGACAGATGCAATATCAAGTGAAACATGGCGACCCGTGATTGCTTGAATCTCCATCAAGTTGGTAGATTTCTGAGCATTTGTGCTCTGACCAAAACCAACCTCTTCATCGTTAGCATTCAACACATAGGCCCTAACAAAATACACACCGGTAGGTATATCCCTCAAGATAGTGTATGTAAACGTGATGTTTGATGCGCTGTATGGCCTAGACACAATCTTGTGTGAACAAGTCTTATCCTTTTTCAATATATCCACCGTTTTCCTCCAAGATCGGTCCTTCTGACTAACGGGTGCATAGCAAAGTTTGACTTTAACGTTCTTGTAGTCTGAATCTGTTCCCGCTGCTAAATTCTGGTTAATTCCCCATGTCACCGTGATTTGTTCATCCCCTGCCTTCAAAACTGAAAAACATAAAAAGATTAAATCTTTAAGCATCCCCGCATCTTTTCTTGATCATATTCATAAATCAGAATTAAAGTTATAGAATTACGGACAAACCTTGACTTTTTGAGGTGGTGGTAACAACAAGAGTTTCACTTAGGGACGAAAAAGTGACACTGTAAGTAGTAGCTGCAAAGCAAGAAAGCAGAAGAGAAACAACCAAGAAACGAGTAGGAACCTCCATTGATGATGACGGGTTGACTATTCAAACCTCAATTTGTAGGACCTAATTCAAAAGCAATTTACTTATGATCAGATGATGAAAAGATTATGGCATTGGAGCAGCTATATATAGAGCCTAATGACGCAAGGTATTGATATTTATCAACTAGGCTAGCAATAATCGAGTTTTAAATCATCCTCAAAAACTCCTAAGAAAGTCAACTACTAACCACTTGCATTATAGTATAATTGTTTTTCTTAATATATGACAGTTACATTTACTTACATTATGAGCTTGTTCCTATTTATCAGGTGGAATAACTCTTAACCATGTTCAAAGGACGAGTTAGGCTACGTTTTCCTGATGCCGAGGTATATTTTTATTATTAAGTACTTGGTTGCCTTTGATTCTTCTGTATGTTGGTACATCTCTCCAATTTTGGCTAGGAAGGAGTATGATGACTTTTATGTTTTAATGTTTATACATCTATCTTTACCATTTGAACTATATATATATATTCCTTAAAAGTCATTTCTCTCTGCCTATAACAGTATTACATTTTGATTACGTTAAATATATACTTGCTGCTATGCGTTCCAGTCATGCGCTAGATAAAAGAGCTGACTTAAGTAATTTCAGAAGTAAATTGTAACGTGAATGTATTTTACCATCTAACATTATAATTATAAATATATAGTACTCACTCAGTATATCTTTAACTGGAGATGCACATATGGGCTAAAGCCTCCAGCCCTCCAGGACCCGCGTCCTAAAAGCCTGGTCCTTGCCGGTCCTATTCAAGAACTGGTAAATTACCAATATTAGCCCTGTTAAAGTCTGGTATTAAGTTTTCAAAACGGTCCTTTTTTCTGCTATTAACAGGTTAATATGCTGATCTGTGATTTTATCTTGTGTATAAGGATGGTTTCTTATGTTTTTTATAAGAAGTTACGTATATGAATTTGATTGTTAATTAGCAAGTTTGTCATATATTCTGTCAACTATGTATCATGTACTTCAATGACTCGTTGGCATGCAATCCCTAGTATAATTAAATCAAGCAACACATCACGCTGTTTATTATTTCAACTGCTGTGAGGTTAATGACGATATGTTTGACTTTCTAATTATTCTTATCGTTGATTCATGTATTTCTCGTCTAAAATATAGTATAACTCAAAAGTTAGTATAACATTTAAGACTTCTAAGAAATAACAAGAGACGTTTTGATAATTCATATACTTGTCAGAACGTGCAATGAAGCAATTATCCACTGAACCATACTGAATTCATCATGTATTTTCTTAGTCGTGTTTTGCCTTTATAGATAAATAAACGGTTCTTGTTAAGTTCATTTATCATTTCCCATCTAATCACATACAATGACTTAAAGATCATATAAAACGTTGGACTAACTACATTTCAAATTCTTGGTGAGTTATACATTTAAAAACAGATTAAGATTCTTTTTTTTCTTCTTATGTATTTGAATATGTCGCAAGTACTAGGAGATTAATTCCCACGCTGCTGATATCTCATTTTTGTGCTGATGCCTTTGCGTTCCTCTTCTCCATGTAGAAGAAACCAGCCAACGAGACTATGGAGAAAGCAGAAAAGCAAACCGATGCAATATCAAGTGAGACATGGCGACCTGTGATTGCTTGGATCTCAAACAAGTTGGTAGATTTTTCAGCATTTGTGCTCTGACCAAAACCAACCTCTTCATCGTTAGCATTCAACACATAGGCCCTCACGAAATACATACCAGTAGGTACATCCTTCAATATAGTGTATGTAAACGAGTTGTTTGAAGCACTGTATGGCCTAGACACAATCTTGTGAGAACAAGTTTTGTCTTTTTTCAATATGTCCACAGTTTTCCTCCAAGATCGGTCCTTTTGACTAATGGGTGCGTAGCAAAGTTTGACTTTTACGGTCTTGTAGTCCGAATCTGTCCCAGCTGCGAAAGTCTGGTTAAATCCCCACGTCACTATAATTTGTTCATCCCCTGCCTTTAGAACTGCAAAACATAAATTAATGTTAAACCAACATAAAAAAGATTAAATTTGTAAGCCTCCGCGCACATTTTCTTGATAAATTCGAAATTAAAGTCAAAAGAATTATGGTCAAACCTTGATTTTTTGTGGTTGCAGTAACTACAAGAGTTTCGTTAAGGGAGGAAAACGTAACACCATAACTAGTAGCTGCAAAGAAAGACAGCAAAAGAGATACGACCAAGAAACGAGTAGGAAGCTCCATTGTTGACGACAAGTTGGCTTTTTAAACGTCAATCTGTTTGACCTAAATATAAGGCAATTCACGTATTCTGGTATTGATTATCAGATGATGAGAAGTTTATGGTTTTCTGGCAGCTATATATAGAACCAAATGACAAAGAAAGTCAAATACAAACCACTTGCCTTTTCATATATTGTTTTTTTGTTAATATGACAGTTATGTTAATTCCTGTTTATCAGCCGGAATAACTCTTAACCATGTTCAAAGGATCACTTCCTTTGAGTTTCGGCTGGCTATTCGTTAAATGAGTTAGCCGAGATTAACTTATCGTACGCTGCAAATTCCTAATGACAATATATAATATTATCTTGAGGTTCCTTTCTAAATTTATTATTAAACGTTGCTATCAACATCCGTACATCATGTACATTTACATGCAAGAAAGTACCACGATGTCATTTTTAGTTAATAATTAACAATATATAACTGTAAATTAGGAAGATAATTAAGAGGATTGGGATTTCTCTTATAGATCATATTCAATAATGGATGTTGTTAAGGACTCAACAAGATTTTGTTAGAAATACATTTTGTAGTGTGTGTGTGTGTAACAGGTCAATACATGTATAGGTTGAATCATGACATCTTACAGCACGGGTTGAAGTTGGCCTTGTGGGTTTAATATGACTTATTTGAGATAAAACACAACCCGAATTGACCCGTTTATAAGTAATTGAGCAAATTTACCATATCTAGTTGTGAGTGAGACATCCCGTATTTTCGAGTTACTAATCGTTACCGTTTATCTTTATTTTTATTCGTTTTGGTTTTGACCCATTGATTTTACTTGTGATTATTCACGTTTTATGCGATTTGTCGGATTTTATTTTATTTGTTGCTTCGTCCTCCGTGAGGGAAGCTTTTTAGTTTACCTAAGTGTGATTAGTAAGTTAGTATGTTTATGCCTTTAATCGTTCGTTAAAATTAATGTTAAATGAATATTACAAAGTTAGTCCTTTAACGGGAACTAATGGTAAAACTATTACAAATTCAGTCATTTAACGGAAAGATAACGGAAGAGTGTGGTCAGAGGAGGACTGCGCCGCAGTCGTGCTTCCGGCAAATCATTCCAAAAACCTCATTTTCAACTTTTTGGAGATCCACAACACTTCCAACAAGTGATTTTTCCCTGGAATTTACATTGAATGTGTAGTTTTGATGTAGAAATAGATCTAAGACCATGTTCAAACACTCTTTCATCCCACAATTCACACATTACACTTCTATTCGCATTTCCACTTTCATTTCATCACTCACCACCCTCAAATTCTCTCCATTCTCTCCTTATTTTCCAGAAACCATATGATAGTATATGGGACATATGGATTACATTTGAGCTAAAAATCTTCATCATTCATCTCCTACAAAATCATCTCCCTTGATTACCATCAAGTTTTGGTAAGTTTTCACCATGAAATCCTCCATTTTTACTCTTTTTCTTCCTTTTATGTTAGAGATTCCTGACACACGTTTTGTTTATGTGGAATACAAGGTTCTTCCACCACTTCACTCTTTCATATTCAAGATTTCATTCACCACCTTGAAGATGTACTCATCTTGAGTTTTTGGTAAGAAATACTCCACTAATTCCCTATTTCTCCTTCTTTTTCTTCAAGCTCTAATCTAATGGTGGTTTGTTATGTGTTGGAGTCGGTTTTCTCACCACCACCACCATAGGAACTCATTCTCGTGATTTCGTCTTAGTGTTTGAAGATTTTGCGGAGGTCCTCGGTACTTCCTAATTTTCTCCTAATTTCCTCTTTACTTTTCTTAATTAGCCTTAAAATTTGTTAATTAATATGTACATGGTTTAATATGGAAGAAAACCTAATTATTTAACATAACATACCTAATAACTTCATATTATAAAATTATTGGTAAAAATAATTTAAGGTGGAGAAAATATGAGAATAAGTTTATAAAACATTGAATTATATGTTAAAGTTGTAATAATAGTAAAATTATATCGTCATTGACAATTTGGACACATCGGACGTAATGGACAATTTCGGAACATAAATATATGTATAACTATGTCATTTTGACACTTATTAGTAATTTTAACTAATTATTATGTAAAATACATATTATGATAATTATATAAAGGGAAAATGCACAGGATGATCATCATACTATGTCAAAAATTCCGTCTAGGTCATTGAACAAAATTTTCGTCTATCTACATCATTATACCGAAAGAAACCTTTTAAATTATAACCTTAACTTTAAAAAACCGTTTAATACGATAACTTTGTTGACCTGCAACCTTTTGTTAACCGCCACGTCATCGTAGTGTACAAGAGAAAAAGCATTGAGTACAACTCCTGTAAAGGTGTCCCCCACAAGATCTAGCAATGGTAGTGTATAAGAGAAAAAACATTGAGTACAACTTGTTCATGAGTAGTGTACAAGAGAAAAAGCATCGTTAACAGCTTATCATAAGAGGGATGATAACCTGATTAGTACGTCGCATAGCAGCAGACTCATTGCGCTTGGAGAGGTTGGCAGTGAAACGGAATTGTCCATAAAAAGTTTACCGTATTATATTTACACTTTAATTTGCTCATGATGAAAACCTTTATACATAAAAAAAAATATTAAAACCAAATGAATTTGCAGTCAAGACTTTGCCCATAACAAGTGGCTTTCAAGATAACAAAGTTTCTTCAAATCAATTATGGTATCGTTTTATCAAATGATTTCTACTAACATCTATACAAGGAATATGGTTGGGGCATTTTATCAAACAGTTGGCGTTTACTGTATACGAAAAATCGACCTAATTAACAACATCTCTTCATAAGGAATCATAGAAGAAGTAATAAAAGGATGACACTAATCTATAATTGTTTACCCACTTGAAGCCATACACGAATTTACAAGGAAAAAAATGCCGTTGAGCGGATTGCTTCGAGTTGCTGTTGAAGCTGCCAGGGTGTTGATATGAGCGAGTACAGCCACTGTTTCTTTGGCGTGTTTTGTCTGCAAGAGGTGAAATGCATTAGGATCAAATATCCTTGCAAACCTCCAAGTAGCTATGTTATCTTTACCCGGCGGCTTGCTAAGACCGGTGTTGATCACGTGCTTCAGCTGAAGAAGAGTTGCTTGGTTTTGCTGCATATCTAATGCTCCCATTAGATCACCTGCTGTACATTCCATGGCAGTTATTGCATTCAAGAACAGTGGAACGATGTGAATTCCAGTGCAGGAAAGATGTTGCTTAAACGCTAAATATTACTTTATTCAAAGCTTGGAAAACAATTTTTGGGTTTCAACTTTTGATTCGTGGCGAGTTGGACTTGCTTCAAACATAGTTGGATTTGGGTTCCTGCAATTTGAAAACGAAAGTGAGAGAATTGGTGGAGTTGGGTTCATCAATTTCAAAATGAGAGAGAGAGAGAGAATTAGTAGAGGTTAACCTGTTGATCGGGTAAAAATGGTTTAAATAACAGGTTTCTTTCGGTATTGATGTAGATAGGCGAAAATTTTGTTCAATGACCTAGACGGAATTTTTGACATAGTACGATGACCATCCAGTGCATTTTCCCTTATATAAACTTATATATATATAGACTTATGAAGAATAACTTCCTGGACATATTATACTATCACTGAAACCCATTACAACAATTACGATACTTAAATCACATAATAGAAAAGTCTAAAAACTGGATTTTTGCCTCACTGCACCGCAACGGGTTGCGAAACCAGCGGACTGCGCAGTGGTGACTCACTGCACCGCAGTCAAGCTTCAGTACGTTTTCTCAGCTTCTGCAATAACTTAGATGCGTCGCAGTTAGTGATTGTTGCTCCACAGTGAGCACCAAGACCTAACTTTAAACATTTCGAATACACATAAGTATATTACTATACGTAAAAAAAATAGTAACTATTGACAAATATATGTCTCTGGACTCAAAAGACGTAATCGCAATCATAAGCATAATGTTTATTAATATGATATTCACTAAACGTATATACTCTTGATAAATATACTTTTCTCAAAAAATGCGATCGTAATCTCAAATGATAATAAATATTGTATTTTTCGTTAAACTCTTATAAAATCGTTTTTCAAACTATTTTTACTCAAAATATTTAAACTCGTCGATGTTGAATATTAACTTTTTAGTTGACTTTGACTCCTTTTTGTAATTGTTGACTTTGACCAAGTCAATTATCCTTTGACGTTGATCTTGGTTGACTTCGACTAAACTTTAGTATCGGTCTTCAATCTTCAATCGATATTTCTGGTAGTAATTATCATGTCGAAATATCATTCCATTCTATGGTCACTATTGACTCAAAATTATCGATATCTTCTAGGAGTTATTAATGACTCGAGATGTCATTATCTTTTACTCGTCACTTTCGACTCGAAATATTATCCGTTGGAACACTTTTAATATACTATATAAGATAACGTCAATTTATAAAGGCTAAACCGTACTAGACTTATAGAGATACTTAGACTTTTGTTATGTCGTATTTCTAGGGCACTTAGGCGTTGGAGCGATCTCTCCGTTTTGTCGTCTCGACACTGCTATTGCTTGACTTGTGAGTTATTCGAGCCCCTTTTTACTACTTATCTTTGGGCTGAAAAGCGCTATTTGAAAATTGTCATTATTTAAATCTTGTTTTACCTAGTGGATCAGAATTGCCTTAGATTATATGATCATTAGGCCCTTAAGGCTCCCCTGTTATACCTTTTAGCTCTTTGAACCACAGTTGCATATATATATATAGATCTATATGGGTTTGACCGAATCCTCATTACTCGATAAGATGTCCCTATGAGTGGATGTTATGGCCGTTTGTGATTATTTGTTGTCTTTGGTTGATCGCCTTAGGATTGGGGTTATTTATTGTGGTTAGGATCAGGTGTATGCTTATTTAGGCAATATACGTCGCACTAGTGTTGTAAAACAAGATACCTTTGGAACTTATTATTATTGTTGTCATATTTATTTAAACTGGGTCAAACTTCACTTTCAAACTTAAAATGCGAATAATCACCAACAGGTTGTTGATGTCGTTTTAACGCTTTTTCAGGAGTTTGAGGTTACACTTTTAGTGATGCCATGCTGGTGTGGCTTTTGTGGACTATATGGATCTTTAATCTGTTTTCGTGAAACTATTACGATTTGATTAGTTCTAAGAGATCCATGTTTTGTTATTGTATTGGGATATTTATCGTGATACATTTTTGTAGTATGTCAATCATTGTAAACCTTGATTTATATTATAATTATAATATTGTTTTATAACCTTAACTCCTGATACCATTAAATTGTACTATCTCATCTCATGTTTCAGTTTTGAACAAGGTGTAACAGTAAGGTTCATCATTTTATGTTTGACTTTGTATATATATGTGCAATAGATTAGTCGATTCATTTATTTTAATTATGATATATAGCTCATCATTTCTAAAATGATGACAGAAATAGATTTGTTTATCATAATAATATATAATATAATATTCTTATGTTTTTCAACTTGATTAAATATCTCGGGTTGATTTTTCAATAGTTGGTTCATCTATATTCGGTCAACTATCTAGAGTCTACCATAATGACTCATCGGCCTGCAATTTTTTAAATAATTTACACCTCCAAATCAAAGGTACATCACTCCTTTTATTTTTTCAACTGTTAGCATTGTTCATAATGTTACGTTTGACGTTTTGATGTAATTATGTACCCAATTAGTCCATTTACACTACCTCATGCTTATCTTCCAGTTAATTCCGGGTATTTATTTGAGCTTATATAAAGAGTTTATTACTTATTAACATTTCGGCTTATGAACTTATGTAACCGTTTATCGACTTATTACTATTTATTATGAAGTAATAAACAGCAATAAGCTCATAATTAATTACATAATCCGAAATAACAATAAGTAATAGACCGCTTATATAAGCCTCACTAAATACCCGTTGATCTATTTGGCTTCTAAAATAAAAAACTTGATATGAAGAAAAAGTTAGTCCATTTCACTTCTTTAACCATATATGTCGGACAACAACAATTTTATATCTCGGCATTGAGAAATTTGAAGTGTATGATAAGTTAATGTTGGCTAACTTATCCATTGAACATGGTTAAGAGGTATTCTACCTGATAACAAGGAAGAAACTATAGTTTAATGCAACTAGTTTGTAGTTGACTTTCTTTGTAATTTAATTAATCTGGTATGATGTTATCAATCTTGGGATCTATATATAGACGCTCAAATGCGATAATTTTCTCATCATCTTATCACTGATACCATTATAAGTGAATCGCCTTATATATCAAGCCTCGAACATTTATCATCAATGGAGATTCCTAGCGGTTTCTTGATTGTTTCTATTTTGCTTTCTTGCTTTGCAGTTACTAGTTATGGTGTTACGTTTTCCTCCCTTAACGAAACTCTTGTAGTTACTGCAACCACAAAAAATCAAGGTTTGACGATATCTTTTGACTTTAAATTCGAATTCTGTCAAGAAAATATTCGATATGCTTAAAGATTTAATCGTTTTTATGTTGGTTTGTCATTGATTTATGTTTTGCAGTTCTAAAGGCAGGGGATGAACAAATCACCGTGACGTGGGGATTTAACCAAACTTTTGCAGCTGGGACAGATTCGGACTACAGAACCGTAAAGGTCAAACTTTGCTACGCACCCATTAGTCAAAAGGACCGATCGTGGAGGAAAACGGTGGACATATTGAAAAAAGACAAAACTTGTTCACACAAGATTGTGTCTAGGCCATACAGTGCATCAAACAACACGTTTACATACACTATATTGAGGGATGTACCTACTGGTGTATATTTCGTGAGGGCCTATGCGTTGAATGCTCATGACGAAGAGGTAGGTTATGGCCAGAACACAAATGCTGAAAAATCTACCAACTTGTTTGAGATACAAGCAATCACAGGTCGCCATGTCTCACTTGATATTGCGTCCGTCTGCTTTTCTGCTTTCTCCATAGTCTCGTTGGCTGGTTTCTTCTACATGGAGAAGCGGAACGCAAAGGCTTCAGTACAAAAATGAGATTGTTGTTCATGTGAATTGCCGGGGAGCGCGAATAAATAGCAGATTGTTGTAATAGTGATAAGTTAATCATGTTCTCTTTTTTTTCTTCTTTCTTTTTGATTAAAAAGATAAGAAAATAAGATGCTCTCTGTAATGTTTTGAATCCAGATTTAATGATGTTGTCACAGCATATGTGGTAAAGAGAGTTATTAACTATACGAAAATTGTTATAATTATCTAACAACAATATCGTTTACAACTACAAAGTAGATAGAGAAATAATTTACAACGAGAATGGTACTTGTTTTAACCAAACGGAAGGTCTGTTTCGCTCTATTCTCTAAGTTAAACGAACTATTGTTTAGGTGACTTTAATCAATAACCGCGCTTAATAATAACTTATCAGCAGTGACGGAGCCAGTGGGGGGGCTGGAGGGTGCTCGGCCCCCCCCAACTTTCAATATATCAAAGTGATGTTGAACTCCAATCATGGTGGAAGGAACTACGAGAAAAGGGACATGGCGATTTAAAAAACGAGCCATGGTGGCCCGCAATGAGCTCTGTTCAAAATGTGATTGATAATTGCACTGTAATCATATGGGTGTCTTCTGCTCTTCATGCAGCTGTAAGCTTTGGGCAATATCCTTATGGTGGTTTCCCCCTTAATCGTCCAACAGTTTATTGCATATAAACTGTTTGATGAAATGCTTCTTAGAGTTTTTTGTTTTATAACTTATATCGAAGTTGTATGTTACTATCGAAATTTTTTCGGCCCCCCCTAACACTGATTTCTGGCTCCGTCTCTGCTTATCAGTAACTCATAGTAGGCATGAATATGATGCCAATTTGAATATATTTTTTTTTATTCTATCATGCGGGTCACATTTATACTTTTGTCTTCTATTAAGGTTAAGTATACGAATTTGTTTCTTGGTTAATTTGCCAATTAGTAGGTTTGTCATATATTTTGTCAACTATCTAACGCGTACAAACCACTTGACTTAAAGTATTTTGATTTTTGTCGTCACTTAATTTTTATTTTTCAATTTCGGAAAGTGATTTGATTGATAACAACAGCACCAATGTATATGTGTATCTTATTTCTTAATTTCTCGGGGTACAAATCTTTAAACTTTATGTTTAGTCAGAGTCTCTTAAAACTATGGTTATCAAGACTCTTAATTTAATATGCAACGTGAATTTTGATTTATTTCGTTTAAATAACAGTTGTATTAATATTAATGATTTTGATTCCGTCCAGAATTTAATATTAATGATTTTGATTCTTTAAAGAACAAGTACATCCGTATATGGTTATCCACTAATCATCCTTTTGGTCTGCCAGAAATGACCAAAATGTCCTTATCTTCGACACTTTAGTATTATCTTTTCGTCGTGATGATATCTAGATGATCTTATTAAATTCTCTTATGTTTTTAACGTGGTTAAGTAATTGAATTTGTTCTTCTTTACATAACTGTCGTATAACATTTTATTCAGCTGTTATGGTTCAAAAAAGTATGCGGTTAATGTGAAAGTTAGTATGTTTGTTATTTCTAACTATAATTTGTCTAACTATGACATGGAATAAAACATAGAATGACTGAATGAGTTAAAGAAAACATACATAATTAGTAGACAAAAGAAAACTTCCTTAAAGACTCGGGTTGAGGACGGAATTGGTGTATACCGGACAGGGTTGGCCGGACTAACCCACTGAATTAATAATGTTCTTTAGATTTTAGTACAACTTTAGTTTAGTTTAAATGCAACTTTAGTAGAATTATAATCTTGAACCCATTTATATTATTCGCAAACATTACTTATTTTATTTATGAACCTGGTGAGCAAATTTTTTGGTTCCATCCAGTTGAGAAGCTTCCAAGTTCAGATAATTTAATGTAAGTTACAAATTTAAAAAACAACCACCTGGAAAATTATCGTAGAAACAACATAAGAAGCCATGCATAGCGATAACCCAAATAATTCCCAAACACTGGCCACGCTGTTGACTTTTCGATCTGAAACAAGCTGGTGGCTTTAAACGAATCGGTGGCCTGGCGGCCTGGCCAAAAGCCGCCTGTTGGTTCTCAGCTTTCTTGGCATATACCCTTACGAAATATGTAGCTTTACATATCATATTCGGAATGGTCCATGTAAAAAAGTTGCAAAACAAGAAAGAAAGTGAAAAAACAAGAAAGTTTCCAGGAACCCGCACCTCCATATTACACGACGAGTTGACCTTCTAACTTAACTTAGTTGTCTTGTGCCTTAACTTAGTTGTCTTGTGCTGGTAATGATAATATGATGATGGGCCAATACTTGACATTATTAGAAACTATTTATAAGCAGAATGATTTAAGGTATTAACTAGTCTACAAATAATTTCAAATACAAACCACTTGCATTACTATAATGTATACTTATCGGGTCAAATAACTCTTAGCCATGTTCAACCGATCCGTACATGTTTATCCATGAAGTACTATGTTAACATTTTTTAGTATTATATACATATCTGTAGCATATACAGATATAAAGTTGATTCTATGTAGATGATATAACTCTTGGAATATCAACAAGAATGTTCACCTTGGTTTTCAAGATTAAAATACGTAGCGGAAACTTTAGTTCTGATTCATGCTTTTCATGATGATCAATTCTTTCTATAAGCAGATGCATTAATCTGTATTATCATATTAAATGATCTAATAATTTTTTTAGGATTTTGATGTGGTTTAAGTATTTGCATTTGTTCCGTTGTTAATATTTCTGGTAGTAGATTTGTCATATCATTTGTCAACTGTCCATAGCGTGTAATGTAATGACTCATCGGAATGCAATCTATATGTTAAACAAATCAAGTAATAAGTCGATTTACACCTTCATCGTGCAGGTACGTCACTCTATTATCTTCAACTGCTACAAATCAAGTGCTTGATTAATGTATTTCACTTCTTAAATATAGCTCATAAATTACTAAAATGAAGAAAAATAATCGAAAAATAAAATATTACTCCACTTCAGTTTCTTACCACATATGTTAAACAAGATTAATGAGAAGAACAACTTTGTGCAACTTGACATCAGGATTCAAACATTGAACAAAAGTACAAAACATCTTCTTTTCTATCTTTTGAAACGAAAAAAAAGAAGAAGAATATGATTAACTTTTCTCTATTACAAAAAGAATTATTTATCCGCCTAGCTTCCCCAACAACTCACCGGTAAGTGATTTGTGACGAGTTATGCAGCACACCACCATAACAAACACAAATTAGCAATTTTTTTTTAACAATTAAAACATCAGCTCCCAAATCCCATTCTGTTGATGATCTCAATTATGTGCTGATCCCTTTGCGTTCCTCTTCTCCATGTAGAAAAACCCAGCCAACGAGACTATAGAGAAAGCAGAAAAGCAAACAGATGCAATATCAAGTGAAACATGGCGACCCGTGATTGCTTGAATCTCCATCAAGTTGGTAGATTTCTGAGTATTTGTGCTCTGACCAAAACCAACCTCTTCATCGTTAGCATTCAACACATAGGCCCTAACGAAATACACACCAGTAGGTATATCCCTCAAGATAGTGTATGTAAACGTGTTGTTTGATGCGCTGTATGGCCTAGACACAATCTTGTGTGAACAAGTCTTATCCTTTTTCAATATATCCACCGTTTTCCTCCAAGATCGGTCCTTCTGACTAATGGGTGCATAGCAAAGTTTTACCTTTACGGTCTTGTAGTCTGAATCTGTCCCAGCTGCAAAAGTGCTGTTAAATCCCCATGTCACCGTGATTTGTTCATCCCCTGCCTTCAAAACTGCAAAACATAATAAGATTAAATCTTTAAGCATCCCCACATCTTTTCGTGATCATATTCAAAAATCAGAATTAAAGTTAAAGAATTACGGACAAACCTTGATTTTTTGAGGTGGTGGTAACTACAAGAGTTTCTCTAAGGGACGAGAAAGTGACACCGTAAGTGGTAGCTGCAAAGCAAGAAAGCAGAAGAGAAACAACCAAGAAACGAGTAGGAATCTCCATTGAGGATTACGAGTGCGATTTACTTATGCTTCTCTAGATGATCAGGTGATGATGAGAAGATGGATAAAGATTTGGAATCTTAGTAGCTATATATAGAGCCCAATGATGCAAAAGGTATGATTCATATCTAAATTATTTTCGATTTATTCTAAAATATTCCATTTGATTTAAAGTCAACTATAAGGTACCTTTCTGTTTAGAATATGCAAATTATATTTTTAATGTATACAGTTTGCATATGAATATTGGAAATTGGCCCTATTAATGTGGTAGAATAACTCTTAAGCATGTTCAAGGGATCAGATCGTTTGTGTTTGATTCGGTTGCGATACACACGTTGACTTAGTCTATATACAAGAGTTAGAGGATGACTTTTGGTTTGCCCCCAAAAGCATTGAAAGAGCATAAGAGGAAAAAGGGAAACACGAGTCTCGCACACACACAGTTGTATGGACTTTTCCTAGTTGGGAAAGGCATAACAGACATGGTTGACCAGGGAACTACTTTGGCTTCTCATTTTCGGCTTTGATTAGCTACACTACAGAGTCTACAGGTACTACAGGTGACAAGATTGACGGGTCGGCCAATGGGTCAGAAGTCATAACTGGTTGGGTCGATCTGTTAACATTTTAAATAAATAAAAAATCAATGATTTAATTATCGGTTTAGTAAAAGAATCAAGACGTTATTGTAACTCACTGTCGGTAAATAATATATCAATCTAAATAAAACTCGTTATTTTGTTATCGTCAAGATAATATCATTATAATGACCTCAATCTTATCGACCTTATTACGAAACGGGTTAGTAGGGTCTCCATTCCACAATTGGGTTATTCACGTTAACCCGATTCACCACTTCACCAGTACTATAACTAGTGCCAAGTTTTCGGGTTATTTTAGGTATTCTTATCCGGGTTAGAGTCAACTCAAATAATGATCTCGGTTTCAACCAACCCGAATAAGTAAACATTATTCCATTAAGGGTATATTGTATTCTTTTTCTTTCTTTATATTAGTCCAACAATAGTCCATTAGTTAACTTCAAGCATTTTAATGGGCTACTCTTTTTTCTTTACCTTCTGTCTTTGGAGTTTGGACTACTAAGAGAAGTGGCCTGCTGATTGTTATGGGCTGAAAGAAGCAGTTTGATTCTGTTTTTGGGCTGTAACCTGACCCACAAGCCCATATCTATATAGGCACAAACCCGAAATCTTATCGGGTTATAAATTTTTTTAGAAAATTACAATTATTAATGCATATTGCATATAATATGACTTTAACTTATTCTTTTCCTCAAATTCAAAAATTAAAAAACAATGGATGTGAGGTTTGCGCTTCGCTGCAAGCTTAAGGGGCTGGAATTTGGTTCTATTGACCAACACAATGGTATTTATTCATTTATGTAAATAACATAAAAATTCAAAAGTTTTATTAGTTGTTCGTTGAAGCAAATCTTTTTATATGAATAGTTTTGAACTTTAAATTCACCTCCCATACATGTAAGTTCCAGTATATAACCGAACTCAAGATTTTGTCATATTTAGGGGTATTTTGTTTTTTCTGAATACTTTAGTCTGATATCTGAAAACCAGTTCTGAATAACAAGAGGCAATGTCTGAAACCTGAAAACATAATCAGTAAAACTGTTTGAAAAATAGTCTGAACATTTTTTTTTTCTTTTTTTTTTTTCTTTTCTCTTTTGGTTCCTATTATCATTTTTAATAACATTAAACTAGCTAAATTGCATAAAAACAATAACAAATAATTGAATGTAAAATTTAACAAAAAAAAGTATCTCTATATTAGAAAACAAGTGATTTCAACAATAATACCGAATATTAATAAAATGTTAGTGAAAATATTATAACAAACAAAGTACTATAAAAGGAGAAAATGTAGTACTTTTTTCTTCGTAAACTAACATGATTAAGCCTTTTCTATCAATTATTTTTCATTTTTATAATTTATCCAGTTATTTTTCACGTAAATTAATCATAACTATTCAAACCATTGACTTTTTTTTAACATTTTAAATCAATGTAAATAATTATATATATAACGTATGTAACACTTATTAAAAATATCATAAGTTAGTTCAAGTTTAAAATAACGATATTTTAAATTAAAATTTATATATAATATTAACGGACTCAAATTTTTTTAAACGATCTAAATAACAAGGAGATTTCATTTTTTTCAAAAAGTATTCTTTTCCTCTTTTGTTTTATTCATTTGTAAGAAGTAAATTATGACAAATAAAATTTAAAATATGTAAAGACTTGTGTGTTGCGTTTGAGTACATGATATTGGTATGAATTATTTAATAAGAGGATGTTCAGACATTTATTTTCATTCATCAAACTAAGAGGAAATTAAGATATTATAAGAGCTTAAGAAAAAGTAAATTCAAACACTATTAATGTCCTTATATTTTATTGAATAATAGAAATTACTTTTATTAAGAACTTATTTGGAAAAACAAAAGAGGCCTTAATGTTTACTTCTAGCAGCCATACCATTAAACAATTCTTCACATTTCCGGCTTTTTTCCGTTATATAGTTCTTTGATCTCGGTCACCAAGGGTATAATTTTAAACAAAGACACAATATTTAGAATAGATATGTCAATTTTGACCCATTTATTTATGAATGGGTCGATTGCGTAAATTTGTTAGAAAAAATAATAATGAAAAGATGAAAGTTTTTTATTGGCAAAATAATAATAGGGATTTGATGGAAAATCCTCATTAGCACACACAATTACACGAACAAAAATACAAGGAAAAATGAAGAAATAATAAAACAATCAACATCACATATATCGAAACAGGTTTCGATATATGTGTTTGACATTAACAATTCCATAAACCAAAGATTGGCGTCTTGATAAGATGATCAAGATACTTGAATAGTGAGTTTAGACGAGAAACAAAATAAGAAGCCACGCGTAGTGGTAGCCAAAAGAATTCCCTAACATCGGCCATGCTGCTGATGGCGCCGCAGTAGGAGCTACCTCCGGGCTACTAGCGATTCCATCGACTTGAAACAGGTTGGTGGTCTTGAGTGCATTAGTGCTCTGGCCATAGGCAATCTCATGGTTATTAGCTTTTACAACAAACACCCTTACAAAATATGTAGCCGTGGTGGTATTACTTGGAATGGGCCAGACCAAAGTGTTGTTTGCACGTTTGTAGGGTTGATCCGAGATGAGAACCGGGCATGTCTGGTCGAAATCTAGACTGTCATTTGTTTTCCTGTCATTTCGGCCCAATTGGCTCACAGGTGCGTAGCATAGTTTGATATCCACAGAGGAGTAGTTTGCGTCAGTCGTTGGGTAGGTCACGTTGAATTCCCATGTGATTGTTACTGAATCAACCCCAGCAGTTAAAACTGCAAAAAGAAAAAAGAAAAGAAAAAATTAGCTCTCTCACGTATTAGATTTTCAAACTCGGTTTTGATACTAGTGGGCTCGGCTTGTGAATACAACTCAATATGCAAGGGAAATCGCAAACCTTGGTCCGATGTTGGTGAAGTCGTGACAATGAGCGATTGATTAAGAGCGGAAAGATGGACATTATGGGCATAAGAAGCTGTTGCAAACCAAGAAAGAAGAGCAATGAGGATAAAAGCACGAGGAACCTCCATTTGAATAGTTGACTTTTGAAGCTATAAGTCAATTTGTAAACAACAAATTTGCAGTTGTTTTGTAGTTATGATTTGAGATGTTGGGCCATGAGACTATTTATAGTTGCCTTAGGCTATTTCAAACGATTTTTTCCGTAAATCTATTTTTTTAGTTTTCAATATATAATATCCTCTTGTACAAGTACAAATTTATACCTTTGACTTTTTTTGTAAGTTTACGTTTAGAGGGTAATGGTGGTATCAAAATGGTCATTTTAAATGTTCTTTTAGCGATTTAGCAAACCCTAATGAGCAAACTAGTTTCAAGACTCGACGATGTTTCTTATGAAGTTTATACGAAAATAATGGTCAACAAAAGTTGAAGCATTCACTTTGAGATTTTAATCGCGCGTCATGAAACTTCTCGTTATGCAAATCGTACAAAGTTCTCCTGAAACTTTATTGGAATCTAAGTGTTGAGAGTTTGAAGTAGGTTTCAATTGGCAAACATTTTATGTAGAAGCATTGCTTGCTGGTTTCACAGTAGCAATCCACATTCATATTAACGGAAAAAATCCAACTTATCTCTTTATATTATTGAGGTTTAAGCCAAGTTCATTGGATTCGTCCAACTTCTTGGAGTGTCAACATTTTTTAATGAGGCGTCGAGTTGCTAGGAGGTTTTGTAATATAGTTAAATGCTGATGGTATCTTTTACTCGATCCCTAGCGATAAGTACTTATCAATCTTAAATCTTTTGAGTAGGGAATTTTAACGCGATTATCTTTTACTGTTGAAAAAAGTATTAGGAAATATATATAACCTATACCCTTTGAACGCGATTTTCTTTTTAGGCAAGAAAGTGTTTGGGCAAATCCGCAAGTAATCAACCTTTTGTTATGAATGGTAAGTGTTATATATTTCGATAGTAAATCCATAAATGTTGACATACAGAAAACCAATTGTATGGATACATACATATAACCTGATAGACTTTCAAATGTATAGCCAATAACATGTTGACATGTTATATCTTCGACACATACGATAAGCTACCTGCAAGTGATTATTAGACTTGCAGGTTCGATCAAAACACGTCGTTTATAAACTAATGGAAAATGTTAAACATAGCTTTCAGGACTATCATTAACGGTTAAGGTATAAATAATTATGTAGTCTTATGTATGTCATTTCGTCGATTTTTTGAATGGTTTTTGAGCGGTTTTTAAATATGAAAATCGGTTCTTAACCATAGCTTTAAGGACTATATTTAGGAAATTCATAAATTAATTAATAGAAAAGAACCAAACACGATGTTAGTCGTAAGGTTGTAAGATTATTGGATAATAAAAACGGAATTAAATTACAATATTAATGATGATTAGTATTATAAAAGGAAGATAATATTACAAATTACAAAGTGTAGTACATAAAATGTAGTACATACTGTACTTACAAGTTGAAAAACAACTTCTACATGTTATTCATTTTTTAAATATGACAAAAACGTCATCGAATTTAAACGATTTTAATAAATATGCTCTATTTGGCACGAAATAAATATTAAAAATACGGAAAAGAAATGCAATAATATTGGGCAAACAATAAAAGAAAATAACATAACAAAAAAGATCATCAAAGCTGATTGTTTAGGTTAAGTTTTCATATAACCCTAACTACTCTGTTGATCGATCCGTATTGCACACTTGGCTTGGTGAGCGAATCTCCCAAAAGAGTTAACTACATACATAGTGGCTTGAACCTAAGACCTAACAAAGTTGATTATCAGTGGATCAACGATGTTGGCAATCTTGTAATAGTAAAATAAAATAAATATAAGTGTAGGTTTTCGTTAATCTAAAAAGAAATTATATACAATTTGGATAATGATTAGGCCACTATGACACCATCTAATACTTTTATTTCCTAAACAAAACTATGTATCAAGTTATTAATCGTCATAAATTGGTTGACAAAAGTGGCATATCGCTTAATTTTGACTTTTTTTAATAAAAGAAATACTTATAAGTCATTAGAATGTCATAATCGAAATTGTCGTTTATAATGACAATTATTTCGTAAATACAGTAGAAAATTGATATTCACCATCTGGTCTATAAGAAATAAAATCATGCATAATTTGTTTTGAACAATACTGAAGAGACTTGTTTTGGTAATATACAAGAATAAATCATTTAATAATTTTTTATAAATCATCCTTAGAATGGTCATCATCAGAATCCAATATAATATATATCTTAGTTGATTTGTTAAAATTTCTTGCCAACTTTAATTGAAAAACTGAACCACTCTGAATAAGCCGTCCGAGCCGCGCGGTCCAGACCAAGCAGCAAGTCAACGAACCAGCATGAATACATGATTGAACCGGATACCTTCAATTTTTGGGCCAGACTGGTCCGATCAAGCAAAGTTCCACCTACGATAAACGAACAAAAAGGCCCGTGTTTCACTTAAAATGGGCTGCCATCAGAGGTTGAATTTGTCGAAGGCCATGACCCATAAGTTTTTCAAACCCTCGTTATGAGCCCAAATATTTTAACTTAATATATAAATAATTTTTACTATATTAACATACTATCTTATAAAACATTTGGATGTTTTTTTCTAAAATAGAAATTTAAGAAGAAAATTACTCTTTTGCCCTTATCATCCATATTAATTACATAAATCCCTTGATTTATTTGATAAACTTGATTTAATATTGTTTCCATATTAACTTAATTTATAAAATGGACAAATTAAATTAACTTATAACTACTAAACAAATCAATTTTTCACCAATATATTTTCCTAATTAATAATAAAATTTAAAAAATTAAAAATACAAAACCAAAAATATCCTTATACTCCCTGATTTGTAATTTTTGATTATTGAAGAATTTGCTATAATTATACTTAATTCGTTGAAAATTGGTGAATTAACAACATGAATAATATGTTTTCAGAATTTTCATTGTTAGTTAGTTAGGATAATTTTTAATCATGATTTTATAATATTTCTAGAATCTATAATTTGTTATTCCACATTGAAATTTGACAAAATAATATGTAAGTAAGCTGTATAATTATTTTACCACATTTTATACTATTTAACAGTTACTTTTTTTTCATACCAAATAGATAGTTTTCTATTTTTTTCAATTTCCCAATATAATTTTGTCAAATTAACTATATTATGTAGAATTAAATTCTATACTACGTAGAATTAACTTACTTTTTTCATATCAATATAATTTTGTCAAATTAACTTATAACTACTAAACAAATCAATTTCCCACCAATATATTTTCCTAATTAGTAATAAAATTTAAAAAATTGAAAATACAAAACCATTTCACTACTATAACTTTCCCTCCACATTTTATACTATATAAAAAAATTGAATCATACTATCATTTGGGTGTTTTTTCTTAAAATTGAAATTTAAGAAGGAAGTTACTATTTTGCCCTTATCATCCATATATTAATATCATATATAATATTGTTTCCATATTTTGTGATTTAATATTCAAATATATATTATATTAAATTAACCATTTTTAATATTACATAAATCGTTTAAATCAAGGGATTTATGTAATTGGTTACTTTCCTAATTAGTAATCGGTTTAAATCAATTAGTTAAATTCAAAACCTTTAACTAATTGAATGTTGTTATATTTTAGGATAGACAAAGAAAATGTCAATATCTCTATAATCGAGGGTATATGTGACAAGAGTTTACTCAAAGTCGGCTCGACTACAAGACCAACAAAACAAACGTTTTAAGCTCCACAATTTTTTTAAAGTTCAAATTTAAAAAAACAAATATATTTAAGTATTTTTTTTCATGTCATACCTTAATAAACTAGAAATCGTTTAAAGCAATTAGTTTATACTAAAGTTTATGATTACTCGAAAATTATAAAACATTACGGAACCATTTACTAATTCAAAAGATAATAAACTAGAAATCGTTTAAATGTATTTTGAATCATTTGTATTTGAAACAAAACCATTTACTAATTCAAAAGATAATAAACTAGAAATCGTTTAAACCAATATACTTTCCTAATAAAGAATATTGTGACTAATAAAGTAAATTCTAAATCCAGACCAAAAATTCGCGTTCGATGAGATAATGCGTTACGTAGATTGCGACTACTCCGGTGTGTTCTTTATAGATGGACCTGGTGGAACTGGAAAAACATATTTATTCAAAGCTTTGTTTGCCGAGATTCGATCACGTGGTCTTATAGCAATTGCAACCGCATCATCCGGTGTCGCGGCTAATAACATGGCGGGAGGGAGAACAACTCATTAAAGATTCAAAATTCCCCTCAATCTTGATAACAACTCTATGTGCAACATAAAAAAACAAAGTGGAACTGCTCAGCTACTTCGATGTGCAAAAATAATAATATGGGACGAAGCATCTATGGCAAAGAGGCAAGCAGTAGAGGTAGTAGACAGAACCATGCAAGACATAACAGGGGTAAGACTACCATTTGGTGGGAAAATAATGGTTCTTGGTGGTGATTTCAGACAGGTATTGCCGGTAACGAGACATGGAACGCGCGCACAGATAGTAGACTCGAGCCTACGTATGTCGCCTCTTTGGTGTTCTATTAAGAAGATCCCCCTCACTCTAAATATGAGAGCACTGACAGGCCCATGGTTTTCGGATTTTCTACTTCGAGTTGGAAACGCAGATGAAGAAACGATTGATGGAAGTTATATTCGAATACCTAATGACATGGTCATACCTTACACAGATGAAACTACATAAAAAATGATTTGATCGATGCTATCTTTCCAGATTTGCATATCAATGGTGGTTCTTCGGATTACATCATTTCTAGGGCGATATTATCAACGAAAAATGAGAACGTGGACGAGATTAACGATCGGATAATAGACAGGTTTTGCGGCGAAGAAAAAATCTACAATAGTTTCGATGAAGCTGTAGATGATACTAATAACTATTATCCGGTCGAATTCTTAAACTCACTAACTGTTAGTAGTTTGCCGCCTCATTACCTTCGACTCAAAGTTGGGTGTCCGATTATACTGTTAAGGAATATTGACCCCTCTAAAGGATTATGCAACGACACAAGATTGATATGTAAAGTTTTTCAGCCAAACGTCATTGAGGCAGAAATAGGGATGGCAATGGGTCGGGGAATTTCGGGGATCATGTTTCCCATCCCCATCCCCAATCTCAATATTCATCCCCATCCCCGGCCCCATACCCAATGAGGAGTAAAATTGCAATCTCATCCCCATCCCCATCGGGGATGGGGATCCCCATCGGGGATGGAGATCCCCATCGAGGACGGGGATTTCCTTCTCACGTATTAAGTATTTTGTAACTATCCAACTACTTAAATTTTTCGGCACTTAGCCTTACTGTAACACCAACCAACAAAGTATAAAAAAAACATTACAATAAGAAAAAAGTAACTTCTAGACATCCATACTTCAAAAATAGTTTTGCATAATTCATACATGCAACAAGAATTCAAAACCAGTTGCAACAAAAGAACAAGACTACAACTCAAATTGTGGAAACTAAGATGTGAATTCAAATCAACCCTTAACAAAATGAAATCTTTAAAATTTTCAATAGATTACAACTATGGTTTAATCTTTGAAACTTGAAACATCCAGGTTGAAACTTGGTTTTAATTTTCATTTATATATGGCACGGTGACTCCTAATTTCCAGGGAAGATGAAAAGTTTGGTACGATATATATATTAAGTATATATTATTGGGATCCTAATAAATAATGATATATTTAAACTTAATTATTTCGGGTACGGGTTCGGGTACGGGTACGGGTACCCAAAGGGTTTTACCATCCCCGGCCCCATCCCCGTTTTTAATATCGGGGATTCCCCATCCCCATCCCCATACCCGGTCAACTCGGGGATTCCCCGGTCAATTCGGGTTTGGGTATCGGGTCCCCGTCGGGTACGGGTTTTATTGCCATCCCTACGCAGAAATAGTTGTTGGTCAGCATGCTTGAAAAAGAGTGTTTGTTCCCAGAATTCCGTTTTGCCCTTCTGAAAGTGACATGTTTCCGTTCAAGCTGAAAAGAAAACAATTTGCTGTCCGACTTAGCTTTGCTATGACAATTAACAAGGCTCAAGGGCAGACAATTCCAAACGTGGGTGTGTATCTACCAGAATCGGTATTCTCCCATGGACTACTTTACGTGGCGCTATCTAGAGGGATTTCATGTGGAAATACAAAGGTATTAGTAAAGGGTGCCAAATTTTTTGATCGAGATGGAGTGTACACTTCGAACGTAGTGTATCGAGAAGTTCTACATGACAAATAAAGTATGCATGTGTGTAGTTGTTGAATACCGCAAGTTATGTTTTCTTATGAATATCATATATGTATTCTTTTAGTACCAACAATTATATGCGACTCGATTTTTACATCATTCTAAAAAAGTTGTGAACCATTTCACATAATCTATCTTTGCATTAATCTAAGTAATATTTATGATAACTAAAAGTCATCGCTATCCGTTATCCGTTTCCATTGAAAATTATTGCCGAAAGAAATCAAATTGCATATAGATTAAATAACTATAGTCGCCGCTGCAACGCGCGGGTACCCTACTATAAAATATTTAAACAAATTAAAATTAAAATTTTAAATACTCACCCATACAGAAACACTAAATCTCTCTCTAACACTCATACCGTGAAACAGACCATCCACCATTACAACCTTCGGATCTTTGTGATGTTTTTTTTTATCTATGTCGAGCCAGTTTGAACCACCTTGAACCGTTACCATGATTTTGATCTTGGTGGTTTGGATCTTCGTGGTTCTTAATTGGTTTAAAATACCCGAGATACGATTTCTGATTTGTGTGGTTTGGATTTTGATGGCTATTGGTTTGGTTGGTCTTTCGGATTCGGTAACTTTATTTTTCTACGTCACCAGAGGTCAAGTTGGTCCACCATTACATAGTGCGAACAGGTTGCTAGTTACTATATAAAACATATCCCTTTTCAACTTTAAAGTTTTGTTTTTAAAAAGCACAAATCTTGATCATCTATTCACTAAACAAAGATCATTATTCATTTAATTATGACTATCAATCTTATACATCATCAATCTTATACATCTTATGTTATTAATAATGAATTAATTTAGTTTGAACATTAATAAAATCATTAAATAATAGTGAAAGTGTAACATTCTATCATTAAATAATAGTGAAATTTAACCATTGATTTTATAAAAATCTTATAACCAAATACAAACCAGTATTAAATCTAATAAGAATTCAATAATTAGTTTAGTATTTAAAATTAAAAAAAAAAAACAAAATCAAAGTGTAGTATGATTGGAATAATGCTTAACCATAAGAGTCATATTTCTCGCAGAATAATATTGAATGTGTATGCTTCAAAATATTTAATTTTTATTCATAAACGTATTTAATTTTATCAATTTTAATTTCTATATTGCCTTAAATTATATTTTTAGTAATAAGTTATATTCATTCTAATATCGAAAAATTAGCAATAATTGAATTTCTTTTATATTGTATGATTTTGATATAATTAAAATATGTCAATCACGTATATTATTTAGTACGTCGTCGTGTAGTGCCGGGGTAGGCTACTAATGATTCACTAATACCTCATAAACTTTTTCTAAACCTTTTTTTATTGGATTATTATTATATTATATTTGGAAATAGCAAAGGACTAGCTATTATTAATTTTTGTCAAATTGGAAATTCATATGAGAAATCTGCAAATAAATTTCAATATAATTTGGTTACGAACATGGTGGAGTTAGGATGGGATAGAATGGACATTTGCTTCCACTAAAAGAATTTCTACATATATTTATATTATTTTTGAAATTTTACTTCTATAAAAATTAAAATATTCTTACATTTATTCTTTGTGAATAATAAAAATATAGCCACCCGATAAATACTACTTTGAGTCTTTGATCCACATAAAACAATTTATGAAAACGCTCATGGCTAAGTATACATAATTTTTGTTGGTGTACTTGTGTTCTATTTACAAACGCAGGATTCGAAAAAACAATCCATGTACTCCAAGTCCCTACAAAGCCGATACACATCAAACATGTTTATTTATGATACGCTTACGACATCATAATTGAACATTCACGACATATTGTTATATATAACTTATCTCGTTTGCTCAAGTGAATATCTTGATGAGGTGTTAGAATCTCACACCCATACATATAAATTCTTAGTGACATTTTTACCCTTTTATAAGGTTAAGTTGCTTTTTCAAGCCTCTTTATAAAAGTTGTGGTCCAAAAGAAACAATTAGGATGAATCCCATTTCCATATTTAACCAAACACTAAAAAGGTTACCTTTTTTAAAATAATTGTCTCCCCCTCCCACATGCCCATGTTACGATTTAAATCATATCAAACGTTTTATTTAAATGATTTACTCAACCCAATCACGATAATTTAATAACCATTTTCAACTCTTTCTTTAGAGCGTTTTTAACCATAACACCGAAAAACCATATCAGCATAATTTAACGCATAACATAACACCAAAAATACCATCAAACCATAACACGAAACTCTTGACTCACCTATTTATATTAAACTTTATAAATATTAGTTAAAGGAAAAAAAGAAAAAAGAAAAAAAAAAACAATTTCCGTAACACATGTTACATACGTAACGTTGTGACCATAACATCGGTGATAACGCGCCGCTGGAGGTGCTATTAGCTAATTCAAAAATATTATCTAATAACCATTTTCAACTCTTTCTTTAGAGCGTTTTTAACCATAACACTGAAAAACCATATTACCATAATTCAACGCATAACATAACACCAAAAATACTATCAAACCATAACACGAAACTCTTGACCCACCTATTTATATTAAACTTTATAAATATTAGTTAAAGGAGAAAAAGAAAAAAGAAAAAAAAAACAATTTCCGTAACACATGTTACATACGTAACTTTGTGACCATAACATCGGTGATAACGTGCCGCTGGAGGTGCTATTAGCTGATTCAAAAATATTATCTAAAAAGGTTTAAATTATAAACTTCTTATGAATTTATAAGAACAGTTTATCACTATACCACATTGATGATGGTTAAGTTAGACTCTATTATGTTCATACAAAAAGAACAAACTCGACGTGATTAGAATCTTCGTATTGATAATATGAGAAGTCGAAAACAACCAAACAAAATTCAATTTAAAAGCAATATAGCTACATTCGCGCAACTTAGTTGTATACGGGTTTTTCATAATTCAAATGTATATACATTAGTATGATCTTGAAATTGTACTATTATACACCAAAATTATTCGAAGATTTGAATGTATAAACCCTTAAACTCATAAAAAGTAACATATACATATACATCTAAATTATTTCGAATTTTTTGTCAACTGATAGAGATGATTCACTCAACTTTCCAAGCATATAGAAAGAGGCAAAACTCATGTAGCCCGCTTGGATCAACACCATCAACCGAACCCGAACTAAGTGACGACAACGGCGAAGACGGTGCGGATATCACCGGGGATATTGCCGGATAAGCCAAATTCGACGGAATGACAAGTTTAAAAATAAACAATGCATGTCTTAAACCAGGACTAAAAAGCCAATCATGAACATCCCAATAAACTTCAATTCTCACTTTACTAAAATAAATAGATTCATTACCTCTAAACTTCCATTGAAGATGTTTAACATTAATCATCAAATGTCCATCGATTCGTATCTCCATAGCCGGAGCAACACCATTTTCGCTAGTTCTGTTTTTACATTCGATTGAAAGGTGATGAGATTGTCCCTTTTCATGAAACTTTAACCTTGTTGAAAACTTTTTCTTACCAAAAACATGTTCTTTTCTTGATACTAAAACAGGATCAATCAAAGCTGGTCTACAACCTGTTTTTCTATAAGCATCTTTTTTTAAATCACCTAACAAAAGAACCACTTCTTGATCACAAACAACCGCGACATAATACTCTGAGCTCGGTTCTGTCTCACCGTTAAATTTAGCACTTTTAAGGTCCCAAAAAACATCTAGACATTTACCATCAATACTAAACCTTTTAGACCCTTGTTTTCTCCAAAAACACCAAGGTTTTAGCTCCACTTTGCAAGTGGATTCGGATTCTTGGTTATCCGTTCCATCAACAGAAACGGATAACCCATGAAGAAGCATGTGTTTGAACCATGTTATGGTTATGCAACGACTGTTTCCAGCTATTTTGGTCTTGTAAGTGGACATGAAAAGGGTTTGCCCGGACTTTGTGACGGTTGTAGAGTGATCATCACCGGAACCGGCTGAGAAACAAGATGGGATCCCAATTGGGTCTTGTAACATTTTCAAGATTTAGATATTGGTATGAAAAATGAGTGGTTTTTTGGGTGTTTTATGGTGCCAAAAATAATGTTTTCTTGAAAATAAGTAATGATATTCAAAAAAGTGTTCAAACTGATAGGTAGATGGGCAGTGAGATAATGGAAGTGAGTGCATTAAACACCTTGATATAAAATGAATATATATATATATATATATGTTGGTTTCAATATATAATATGCTGTTTTATATTCAACCTATCAGCTTTGACTTGGTTGGGTAAAAAATTATTCCAACTTTTAACACTTTCCTGGTTTTCCTATTACTATTATAAGTTATTTCTTCTAAAAACAGACATCCAAATAATTGAAAAGAATGGCAATCGAACTTAAGACCTTCTTTGACGATTTTTAAATATTCACCACTCAATCATATCTAAACTATTGTTGTTACAGATTTATCAGATTATAACCTACAACCTCTTAACTGGTAAATTGAGTTGGGACTAATAAGTTAACAGATCAATAAGATCTAGATCAAAACGACGTAACTTAAAACAGTCATACTTTTTATATGTTTGAAATTACGGTGCATTTGTATTAGTTCTACTTCAAATAGTCGTTTTAGTATAAGTTAGATTTAAACTCAAAGCCGAGTATTGAAGACCTTAATTGGATTATATAATGACATATTTGATTGGATTACCATTCGTTAATAACAAGTGAAAGATAAAAATGAGTATAATTAACGAAAAGTAGCACATAATTAGGAGAAGAATTCTGACTTATGACCGGTCAAAGTTTAATATTAGGGTAAATCACAATTTCAATATATTAAAAGTTGGATATCCTAGGTGTCATTTTTTAAATATTCATTTTAAAATTTAAATAACTTTATTAATCCAATTTATAAAAGATTTAGACAACTAGAAAGTGGGCAACTGGAATCTAGACAGCAAGATGCTAGGTGTAGTCTTACATAGAATCACTCCAAACAATTATAAAATATCTTAAACTTTAGATATTGGGCTATCAATAATCATTGGGTAGTTAATTATTTTATGAAATAATAAATTGTTAGATTAGTTCTAAGAGCACTCGGAGTGATAATGAGTGACAATGAGGTTGTGGTGGGTTGTGGGGAAAAAGGTGATGACGTGGTAGTGAGAATGAGGGTTGTGAGTTGTTATGATAGGGAGTGTTGTGGTGGGTTGTGGGATTATTTTATTATTTTTTTATTTTTCTTAAAAGATTTAAATAAAATAAATAATACATTTATTAAAATAAAAATACAATACAATAATTAAAAAAAACACACAATACAATAATTAAAAAAAAATTTCAATACAATAATTAAAAATAAATCTAAACGTAAATAACTAAAACATTATACCAAAATTGAAAAATTAAGGATAAAAAATACAAACTCTACAAACATTAGGCCAAAATTGAAAATTTTAAAACATATATAAACAAAAATCAAACCCTAAAATATCCACCTACTCCCTTTCTTCTCCCTCCTCCCTTCCCTTCCCTGCAACAAAGAAAAAAAAAAAACAGCCAAATTGAAAAAGAAAGCAAAACGAAAATTGAAAAGAAAGAAAAAAGAAAAAACATTTAGAAGAAAGAAAGGAAGAAGAAACATAAAAAGAAAGGAAAAAAAATAAAATAAATAAAACTATCGAGAATTGCCCGTTGTGGGCACAACGGGTGCCTCACAACGAGGCCAGAACGGGCCGTGCCGGAGTGATAACGAGGCTTATGCCTCGTTGTGAGACGAGAATCACGCGAGAACGGGGCAAAATTATACCCACTCCGTGTGCTCTAATAGTTGGTATCGATAGATCTTCGTTGTGAGATAATAGAAACAGACTTTGACATTTTAACAACTTTAATCCGTACATTAAATGGTGCTTTGCATCGACTTGAGTTTATACATGACTTGGACCCTTGACATAGTCGATAGTTAGTTATAAAAGTAGATATATTTTAACAAGAATGTTAACATGCATAAGCTTGATTAGTATTCCTATTATCATAAGGATTCATACTCGAGAAGAGTGTAGATCTACACCAAGGGAATATTAACTAGAATTACTTGGAAAAAATCATAACACGTTACAAACAACGAATGAAATGTAAAAAAAGAAAGAAAAAAAGAACGCTCCTTCAACAACACCATGGTTCCTTTTCAACCAACTTAACTACAAACTAAATCCGATTGACCCATGACGAATCAAAATGCATTATTTTAGGTAACAAACCTTCACATCTGAATTCTAAAACTTAGTAAATGTTTTTCTCTTATGAGTCACGAGTTTTAACAATAAAAAAAACATGTTCAAACTTTAAACCCAATTATCGAAAACTAGTTGACCAACAAGACTACTTAAAAACAGGTGATTGTTATATAAGATACTTGACATGTCTAGCTTATGGTTGTGAATGAACCGAATAAATATAGATGGGGTTTGATAAACTTTGAGAACAACATAATATAAATTGAAAAGGAACGTTCATAGATATTCGATATGTTTAAATACTCTACAAAATATCACAAATATTTTAATAATTATTAACAGTGTAATAATAATTTTCAAGTGAAAAAGTTGTGTTTATTTCTATATAACGATATTTTCAAATGTTAGAACGTATAGTTAATGCTATTTAACATTAAGACTTTAAATATAAAAAAAATAAAATAAAAAAATATATGTATATCTCAATAATCTTTAAGAAACCTAATTAGATACTAAATTATTGATTATTTGGTTAATGACACATGTTTTAAATGGGACATGTATTAAGACCCAATTACAAATATCTTCATTGCTTGGTTCTCTCTAAAATGGAAAGAAACGACCATATGGGGTTGCAAATAGTTCTAATTATTATCTAGTTGAATAATGTGATATTAGGTTTTGATCTAAAAGTTTGATTGACACATTGGATGTGAAATTAATTTTGTTCGAGAACTATGATAAAGTTCAGTCAAAGACCTTTCTCATGAGTGTTAGCCAGACAGTTTATCAACGTAGCTTCGCTAATTCAGTTGCTATTCAAAATCTAGTAAATATTTAATGTGTATATAAAAAATAAAAAAAAAATTTGAACATCTAGTGAACACCTTCATCTAAGGGTGAGCGTGGTATCAGTCCCATACTGAACCGGTACCATACCGCTTGGTATCAGTTTGTTTTTGTAAGAAATATAGGTACCGAATACAAATGGTACGATATCAGTTGGTACCGGTACCGCCCCTATCTTCATCAACCGGTCTTACGATAAATGGGATAAATCACATGTTCATTGGTTCATGTATGTTTAATATTCCAAATTTAAACCGAAATAAATAATTATAAGTATGTGTAAGCAAAAACTTGTCGAGACAACCCGAATCGAAACCGGTCCAAACGGATGACAATCCGTCCGGTTTACGTCCTACGAAATTCCAAATTTTGATTTTTGATTCTCTTCAGGCTTGTTTTTGACATTTCGTGCATTTTCGGTTCGGTATAATTTTCGACATACAAATAACGGAGTGAGTTAAAATTGGTCTAAGTGATGAACCGAACCGAACTAGACTAAAACTGGTCCAAACCTATGACAAACTTTTCAGCCTATGGTTTATGATATTCTAAAAATATGGTCTCCGGTCTGATCTGGTCTAAAAACGGTTACTAACGGTATATTTTTCGACCCGTGAATAGGCTAACCAGCAACTTTAATAATATTGACAAAATTTTCCTTTAACTTACATTAGCTTCCATTTTAACACCTTAAAATACACTCTGTTGAGTAAGGGCCAAATTGGCGAAAACAATATTCCGGATCATAAACCCACCATTTCAACATCGAACAAGGGTTTTGCATCCAGTCGCCGGTGACAAATCCAAAAATGCAATCGTTTTGTGGAAAAATTAGATTGTTTACAAATAACGCTCTTACAAAGTCGGCTAGGGTTTGCTCATCTAAACCCCCACTCTTTTCGCACCTAATTTCTTCACATTTTTCGGTAATTTTTCCTTCAATGCTACTTTTTAACTATTCTAAGATGATAAATCCTTCCAGTTAATTGTATTGTTGTGTTTTGCTTATGAATTATGTTAAGGAATTCGAAAGTTTGATAATTAGGTCATTTTTTTTCGGGGAGGGGTAATTGATGCTTTACGCGTTTAATGAAGCGTGTTTAATGTAGCTCGAATATTGATATAGATTGAGGATTGAGTCGAAATGGTGGTTTTATAACTGTAACTGAAACTTGCTCTATTGGCATTTATTTGTTTCGATAGTGTAGTTCTAGTGTAAATCAACTGGAATGAATTGACGTGAATTAACTTAGGCTATAAGCTCCAGTTGATGTTAAAAAAGTCTGAAATATTAGTCTTTCTAGAGCTTTCAATAGTGTCATATTTTTGGTCTTTGGTTAAGGCATTAGAAACACACACAGAACTTTTGGCATGATGGTCACTTTGGCCTAGCTGTATTGTCGTGGCCCATTGTCCGATCAACCTAGAGGTTATGGGTTCAAGCCCCGTCCGAGGGAAATTATAAATATTCGAGGTGTATGTGTGTGTGTGTGTGTGTGTGTCTTTGCCTTTTCAGAAAAAAACCATATTCACTAGGGTCACATTTGTGACTCTCCCTTATCCTGGAAAATGATATACTTTCTACGTTCATATACAAGTCTAGTCCATGTTTGTGAAAAATTAATCTAAAAAGAGCCGTGTATGCCATTCAATTAGGTTTTATATATGATCTAGTTGAAGCAAATAAACAGCAATCGATATTTCAAATGTTAAATTGCAGGCTAAATTATGTTTTTAGTTGTGATGTTTGCATTCAAAGAATAAGGATTTGGTATGATGGTATATTTACCGAGAAGCTTAACTCAGCTAGAGGAATATAATTTCATGTTAAATACATCACATTTTCAACTACGGATATGCTTCTTTTTGCAAACCTTGTTTATCGTTTGTTTTTTGAATTTATGGTTCTAGTCATAAGCATATACTATTTTGACTTCCTTTTCAGACAAAAACCTATGGTTCCTTAAAAGAGTTACCAACTTCATGCAAAAATACCGTCATACCTTCAGTAGCATCGGCTTATAGAGATTCTAGACCCGGTTTATTTTTGGGGACTCGGGGCATTGCAACATTGGACGATTCACAAAAATCTGATCCGCAAGATGCTTCTGCAACTACCACTGAGGTCCCACCTCGTATCAAATTCAAGAGGCTCGATAAAACAGCCAGACACATAATGCAGGCAGGAAATTCCGTTACATTATTTCCATATTAAGTTCTCTGCCAATATATGTTTCATTACTTCCATTTTTCACATTAATTTATTTGCAGATACTTGATAAAGAAGCAGTGGCAGATGTGCGTACACAAAGAGAGATACCTGATATAAAGCCAGGTTATATTATTCAGCTCAGATTGGTAAGAGAAGTGTATAGATTTGATTGATTTTGGAAACTTATGTAAAATCGGTTTTTATATATTATAGTTCAACCTGTGAAATAACAGGAAGTACCTGAGAACAAAAGACGTGTATCAACAGTGAAAGGAATTGTGATAGCAAGACGCAATGCGGGTCTAAATTCAACAATCAGATTAAGAAGGCAGGTTGCAGGAGTTGGGATTGAATCTCTCCTACCTCTGTAAGTCTCCTTAAAGATATTATATTCTGAAAGTGCTCTCAAGATTTCGACCCATTTACTAATGAATGGGTTGATTGGGTTCTATTTTTTTAAGCGGGTCAATTAGAAAAAGTTTGTGTAAAGTAGTAATGATTGAGCGGGTCAAAAGTCACCCAAGTCAGTTTATTTGAAGATTTAGATTATTATTGTAATAAACAATGTATTAATCAGTTATATATTTTTGTAAATAAACACAAAGCAAATTTGCGGGTCAATTCAAAGTGAACCGGTTCATTTTGACAATTCTACTAAAAGGTTTTAGTATGGCTATAATAATATCCGGACAAGGTTTTTTACACAAAGTTGTTCTGAAATGTGCGGTTTGATGATAACAGGTACTCACCGAATATTAAAGAGATAAAGGTTTTGGACAAGAAGAAAGTGAGGAGGGCGAAGCTTTACTATCTCAGGGACAAGATGAATGCTCTCAGGAAATAGAAATCGACTGCCAGCTGGCATTGGAAAAGAGAGGTATGCCTGAATCGGCGGGTTGGGTGCTAGGTGTCAGCAGTATTTTTTTTGCTTACTGAATCGTTTGATTTTAAATTTACTGCTTTTGATGTTCTTGTTTGAGAATGTTATAAACTTAAAATGAAGACCAATCTTTTAGTTAATAATTGCAACGATAATTATGTGTTGTAGACATTTGATTAAACCTCAATGTAGTGAAATGACTTTAAATCCATTTGGATTGTAGATTGGTCTACACGTTCATGGGGGTTGTTCTTAAAAAATTGTTTTGTTGTTTAAGAGCAGACGGTATGATAATCACGATTCTGGTCATTTTGGGATTGCTTTTGCTGACGTGCATTGAGAATAATTATTTTGAGATTTTAGGTGGTATGATAATGAGTATTGTGGGGAATATTGGGAGTTGTGGACCCACTTTTTTTTTTTTTTTAACATTTAAATAAGATAAATATAAGATTTTATTAAAATAGAAAACAATACAAATAAAAAACAATACAAATTATTTAAAATTAAAATAAGAAGCTAAATATACCATACTTTTGTTAGATTTTTAAATTTTCGGCATCGATTCACTCCACTTGTGCTTGTGGCAACCACTCCGTGCTTTGTTGAAGAAACAATGTATCGTCTCTTCTTCCACTTGTATAAGCCATCTTTTTTTGGACTAGAAGTGTTTCTTTTTTTGTTTTGGCGATATCTTTTTTTGTTCTTGTAATTTTTTTTAAATGTGCAGCGATTACTCCATAAAACGCCGACGACGAAGATGATTGTGCCTTTTCGGATGCGTCGGGTGATTCTTTTCTTTTACTTCCTATTTGTTTTCGCGAGGTCGTTCTTGATGATCATCCGCGAAAATATCATCCGAAATATCCACATCTTCAAGGTTGACGGTGGTAATTAAAGTTTCTATTTTGGTAAAAACACGTCATCTGCTATGTTCTCTCCAAACTTCCCACACCGCCGTATCACCCTCCGTGTCAAAGTATATTTCACGAGCCGTCTCAAGAACCTTTGAATCGTCGGACCCGTTAGATCGAAGTCGTAAAGCCTCTGAATGGTGGCCTATAAAATTCTTTACCGAGGCACTCATTGTCGTGAACTTGCTATTCAGAGACTCTTTGTTTATCTCCACAAATCCTTGCCCTTAGCTTGTTCGTTGTAACCCGACACAATCCGTCTCCAAAATGTTGCGTCGGGTTGGGCGTTGCCGATGTCGGAATGTTCGGAAACGTGACACCACATCTTTGCCAAAAGGTCCTCCTCGGGCGTCGACCATGCCACCTTCACACCTTTTTCTTTTTTGGATTAGATGTGGAGTGTCGTCGCGTTTCTTGGACCACGTCTTCGGTTTCTTGAACGATTTCTTGGGTTTCTTGAACTTGGTTTTGTGATTGTGTAGGTGGAAATTGTGGTTGGTTTTGTAGAAATTGTGATTGTTGTTGGCGTAAAAATTGCGATTGTTGTTGCAACAAAAGTTGTTGATGCATATAAAATTGATCGGGGGTGAACATGGGTTGGGGTTGGGGTAGTTGTTGTGATTGCGAAAAAAATGTGTTTAAAATTTGTTGTGAAAAGTTTGTATTTGGGGGGATAATATGGCGTTTGGTGTATTGTGGTAGTTTACGAAACCGGTGGGTGTTTATGATTGTGGCGTCGAAGGTGTGCTTGTGTTTGTTTGGGGAGCGTTTGAAAACGATGAAGACATTTTTGAGATTGAAAAATGTTTGAGATTGAGTTTGAAATAGAATGAGATTGAGAAATGGTTTGATTTTTTGGTTAAAATGAGGATGTATTTATAAGTGAAATGGTGTTTAATTAATTAAAAAAAAAAGGTTAAAAAATCTAATGGTATAAAATTCGACCGTTAGATTAAATTTTTTTTTCTTCTATATTTCGACCGTTGTAAAATAAAAAAAATAAAAAAAAATTTCAAAATGGCCGTTGTCAATATAACGAGTCACGAGAACGAGCCCCACAACGAGGGGCAACGGTGTGATAACGAGGGACGCAACGAGCCATGTTTTTATCTGTGACTCGCAAAAATTGGTTGCGCAGGTTTCTCGTATATTTCGTAAATGTTTTTTTTTAAACCTGGTTGATATAAACAAGTTTATTGATAATTAGAGGATCTTTAATATAGCAGTAAATAAAGTTTATCAAACGGGGTTTCATTTAGTTACAAGAGAGTCAACTTTTCTTTTCCTAGGTCAAAGTAGCATTACAGCGTACCAAAAACACACAATAGCAAACACATAATTAGGGTCTGCTTTATAGTCCTCATGTGGTTAACCGTCATTCCGTCAACACAAACCATTATTGGGTCGACTTATTCGGGTTCAACTACTGTGCCATATTGAAGAGCCCACAACCCAAAATCCGTAGTAGATGAATTTGTGGTTGAATAGATTCATTTGTCGAATGGTTGAACACTAATAATACACGTCACACATTATCATACACACCATAAACCATACCCGTAATCCGGATCCTCCAGAACCCAAACCCACATTATTCATATCCCCTATATCCACACACACTCACACATATTTCACCCTATCTTCTTCATCTTCTCCCCCCATAAAAAAAAATCCTATCCATTTTCCGATATGGCGTCTATCTCCGCCGCAGCCACCGCTGGCGCCACACTAACGTACGCCACTCCGTCACAATCGGCATCATTACCAAAACCTTCAACAAAGCTACTTATCTCATCTTCCTTCATTTCAAAGTCCTTTCTTCAAAAACCTAATTCTTCAACGAATTACGCAGTTTCCCACCGCACGCGACGTCCTCTCACCGTACGCGCCGCGCGTGGCAAATTTGAACGGACTAAACCTCACGTCAACATCGGAACAATCGGCCACGTGGACCACGGCAAGACTACACTCACTGCCGCCCTCACCATGGCTCTAGCTTCCACCGGAGGCGGAATTGGGAAGAAATACGACGAAATCGACGCCGCACCGGAAGAACGAGCGCGTGGAATTACAATCAATACCGCGACTGTGGAATACGAAACTGAAAACCGTCATTATGCACACGTGGACTGCCCAGGTCACGCGGATTACGTGAAGAATATGATTACTGGAGCTGCTCAGATGGACGGAGCTATTCTGGTGGTCTCCGGTGCCGATGGACCGATGCCGCAGACGAAAGAGCACGTTTTGTTAGCGAAACAAGTAGGTGTTCCTAATATGGTTGTTTTTTTAAATAAACAAGATCAAGTTGATGATGAGGAGTTACTTGAATTAGTTGATTTGGAAGTTAGGGAGTTGTTGTCTAGTTATGAATTCCCCGGTGACGAAATTCCGATTATATCTGGTTCCGCTTTGTTAGCTTTAGAAGCGTTGACCGAAAACCCTAAGATTAGTAAAGGTGAGAATAAATGGGTTGATAAGATATATGAGTTAATGGCTGCTGTTGATGATTACATTCCTATTCCACAACGACAGACTGATTTGCCCTTTTTATGTGCCATTGAGGACGTGTTTTCTATTACGGGTCGTGGTACTGTCGCTACTGGGAGAGTTGAAAGAGGTACTGTTAGGATTGGTGAGAGTGTTGAGATTGTTGGGTTGAAGGATACCAGGACTACTATTGTTACTGGTGTTGAAATGTTTCAGAAGCTTTTGGATGAAGCGTTGGCTGGTGATAACGTTGGCTTGTTGTTGAGAGGTATTCAGAAGATTGATATTCAACGAGGGATGGTGTTGGCTAAGCCAGGGTCGATTACTCCTCATACGAAGTTTGAGGCGTTGGTTTATGTTTTGAAGAAGGAAGAAGGTGGAAGGCATTCGCCTTTTTTTGCAGGGTATAGGCCGCAGTTTTATATGAGAACTACTGATGTTACTGGGAAAGTGACTTCGATTATGAATGATAAAGATGAGGAGTCCAAGATGGTTATGCCTGGTGATCGTGTGAAGATGGTGGTTGAGCTTATTATGCCTATTGCTTGTGAGCAAGGAATGCGATTTGCTATCAGAGAAGGTGGAAAGACCGTTGGAGCTGGTGTTATCCAGTCGATTATCGAGTGAAGTGATGGTTGTTGAAAAATCTTTGCTTCTTAAGAGTTTTTTGCTTTTGAGTTGTTTGGAGATGATTTATATTCATAACTGTATGCACTTAATTTTGCATTTTTAAGATATCACACATGTTGCAGCTATTTTATTGAATTTATGCTAGTTTTTCTTAGTTTAATAGTTTGCAAATATGATCTTGAATCGACATTATCTTTATTGCTTTATAAGCTTGTTTCACTCGTAATTGAATTTGCTTATATATCTTTCAATGTATCTTACTGCTTTGTTTTTGAGATTCAAGTTGATGCATTACTTTCATTTTCAGATGTTTAACTCAAGAAGATTTTGATTTGATTCACATAATAACTTGCATAAGTTACAGATACAAGATGCTAATACTACTTTAAACCATTACGACTATTTGATACAATTTGAACTCCCTCTACTGATATGTTTTTTCTTTTGAAACATTTACATTAGAAAATAGTGGAAAACACAAGGTCTTGAACGAATGTTGCTTGATGCCTTTTCTCTTCATGATCCTTCACTTCTTCTACGTGATTTCTGCTGCACATGTAAACATATTGGATCGAGTCTATTACCATGTTTTGTTAAACAATAGAACAAATTGTTCAAAAACATACAATAAAGAAAAGACCTTATACCTCTTGACATCAGAAGTGGCACTTGATGATACTTGATCTTCTTGAAGGTCTGACAATGGAACATTGTAAAGGAATGCTGATAACAGATCAGGTGCGGTTTCGTTCATGTTTCCCCTGTCCGTCATTTCTCGTGTGAGATTCATGCCATTACTCCATAACCCTGATTTCTGGGACTTTCTCCTCCTCTGCAACCAATCAATAAGCAAGTAAAATATGTAAAGGTGGCAAAATCAGCGGGTCAAGTAGGTGGGTAACAGTTCAAAAGGGTTCATGTCAAAACAGACTATGTCAAGTAACTAATGTTATTACAACAATAAGTTAATAACTATATCCTTGAATGAAACGAGTAGGTAGTTGTATGCATTAAAAATATACTTCGACTACACTGAAAACAAGTACAATCCAAAGCGACTCGTTCAAAAGAAAATGAGTCGAAATCATCACTCAGTTAAAACTTTATTACAACTAATTCTATATTTGTATGTAATTATATTTGAAGATGGAAGATGTGTTATGGTACCTTTATCGAATGAACATGGTGAGATGTGAAATGACCAATTGCATCTTTGCCCAAATTTGCTGCACATATCGGACAAACCTAGCCAAAAACGTTCAATTTGAATAAACAAAGTATTAGAAGAAACTATCGTGATTACTCTAGGATACCACTAGTACCATTAAACCTATAATTTATGGAAAAAATACCGCATTTTTTAGGTCAAAGCAGTGTTCTTCTTGCAAATGGCAACAAAGCACAGGGATTTCGATTTCGACATAACAAAAAGGGCAAGGGAACCAAGCTCTAACATCATCATCTTCATCCATTGTCAGATGATTGTCTGCAATAAATAAAAAATCAACCATTTTCAGCTATCTATCTATCAATAACAGCACACAACTATAGTTTGACTTAAAAAGTCAAAAAAGTAACTGAACAATTTGGCTAAAGAATCAAACTCAACATATGGTTTGACTTATATGGTCAAACACTGAAATCATCTTTATTATCTATCAAGTATCCAATATTCAAGAATCAGTATAAGTTGACTTCAAAAGTCATATAGTTACTCATAAGGATGATCAGATCTTATTTTGAAACAAAAAAACACACAGTAAAACACACACTTAAGAAAACCTGGAATCTTCCCAAAAAAGGAAACTTTTTCCAAAAAAGATTAAATTTTTACAAACAAAAATCAAAAATTACAAAAAACCCAGCTCATAATTATCTTTCTAAACACAAAAGCAACTACTTTATCTAAAAAAAAAAAAGTTGAGTGAGTTACCGGAGTTGCTACGGCGGCCGGATTGGAGAGTGTGAAAGTGGTGGTGATGGTGGTGGGGTTTAGCTGGGTGAGCCCTTGAAGAACCCCAGAAATCCATTTCCATATTTTTCCGGTGAAAAAGGTTATGTTTTTAGCCGGAAAATCAAGAAACAAGTTGTGGGTGTTAATAAAGATTGAATCTTTGAGGTTGAGTGTCCTTTGACGACTATTTAGTGTGACTATGAGTGTGTGTGTGTGAGAGAGAGAGAAATGAAGAAGATAGGGAGAGTCCAAGACAAGTTTAATATGCATATATAACTTTATAAAAAGGGTCCTAATATAAATTGCATTTTAAGTTTTTAGACGGTGTCAATGTTTTTGCTTTTTAAGTTTCTTCATACTTTATGAAATTACTTGGTAAACACATATTGATTATAACATATCCGGTGTTGTAAAAGTCGGATTTCAAGACCAAGTATATGTCGAGTACAAGCTGCAAAGACATAGACGGAGACAGCTAGGGCAACTCCATCTAAAAAATGGTCGTAAATCGATCAAAAAATCGGGACGTAAGGTAGATCAGAAGAAAAAACCATGTTTATGCCTTTAATAGACTTGTAATGATCCGAACACAAAGTATGGTTTTATAGCGAGTAAACTTGCATATATAAATATTTTACTTAATTTTAATATTTAGATACAAATTTTCAATTCGAGTACTATCTCGCCTATACAGATTAAAAGCTACAAGGTCCCGGGTTGCTCAAGTACAAACTAACATGTTTTATAACCTTGTCTTTAATAATAACAAAGCTCTCGTAATTCAGTATGGTATAAAAAAAATATTATGATTTCTTTGTATATGTAATACTATTACCTTTACTTGTAAAATATTCAAGTTGTGATAAATTGGACATGTTAAATTTTCTCCTTATCATAAACATAAGTTGTTGAAGTAAATAGCATTTTAATGTAAAGGTAAAAACGACGTTTAACTAACTATTGAAATTTTTGTATGGACAAGGAAGCATAAATAATGAAGACTCTAATGTACAAGAAAATAATAACCGTAACCTCAACCGTAACTGTAACCGTAACCCCTAAAAATGTTAAATCATACAAATATACTTCATTTCATGCTATAACCATTTTAGATATTTAACCATAGTTTATACTTTCATTACATTGTGTGATCAATAGAAATTATAGTATTAGACTTTTTCATTAGATAGTATGTCTAAAAATATGACATGTTATGTGTTGGTTCAAGGGTCTACCAAACTTTAGAAACGTGAGATCAATATCCGTCCTCACCCCATCATCTCTATTGGAAAGGTGTGGTAAGGGTCTCAAGATACGTGAAGTCCGCACTTGATTATTTATAAAATTATAAATAAAACTATGTTTTAAATAAACATAATGTGTTATTTTTATTTTTTAAAATATTAATTATCTCTAATATATAATAAAAGAGAGACCTTAAATGTTATTGACGAACTATATATAATAAAGAGAGACCTTAAATGATATATGGTGAAGTAAGTGCCCTTTGATGTGTTAACTTTTTTTATTTCAACCGTTAGATCAAATTGATGATGTTATCAAATACTACTTTCATTTTACACACTCTTACAATACATAACAACGATCTCTCTAATATTCCCATCTCAACTAAAATAAAAACAAAATTATAATTTAATTATAAAATCACTCAATTTAGACTTAGATTTACCTTATTGTTATTTTAAAATATTTTAATAAAAAATATTAAAACAAGTATATATAAACGTAAACGTGTATATGTTATTAAAATTATAAACAACATGTGTATAAACGTAAAGTTATATATGTTATTATTCGTATAACATTGTATTTTCATAATAACTTAAAATCTATATAAATATAATAATTACAATTCAATTTTTATATATGTCGGCGTTATCACAGTACAATAATCTAGTTTAATAATAAAAGCTAGTATACTTCTTAAGTTATAAATATTTTATAGTTTTTCTTGTGAACAGTTTTTTTCATGGAAATAAAAGTATTTATGAAGAAAAATAGGAAAGATTTTCCTGACAGAGAAAACCCAAGTTGATAAATGTAGGACACGTGGCAGATAGATAATGGGTTGGGTTGGTGTCTTTTAGCTTTTTCTTTCTATGCCTTGTCATACTCAAATTGTACTCATCACTTTCGAGTCAGATTTTCACAACCATCCAAAAATAGCCCCTCAAAGTTTTCCCTTTTTCCCTTTTCTACTTTTTTTTCTATTTTTTTTATATAGTTGAGAATGTTGAAATATGAAGAAAAGTTATAAAGAGTATAGTTGGTCCGCGTTTCGCGACGAAATTAATTGCTAAAATTAAAAAATACAGAACCTCTATAAAGAACAAAAATATATATAACACATCAAACCACTTAATAATCCAACACAAATATAAATAAAGAAGAATGAGATTATTAATTCAATAAAAAAGCAAACCAACTAAATAAAAATAGAAAAACTTGAAATTAAATGAATTATTAACACTTTATCATTCTTTTGTTGTAGTGATACTATTTATTCGATAATAACTCCCCTTCTACTAAATCTGTTAAGAAGAATTTATAAATATCAAAACAAAATGTTAATAAAACATGTTTTGCTCTACATTTATTTTACTTTGTTATTTAAATATGTTTATATAATAAATTTTTAAAAAGTAAAATAACCATTTTACTATTTTACCCGTAATAACTTTTAATATTAAAATCTGTACAAAATAAGTTTTACTTTCAAAAGTACACTATCAATTACCTTAAGGACGAAATCTGTAACTCGAGGGAAACATTACGAACAAAACTTTTGTAATAGGGGCAAATCTTAGTGACGGAAAGTGTAATTAGTTTTTAAAAATTGACGATTTATTGAATTTTCTAAACTTAGAAACGAAATACGTAATTTGAAATAATCTGCATGGACGATTTATATATATATATATATATATATATATATATATATATATATATATATATATATATATATATATTCCTCTCTCTAGTTGCAAACAACAGTATAACGTGGGAGATAGATCATCTAACAAACCCAACAAAAAAAAAAGTAGACAAAGACGTCCTCAATCACTAAATTATAATTAAGAAAACATATCACAATAAGGCCCCATTTGGTTCGAGGAATCTGATAGAATCGGAAGGAATCAGAATTCTAAATTCTTGTTACATCTTTTTTGGTTGGACAACTGAAATATTTGAATTTTCCAAAATTTCATCATATTTCTTCTGTTGTGAAATTCATAATTCTTTCTAATTTCAAAAAGAATTTAAGATTCATGATTTCATTGAATTCAAACCAGTTTACCAAAAAAAGTTTCAAATGAAACTTTGCATCATTTTAATATAACCGACAAACTTTTTTCGTAGATGTGTTCGACAATGTAGTTGAAATTCTAGCTTAAAAATGAAAAATGATAGTACACAATAAGTAAGAAAGATAAATTTAATTATGGGTAATTATGTAATTTTCATTATTTTAATCTCAATATACTTTTATAAGCTATTTGAAACAATTTATTTTTAAAAGTCTATATTTGTTTTAAAATAAGTTTAACAAAAAATGTCGGCCAATAAAAAATATTAGATTATGCTCTTCTAAGTTTCTTATAAGTTTTTCTCGAGACATATATTACAAAAAATTGAATTAATTTTTTACAAATCGAACTGAATTATATGTAAAAATTAAAAACAAAAATCATTTAGGTCAGTGACTACTACGTTTATAGCCATCCATTAAATATTCACTCACTTTATTTATAGACTTTTATAATGTTAAGTTACTATGATAAAATAATTTTGTGTATTGAAAATCATGTAGTTTTAATTATATGATGTTATAGTTTTAATAAGGATTAATAATTTGTAAGTAAAACAATTTCCTAAATATTCAAATGTTTTAATACCGAAAATACAAGTTTTAGATACATTTAATACTATTTTAACCACGGTCAACAAAACCCTAACCGTTGCGATTAACATAACCATAAGTTTATTGTTTCGATAACCAAGTATTTACAAACCGATATAAATTAGAATGCCTAATTTCGTTCATTGATATATGACCTTGATGACTAGCAAAAAAAACTCATTTCATAAATAATTATATTCAAACACGAGAAAACATCCAAAACCTTTTTAAGGTATAGTTTTGTCATATATGATTTGGATGGTAACTAATTGATATTATTTTCCTACTTTAGAGTTAAAGGTGAAAAAGAGAACTAATGTAAAACCAAAGGGGAATAGATGTAATAAGCCAAAACCTTAAGGGGGTGGTCAAAAAATATTGTCCTTTACTCGACTAGAGTGTGTTTGGTTAATGGATATGGGAATGGGTTTAATTACTAATTTATTTTGTTTGATTAATAGATTTTTGTTTAAGTTATGAGAATCAAACCCATCATATAAGGGCAAAAACCATACTCGTCTTACTTGGTGGGTTTAGAAACCCATGCCTATTCCTATAAAAATCTAAACCCATTCCTATACTTATAATCAAACCAAACACACTCTTAATATTAGAAAACAGTCCTTACATTATCCATGAGACCATGACGTAAATTTTGTCACCCAACTTTGATTTTATCTTTCCTTTCCTTAAGACCATTATACTTTGGCTTACTTTAGAGGTGGGCGATCTCAAATAGCCTCCAAATTTACTTTGAAAACTCGAAAACATGTGTAACAATGTTAGCAAAAGAATAGTTTGTTAGCCAATAGTCGCACATCACATGACCTTCAAAAACTAAGTGACATTTGTGATTGGTTTGTTGATTATAATATAATCTTATAAGCATGAACAAACCTAACCACAAATTTAAAGTGTAAACGGGTGGTTTAAGACATTGAGATGGTGACTAGTTTGTTCTATAATATTTAGTTTATTAATTAAGTTGTCATTATCAAACATGGAGAGATTATTGAACTATGATGGACCCTTGTTTGTTTAGTGACACCTAAATTCTCTCTACATTTTACAATAAAGGTAATACTTGAGTATATGAAGAATATTGAATTGTCAACTTTTGTAATCTTTAACTTTTAGATTTCTTAATCTTTAAGGGTTTATATTTATGATTCTTTTAAAAAGTGTTCTACAATATCATGGAGGGTCTACTAATTTGATAATTTTTTAGTAATACTTTTTTGTCTTTTATGTTTCTTATGAAGTAGGTGTGGTTACAATTTTACACACATGTTTATTTAAAGCAACAAAAGAGAACCACTCTATAGCAAAAAAAAAATAACATCTTATTTCTTTTTAAGACTTTTGCTAAATATAGTTTTCGAATATGTGTTTAATATAGGGGTGTTTGTTTGGGGGCTTATGGCTTAGAGCACCTGGAGTGGTGTCGTTGTGAGACCCACAACGACGGTTGTCGTCGTTATTACACCATGGAGCTTCGTTGTGAGGTCGTTGTCAGCCACCGTTGTGGTGACAACGGGTCGTTGAAGATTTTTTTTTTTTTTTTTTTTTTTTTTTTTTTCTTTCCTTTCTTTTCTTGTTTCTTTTCATTTCTTTTCTTAATCTTAATTTCTTTTTTCCTTTCTTTTCTTCTTTCTTTTTCCTCTGTTTTCTTAACTTCCGATTTCATTTTTTTTTTCGGTGTGGAGAGGAAGAAGACACTCTTTTTGTCTTTTTATTAATAGTTTAGTTATTTTTACTTTTATCCCAAAGTTTTTTTTACTTACATTTTTAACCCAAAGTTGTTTTTTAACTTTTATATTTTTTGTTAACTTTTATATTTTTTGGATTAATAGTTTAGTTATTTTGTTAACTTTTATATTTTTTGGATTAATAGTTTAGTTATTTTTAGTGTTTAATATAATGTTTTTTTAATTTAATATAATTGTTAAAAAATAAAAATAAAAAACTGGGTCCCACAACCCCCACAACCCTAATTATCATACCACCAAAAATCTCACAATCCTCATTCTCACTGCCACGTCAGCAAAAAAAATCCCACAACCCCACAACCCTCATTGTCACTCATTATCACTCCGGTCTCCGGGTGCTCTTATTGTCATTTCAGATTATCTTTCATAAGCCCGAATTTTTCGGCTTATGTAACTAATTATAGACTTATTACTGTTAATTATAACTAATAAACCCATAATTAGTTACAGAACTTGGGAAATTCGGGCTTATGAAAGATAAGCCAAAATGATAATAAGCCATAAGCCGTTTATATAATACCATACAAACAACATAAATATATATAAATCCATATTGTATATTGAAAAAACAAGCCCATGTATTTCAAGTAATCATCCTATCAATTTAAAGTGTACAATTTTTTAATATGTATCTTAACCTATTAACCATAATCCAAACTATGGTTAGCAAAACATTTCTTTAAAAGTCTGTTTTGTTTACCTGTACTATCGAAAGGAATTGGAATCCTGAACTTCATTAGAATCTTGTTTAGTTAGACCATTAAAATTAGAGTATGTTAAAAAAAATCAATTATATTTCTTTATTAGGGGAATTCATGATTCTTTTGTATTTTGGAATGAATTTGAGATTCTTAGATTTTAGGAAATCAAATCAATTTATTAAAACGTTTTTCAAATAAATATTGGCATTTTAATATAACCGTTATTTGGGTATTCTATCAATGTTGCATTTTCCGTACATTTTAAAAGGTTTCAATAAAATAGATGTTATTTCAGATTCCTATAACTAGAGATGAGGAATTTAACCTGTTTATATGAGAACATGTTAATTTGGGTTGTATTTTATCGAAAAAATGTAAAATAGTAAACTGAATGTTAATGAAGTGGGGATCAAACATGTTAACTGGAAGAAAAAATTGCCTAAAATGCAAGCAAAAAAGGTGTTTTGTTAGTAAGCGAAACACATTTTGACCCGAACAGATTTTTACTTATAATTGAACCAGATTGGTGAGATGAAATTGAGATTAAAAAAAGTTGCATCAATATATTGTTGATATATTAGTTCAAGTTTGTCAAATAAAGGCGCTTTCTATATTCACAAGTTCCCGATATATTTAGCATACAGGTTCATGATTATCTATCACTACACACAAAATATTGCTTGTATGAGGGACAACAAGTTTCATGGATTGAGGTCTATAGTAACTAACTGCACCTACTCAGGTATCTCGGAGCGCTCTCGATTGATTGTGTTGATCATTGTACGCAAGAATTTGGTGGGGTCGCGACACTGAACATGGGAAAGTGCTGCATGAGCCAAGAATGGGAGTTTCCTCAAAGATCTTCCACTCAATCCCTGAATGTTACAAAACCCACAATATTCTAACAATTAGCCTATTAGAGGTGGAAATGTCGTCCAATTTACATAAATGGGTCAATTTGTGCGGGTTTTATCTCAAATTTATCAAATATAATATTTTAGCTAAAAGGGGAATGGCCAAACATGTTGACAGTCGCCCAAAATCTACTTCTGATGCATACAACAACCTCCTAAAACTTTTTATTCAAAGATTTTAAAAACAATTTTAAATTTGAAATAATATTGTTTTATAATCATAATTAACAGTTTAACACATCCATTAAGAAGTTTTAATAAATGAGCAAAAAAGTGTTAGTGAATCAGCCCGACTGACCTGTTTTGACACCTAAAAAATATGATTTGTTTTAACCGAACCCATTTTGATCAGTTACATAACCCGACCCATCTTGACAATTCTGGTCTTAATTTGCCATCAGTGATTGATAATCCGAGTTGGAGGTACTCACCTCACATGCTTCGGCAGCTTCAAGCAAATGTTTGCATATGTTTATATAGGATTGCGAGTCTTCTGCTGTTACTGAGGCCAAATAGCCTTTCAAAGAAGCATAAATTGGAAGAATCAAGTGATCACCATCCTAAAATAGCCCAACATGTTAAATAAATTAGCATAATAAAGAAATGTTTTTGGTCACTGAAGATTGATTACATGGAGATGAGAGTGAAATACCTGAGAACTAGACAAGATCCCGGTTCGTATAAGTTCCTGCACGCAGGATCTTAGTATTTCGTAACGTGCTTGTAGAGTAGGAGGGCCTACGTATGCTTTAATATCGGCTCGATCGACAAATGCCAGATCTGCAAAATTCAAAATTGTAGAGAAATTTATACAATTTCGTAGCTAGAAGATTTTAGATTTTAAAACCTACCGATAGCAGCTGTTATGTTGGATGTGGTCAGAATAATCACATTTGGCGAGGACTTCAATTTGTCCATCTGGGTCAATAGAGCATTTACCACCTGATATGCAAATATACAAGCTGGTGTTAAGATGATAGCTCATTACCAATTACAACGGTATAAAATTACAATTCACTCATTATGAATTCTGATACCCTTATAGAATCTGAAGGTTCTGAGCCAGATAAAGCAGCTTTTCTTGCTGCAGCTAGACTCTCAACTTCATCTGTAGATTAGGGCGGTATTAGACTATTGGTAATAACATATTAATTGGTTAGTAACACATTTCTCACCGATCAAAACAAATACCAAATTGTTTTCCTCTTCCACCATTTCCTGAATTTTCTGAAAAAGTTTGGCAACCTGAAACCATGTATATAAGTTGCCTTTAATGATAACGTGATAAACCTTATCGACCGCAGATAAACAAAACTTGATGAAAACATTACTAATCAGAAATAAAAGTTATATAAATGTATTTGGAACATAAATAGCCAAGAGTGGCAAAAGGTTACCAGTTTGCCACTTTCGGAAAACCATTTACTGAACAATGAGTGTGCATTAACTTCTACCAGCTGACAATGTGGATATCTGTTTTTATTGCAGATGGCAGACAATAAAAAAGTCATCTTAGTATACTTTCAATAACTACACACGTTGCACATATGGGGCACTAATTGAAACAATAGCCAATACACACCTAGCACTAAAGCGTATTGAAAGTTTCTGCGCCAAAGCTTTGCATAAAGATGTCTTGCCCGTTCCTGGAGGGCCATGTAGAAGAACGATACTGCAAATACCAAAAGAAGAGTATTAGTCTGGATAAAAGATAAAAATAAACTTTGTAGGAAGTTTCACGTTTTCGGTTATTTGCTATACAAGAAGCATGAATAACACCAATCAAGTTGCAGAACAATGATTAATTCTCGGAATTTCTCGCTCAATCAGCTCATAGTTGGGGATAGATAGGTCAAGCTAACTAATAAAATTGCAGTAGGTGCAAAACATTAGAAACAGTGACCATTTTGAAATGCTATTGCATGATCCAGTTTAAATGTAATCTTTCATTTCTAAACAAAAATCCAACTGGCCATTTAACATCCAGATTGCTTATAATGATACTGCCATATTAGCAGTGGCATTACTGAGGGAGCTTTCAAAAAATATATTTCATTACAAGCAGGTTAACAATAGACTTCGATTTCGTCAAAGTATCAATTTGAAAATAATATAACTTAACAAGGGAGAAAAGCTTACCGGTTCCATGAAACAAGAAAAGGGTCAACACCTTTTTCTGTAAACAGCAATGCACTTGCGGCATATTTCAGTAACCGTTGCTTGAGACCAGATTCGTAAATTAAGCTGCAGAATAGGGTTGTTTCTTAGCTTTCAATCAAAACATTTCTTTAATAAATATTAAAATAGGTGTTGTATTCTAACCTTTCCCACATGCCATCAAATTCCTTCGCAGGAAGACTCCATTCACTAAAGCTCGAAAGCTGGCTATCCCCATCTAGATCTTCACATGGTCCCTCTTCGCTAAGCTGAAAAGTAACAACAGTATCCACATTATCATGATTGACAAATAAATTTATATGTAGACACATTGTAAATGACAAGTTTCAATAACAAACTTAATACTACTCTAAATACATGCCTTTGCCTCCTGCTGCAAGATAAAAATAATTAGAGTTGTAACCATCACGTTTTCATGTAAAGGAACAGTGACTGTAGTATACCATATTTACAATTGTGCCGCAATGTAAGACGGTTAACAATTGGAAATACAGTAAACTGTCAAGTAGAAAATGTCTTGCTAGATTTTCTATAGTTACAATTCAACCTTGTGTCGAAGTGAAAGGTAAAAAATAATTTCAAAACAATGTAGACTGCGAAAGAACACAGCCCGTATGACAATAAAGATAAACAACAATTACAAAATTAAATTACCTGATAGACGTGCACAAGAGGTTTGACTTGCCAAAACAGCAAAATATCATGGTTTGACACAAATTCCTCTGCCAAAAAAGTATACAGACCATACAAAATAATAATACAAAAGAATGATTAGGTACTATAACGAAGCACAAAACATGATATCCATTCTGTTGCTACAAAAATATCATACTTTATATAGTTAACAATCCATCAGTTCCTATTCCAACAACGACAGTTCAAATACATGGTAGAATGAATACCTGTGTCACAAATACATATTCTTTGCACGTTATCTAGAAGAAACGTGTCATCAAGAGGAATATCAATCGGCCCATCAACATAGCTCAAGTTCCTCTTTTCCAGCATTCTGAACAGAATTTACAAGTAAGCTATACATTATCAATTCTTATATTTCACAGCATCGGTGTTGCATAAGTCAAAATAATTCTCTTTCACCCCAAACTATAAGCTTACAATTCCAAAGTTTTTTCGACTATTTTGTTCAACTTTAAGCTTCTATTTACACGTTTAACCTTTATACACACAAAGCATAAAAAATTAATTACCTTTCGACGGCTAATTTGACGTCCTCGATTCGAGCAGTGCTAGAAGCCTTCAAACAAACTTCAACTACAACAATTATAAATAACAAATTTCAGCTACAATAGTGCTACAATTAGGTATTACTATTACATACATATATACATTATTTAGTGTTCATATTACCTGAAACGAGAAACTTGTCTTCGGAAACAGCCGGTGCGGGTGACGGTAACGGTAACGGTGACAATGAAGGTGGCGGTAGTGGTGCCGGAGAACAGGTTACTGCGAGCTCCGGTAGAACGTCCGGAAAGTGGTGAAGAGTATCTCCATTGGTGAGATTTTGATCGGAGATCTCCATTGGAACACTCGTTTCCATGATGAAAACAGTTGGGATTGTGAGCTGAAAAAGAAACCCTAGAAATTGATTTGGGGGTTTTTCTGCTGCTTTTTGAAATGAAGGCGGGAATATATTTCTCTTGTTTTAAACTAGAGAAGTTCTCATCGGTTTTCTGTTATCCAATAATAACGAGTCTTTTTTAACTTGAATTTTTAACTTGAATTTTTACGTCATAGCCATTACATTACATATATATACATTTAGGGTATGCTTGGTTGGGTTAATGGGGTTAATCAATGATAATGATAATCATTGATAGTGGTTGGTTTGTGATTAGGTAATCAATCATTGTCCACTATATCCATTAATAGACAATAAACCATTACTCAATAAAACGAGGGTAATGAAAGTGGGTAATCATTAACCCCTCTTTCATTGCTTTTCCCATTCCCTTTTCCATTCCTCATTTTGAAACAACCGCCTAGTCTGCCTGCTTAAGCATGTTTTTTTTTATTTGATTTCAGATTTTAATATTTCTTTAGAGGTTACACTATTAAATATTAAATAAGATTAGTAGCCATTTAGTTTGTTTGATAGTTAATATTTGATAAGCCTTTTCTTTTTTAATTATGTTTTTTTTTAATATTTAGTTCGCTATTAAACAAGCTTTTTTAGAAAAAACATACTATATTACCAAAAAGCAATGTTTTAAAAACCAGTTGGAACTGGCCGGTTCAACCGGTAACTCTAGCCGATTTTCTAATCAAACTGGATAATCATCAAACCGTCCGGTATTTACGGCTTGGTAAAAACTAGTTTTTTCATAAAAAGTAAATGTTCGAGCAACGATTGTCAAACACGAAGGTTAGGTGATATCAACCTTGGATCTCCTGTGATGATCACAGTGCAAACCCAACAAGTTCTTGACGAACCTAGGGTGATCAAGGTTGAGGATGAGAGTGAGAGTATATGAACTCTGCGTTTAAGGTTTTGTGTGTGTGTATTGAGATCAGATGAAAAAGTGGTGGCGATAATGATTTGGACCATGTATTTGTATGGCCAGTGTCAAGTATATGGAACGTTGTCCATTAATGATGATCATGAATACTTGAACGGTCTTAATCATTAATCACCAGTGTATGTAACGCCTTACTATTATGACGATAATAAAGCACTCACAGACGCTGACACCTTGGACAGGCGGTGACAGCTTGACAGGCGGTGCTGACTTGACAGGCGCTGACATAGCTTGATTTGACAGGCGTTGTCATAGCTTGACTTTGACAGGCGCTGACATAGCTTGATTTGACAGGCGTTGTCATAGCTTGACTTTGACAGGCGCTGACATAGCTTGACTTTGACAGACGTTGTCATAGCTTGACTTTGACAGGCGCTGACATAGCTTGACTTTGACAAGCGTTGACATAGCTTGACTTTGACAGGCCTAGCTTGATTTTGACAGGCGTTGTCATAGCTTGACTTTGTTAGGCGCTGACATGGCTTGACTTTGACAGGCGCTGACATGGCTTGACAGCCGCGGACAGCTTGACAGCCGCGGACAGCCTTGACAGCCGCGGACAGCTTGACAGCAACGGACAGCCTTGACAACCGCGGACAACTTGGGCTTGGTTGACATAGCTTGACCTTGACAGGCCTAGCTTGACTTTGACAGGCGCTGTCATAGCTTGACTTTGACAGGCGCTGACATAGCTTGACAGCCGCGGACAGCCTTGACAGCCGCGGACAGCTTGACAGCCGCGGACAGCCTTGACAGCTTGACAGCCGCGGACAGCCTTGACAGCCGCGGACAGCTTGCAGCCGCGGACAACTTGGGCTTGGTTCCTTACTAACCCCATCATGCCCCCGAGTTAGGATTTGCCAAAACAACGGTTTGCAAGTCGTAACTATCATTACTCGTAAGTTATTTTTTTATTTTTTTTTGAAGTGCGGCACCGGCGGCACAAAGTATACCGGCGCAAAGTGTACCGGCGGTAGGGCGCTCAAGGTGTACCGGCTGTCCATGGGTACCGGTTGTCCATGGTGGACCGACTGCCATGGTGGACCGGCTGTCCAAGGTGGACTGGCTGTCCAAGAACCGGCGGCGGCGAGGTAGGGCGGCGGTCAAGCAGACCGGCAGCGCAGGTGACCGGGTCAAAGCAGGCCGGCGGTGCAAGGTGACCGGGGTCTAAGCGGACCGGCGGCGAGTGACCGCGGTCAAGCAGACACCGGCGACGAGGTAGGCCGGCAGTAATGTGGCCGCCACCATGTGACCGGATGTAGGTTGTACTAGTCATTGCTTTGCTTTGTTTACACCTGTAGGTAGTAATAGCTTATATACCTTGTTGTTTATTAGGCATATTGTAGTTGTCTAGGCGTGCTTTGTGACATTGTCTAGCTTTGAAAAATAATGTTTTATTGGATGATCAAGCCAATAACACATTTTTGTTTTTTATCTTTTTATTATGAATGTTGTGTCCATGACACCGTCTTGGGTGTGCATGACAGTGTGTATATTTGGTTGTGCGTATGACACTTTCTTGAGGGCCCATGGTTCCTTTGCATGCCAATGACATAGGTAGATGTTGGTATCTTTGATGTATGCTTCATATTGTGCCTGTGACACTGTGTCAATGGCACTTTTGTTGGTTAACCTTTACTTTGTTTACTCGCGAGGATTGTCGCTTCCCAGTGAGAAGTGCTTATCTTTTATCAAGTAGATTAAAAAACGAATATGACTGTATGTTATTTGGCCAGACAAGGTTGTCTTTTTTGGCTTCATACATGTTGTATTGAACTATGTTCAAGTTGTAACATTGTACATAATGAAAGTGCATGGTTGGCTTTAGACTGAGATGTCTATGGTGGCCTTATGCTTTTTGTATTGAATCCTTACTTAAATATTTATTTGTTTATGAATACCATAGAAAAATGGTATTGTGTGATAATATTGGGATACAAGATCAGACCAAATGCTATTATTGCCAGTTTCATACATGACCATGACATTCCATGTGCTTGGAAACATTTATTGAAGACATAAAGGAAAAAATGACAGTAAAGACTATTGCACCTTGATAGGTCAGTTCATATTGGCTCCCTCATGTATCATGAAGACATGGCCATCAGGTGGTCCGAGGTGTTCTGTGTCTTCCTTCTTCTTTTGCCAGGCAATGGATGTGTTGCCAGGCAATGTTCGAGCAACGATTGTCAAACACGAAGAGTAGGTGAAGTCAACCTTAGATTTCCTGTGATGATCACAGTGCAAACCCAACAAGTTCTTGACGAACCTAGGGTGATCAAGGTTGAGAATGAAGGCAAGAGTATATGAACTCTGCGTTTAAGGTTTTGTGTGTGTGTATTGAGATCAGATGAAAAAGTGGTGGCGATAATGATTTGGACCATGTATTTATATGGCCAGTGTCAAGTATATGGAACGTTGTCCATTAATGATGATCATGAATACTTGAACGGTCTTAATCATTAATCACCAGTGTATGTAACGCCTTACTATTATGACGATAATAAAGCACTCACAGACGCTGACACCTTGGACAGACGGTGACAGCTTGACAGGCGGTGCTGACTTGACAGGCGCTGACATAGCTTGATTTGACAGGCGCTGTCATAGCTTGACTTTGACAGGCGCTGACATAGCTTGACTTTGACAGGCGCTGTCATAGCTTGACTTTGACAGGCGCTGACATAGCTTGACTTTGACAGGCATAGCTTGATTTTGACAGGCCCTGACATAGCTTGACAGTCGCGGACAGCTTGACAGCCGCGGACAGCCTTGACAGCCGCGGACAGCTTGACAGCCGCGGACAGCCTTGACAGCCGCGGACAGCTTGACAGTCACGGACAGCCTTGACAGCCGCGAACAACTAGGGCTTGGTTGACATAGCTTGACCTTGACAAGCCTAACTTGACTTTGACAGGCGCTGTCATAGCTTGGCTTTGACAGACGCTGACATAGCTTGACAGGCTCTGACATAGCTTGACAGCCGCGGACAGCTTGACAGCCGCGGACAGCCTTGACAGCCGCGGACAGCCTTGACAGCCTTGACAGCCGCGGACAGCCTTGACAGCCGCGGACAACTTGGGCTTGGTTCCTTACTAACCTCATCAGTAAACAAATGAGAGGTAATAATAGGGTAAAACATTTTCAACATGTAAATGTTAGAGTTGTTAATCTTGTATTATTATTGTTTGTAATCATTAAAACTAAACATTATTATTGTTTAGTTATTTAATATTATAATTTCATCGATAAATTAGATTTTATTTTTTATTGAGATATATTTGGTATATAATTGGGTTGTTCGTGAAATTTAAAACTTAAATATTCGATGAATTGAAACTATTTAATATTATTTTTGAGTGAATTTAAATGACATTTTGTTTTATTATAACACTTTTACTAGTATTGTTTTGAATTTTTAAAATCTAAAGGCCCTTTAATTAATATATAAGTTGACTAGTCAATCATTTTGAACTATCCGGTTAAACAGTTCAACCGATTAAACCACTTTTGAGAACAAATCTGGTTGAAGTAAGAAACCATTTTTTAAAACATTGCCAAAAGGCCTAAAGATAAGGCTCCAAGAGAAACAAAAAGGTACATGGTAACCTCTTTTACCAAGCTACCACTTATCAAAACCAACAAAACTACCAAGAGTTATAAAGTCAATTGAACACGGACCTTTTTCCAATCCATCCAAACCAAAATAATTGATTTAGTTCTAGTATTACACACCACAAAAGATCTTGCTTGAACTTCCGCAAATAAATCTGGAGAATCTGCTAAATTTGACCCGAAAACGATAGCATTTATGTGACTCCATATCAGATACAAGAAACTTCAAATAATCGCCCGCTACACCTGTTTTTTACTGTAAGAGAATGAATGTAACCCTGGTATGCAAAATCAACTCTCTAATTGTCGGTACGTTACATAAACCCAACCCCCACCAATTAAAAATACTATCCCACAAATTCTTAATGTTCTCACACCATAACAAGCGGTGCCAATTGACTCGCTCACATTATTGCAACATGGGCAAAGAATAGTATGAAGATCTATACCCATATTGTCAAGAACTTTACGAATCAAAACTCGACTATAAGACAACCGTCACACCAAGATACACACTTTTTTAGGGACCAACTTATTCCATATAGTTTGAATGCTCCTCCTATCTCCATCTAATAAGTGGTTGTCCACCAAACCTTTTTAAGATTTAACTCAAAAGATCTCATCTTCATTTAGGGTCCAATACCATTTATCACTAACATTCTTCTTCAACTTCACATCTTCCAGGATTTAACTAAGGGGCTGTTTGATAGCTGCAGACTGAGTTGGTGCAGACTGAGTTGGAGCACAGACTGAGTTGGAGTTCAGATTAAGTTAGGTGCAAACTGAGTTTGTTGTATTTGATTATGCCTCGGACTGGCTATGCTAACTGGGAGAAATGACTATTTTACCCTTCTGTTTATTTTTATATTGAATGTCGTACATAAATCCAAATGTCTTACAAAATCCAAATTAAACATAAATCCAAATGTCTTACAAAATCCAAATTAAACAAATCCAAATGTCTTACAACTTCAAATTTAAAAAAATCCAAATTAAAAAAATCCGAAGAAAACCTAACAATGATTGCGTACAATTAAGTTGAAGCATTTGAAAACATTTAAGTAGCAATTTGGTCACGTAAAGTGGACATGTATTGATTGCTTTGTGAATCCCATTCTATGTCATGCATGTTTTGGCCACCGCTAGCTTCATTTTGCATAGGAGCAATAGGGACCGCGAAGTAAGCAACGACCACATCTCTTTGCACTCCAAAAGAAAAAGGAGCAATTTGTTTTAAGACCGGGAATCTCGCCTTCAATACATCATAAGCGCGCTCAATAACATGGAATATTCAACTTTATATATACTAATTATATTCTAAAATGGAATCTTCGAGAAACAGAGAAACAATACCATCCTTTAGCTACAACACAATATACAAAGTTTTATATTATTTTAATGTCTATGAGATAATCAGTTTATACAAAATAAACACATTCATTTCACCTGATACATTGTTATCCCCAAATCAATGCTAATTATATTCAACGATTACCTAATTTAATGTCTATGAGATAATCAGTTTATACCTAAAGTATTATATTCAACGATTACCTTGTAGCGGAGGAGGAGCAGCGGCTGGAGCAGCAGCAGCGTAGGATTGCAGATCGAATGGTAGTTGTGGTGGAGGATGAAGGAAGGGTAGGTTTGGGTTTTTTCTTTGAAAAAATGGGTCTGCAATTTTTTTTTTCCAAAGATTGAATCTTTGATATGGGTCCGTGGTACGGACCAAGTCCGTGACAACTTAGCTTTATCAAACACACAGACCACGAACCCAGTCCGTGATCTGAGTCTGAGTCTTTGGTCCGTGAAGATATCAAACACCCCAAAGTTAGCCTCTTCACCAGCTCCCCCCTCTCGGATTAACTCAATCCATATCTCCTCCAACAACTTACCAACTTTGATTATATTACCCCACACGCATCCCTTCAAAGTATTACACCACCAAAACCTTACCCCACACGCATCCCTTCAAAGTATTACCCCCCCCCCCCCCACCCCACATTCTCAAGACCGCCTTTATTACCATAAAGATCAGAAATAACCCTCACCTAAAGAGAACCTCCTCTACCCTAAACCTCCACCACCATTTCCCGATTAAACCCAAATTCATAGCACGAATGCTCCCGATTAATCCAACAAACATGTTTTCCTTCCCCCCACCCCACTAACCATTTCGTGCTATTAAACAAGCTCACTAGCCGTTTATTTCGATTTATTGTTAACTTTTAGTTTAAATCTTTTATTTTTAGTTATGTTTTTTCTTTATAAATATTTAGTTCGCTATTAAACAAACTTACTAGGAGTTTATTTCGATTGATCCTTAGTTTTTGTTTTAAGCCTTTCTTGTTTTAGTTATGTTTTTCTTTTCAAATATCTAGTTTGCTATTAAACAAGCTTACTGGCTGTTTATTTTGATTGATCGTTAATTTTTAGTTTAAGCCTTTTCTTTTTTAGTTAGTTTTTTTATTTTCAAAAATTTAGTTATTTTATACTTTTTATGTTACGTTATTAAATAAAGTACCTAAAATAAGAAAAAATAAGAAGTGAAAAAATGTCTTTATGAAACATTTCATAGGTTATGTGTATAGTTCTAAGTGTAAAAAATAAAGTATTATAAAAATAGTTAGTAATAACTAATACTCTAATAGTAATAAAACATCTTTATATTGATTATGAAATACCTTACAATAAGCTACTGAAACAAGAACAACATATTACATAATCATAAATGGATTGACCTTGTCTTTATTTAAGCCAACAAGACGACGATATAAATACTAAGCAATTCATACCCATATACGCCCGAACCTTGTTCAGTACTAGTAGTACGAATTGAAAGTTCCGGACTTACTCAACTCGAAGTTCTTGTGCTTCCTTTTGATGAACCCGTCAGCTTCAGCATCAATGTTTTCTTTATGAACTTTCTTATTTCCAAATTTATCAAAAGACTGACTTACCTTTTCCTCGTGCTCAACGAAATGAACATGTTTGCGAGGTTCTGTTAATCCATGACGTTGAGTTTTATGCACTGGAACAGAATGATGTTCCTCAAAAACAACAGGTGCAGGGTAAAAGCTAGCAACAGGAAGCTCTTCCTCAAATATGATACGATTGTCATCAAACACCAAGTGAACGTGTCCAGATTGATGAACATCATAGGAATTTATAGGATTCCTTTGCACGTATTCAGGGGATGAAGTTCCCCATCCGTATTGACGGTTGTTATAACCAGAACCATAGTTTAAGCCTCTAGACATTTTTCTTTTCTTGTTTGAGTAATGTATATATAGTTTTGGTTATAACAATATAAGGTATTTATAGGCGTACTTGTGAGCTAAATGAAAAATTCCGAATATAGTTAGGAAACGATCTACAAAGTTATCAAAACCGAATCAGGTTCTTTTTTATTATAGTGGCCGCTATCGTAAAGGTATTGGGGAATAAGTTTGGCTGGACAAGAATTGTGTAGCAGTAAGCCAGTAACTTTTATTCCTATCTACTTATGCCTATAAATTGTTCTTTCAGAGTTCGATCTACACGAAAAATATGTGTTATGATGAATTTTATTATAGTTCAAATATTTGAATAGCCAATATTCGATTCACTTATGTTTTAGCTAAGTTTTACCTTTTTTTGTACTCAAATGTTCATTAAAGATAAACAGTATAACACAAATCGACTAGTAATTGGGTCAAGATTGTCATTTTAAGATTCTGTAATAATGGCACATGTTATATTTAACAAGAATCTAACTTATGTTATAGAGTAAAAGATATTCGTTATTTCAAAGGATGATTCGATCAAAAAAGTTTTTGAATGTACATTTTTGAAATGGCATGTTTTTTGTAATCTTGATTGAACAAAGCGTTTTGTCGATCGGATTTTGAAACTATAGAGAAAGTAGTTGAAACTTTGAAGTTTTCGTGAAAGTCGAGATAAGAAACTCTTTGTACTTTCAGTATACATGCCTTCAAGTAAACTAAATACTATGTGAATGTTAAGAAGTTATAGTTTATTATAAGCTACATAATTTATATGGTATACGCCATTACTAGACGTCCTCATCAAACGGTCTCAAAACTAACATGAGGGAGGTCAATCACATGTGTAGAACATGTAGGTGATGTTCAAGTTTGAACCTGAGATCTCAACTATATATTTTCACTTCCTTACCGTTAAGCTATAAGGTAAGGACAAGTTAAAAGAATTTATACACGTTTGATTATTTTCTTTTTCTTTTATTTCTTGAGTTTTTTTAAGAAAAGAAATTATTTAGCGACTTTTTGAACAATTATAACAAAGTAGGGCTTCGTGACATTTGCGTTATCAATAGTTACCGTTTATAATAACTTTCTTATGCGTTTAAACATGTATCCAAACGCACCATTAATCATGTCGTCCATGTCGTCCACCATCGACCTATACAAAATGTTGGGAAATCGGGTTTGCACATAAGATGTTTGATAAAAGTCTGAAAGAGAACTTTATTCATGGATGGATTTATTTATGGCTATATTGAGAGTGCCTTAAATGATCTGGTATAATCCAATAGAGACGATGTTTCGATACATAATATATGTCTTTCGGAGTTTATACACAACTACAACTGTGACACTCCACTTTTGGTAACAAACCGAGATGATTAAAGTGTCTGATCTGATTCTAGTATAGGATAGTAAATTGCCGAAAAGGGACAACATCTATATTTCGAGTATGTGCTAGTAGAGAACAATTTACAAAATGATATATGATTAGCGTATCACATTTCTCTTAGAAAAACACCACACCATTCTTAAAATTTCACGTTCTTAAAGTTACATATAAGAACAGCTTACCAGACAATCATAAATGGAGATTAACGTTGTCCTTATTTAAGACAACGCCACAACGATATAAATACTATGCAATTCATACTCAAATACACCCGAACCTTATTTAATACTAGTACTCTAGTAGTACCAATTGAAAGTTCCAGATTTATTCAGCTCGAAGTTCTTGTGCTTCCATTGGATGAACTCGTCAGCTTCAGTATCAACGTCTTCCTTATAAACTTTCTTATTTCCAAAGTTATCAAAAGACTGGCTTACCTTATCCTCGCGCTCAACTAAATGAACATGTTTGCGAGGCTCTGTAGAACCATGATGATGATGATTTTTATACACAGGAACAGAATAATGTTCCTCAAAAACAACACGATGAGGGTAAAAGCTAGCAGCAGGCCGACGCTCTTCCTCAAACATGATACGATTGTCATCAAACAGCACGTGAACATGACCAGGTTGATGATCGTCATAGAAATTTATAGGATTCCTCTGCATGTATTCAGGGGATGAAGTACCCCAACCATATTGACGGTTGTCATAACCATGACCATAGTTTAAGCCTCTTGACATTTTTTTTTCTTCTTTTTCTTGTTCAGAGTAATGTATAGTTTTGTTTATAACAATATAAGGTATTTATAGACGTACTTATGCGTTAAATGAGAATTTCTGAATATGAACACGATCTACAAAGTTATCAAGATCAAGCCAGGTTCTTTTTTTGTGGTGCCCGGTACTACAAAGGTACTGTGGAATAACTTTGGCTTGACAAGAATTATGTAGTAGTAACTCTTGCTCATTTCTACTTATGCCTATAATCTGTTCCTTCGTAGTTATGTCATACACGAATATGCGTGATACGATGACTTGAATTATAGTTGTCGTGTTGTTTTACTATAGTTGTTACGAAAATTATGACATTACAAGAATAATGTTTAAAAAAAGAGGATGGTTACTGGTTTTAAGTTTTTTGATTATACGAATTCGATTCACTAATAACATAACTAAGTTTTTTCTTTTTCTGTACTCAAATGTTCGTTAAAGATAAATATAACACAAAGCGACTTAGTTTAAGAATGATTGGGTCAAAATTATTATCTCAAGATTCTTTAAAAATGGCACATGTTGAATTAACGAGTCAAAGATATTCGGTTTCCTGAACGATGATCCGATCAGAATAACTGATAAGTATCGATTTAAAGAGATGTAGACATTATTGTAGGCTGATAAAAAAATTTGGAATGTACGTTTTTGAAATAAAACTACTTAATAATTAGTGTTTATAATAACAACTCTTATATAAACATGCATCCAAACGCACCCTAAAGGATCGTTTCCTATAGCTTATTTTTGTTGCTTATAACATAAGTCTACGTGACGTGAAATGTTTGGATAAACCAATAAGGTTGGGCTTACGAGCTTATTTAAGAAGGCTTTTCATAAGCCAATTATTGTGGCTTATTAGCTTATCTAAACGTTTTTCTGTCTCTTTTCATAAGTTTTATAATAAGCCGACCCAAAAACTCAATATGAGTTTATAAGCTTATATATTATTATAAGTCATAAACTACTTATTAAACATAACTCTAAGCCTAAATATTATGTGCTCCATCAACCTATGCAAATTGTGGGGAAATCGGGTTTGCACACAAGGTGTTCGATAGTTGTCTGAAAAAGACTTTATACACAGTTTTCTGGTTTAACTAAGAGTGGGTTTAGAGATTTGGTATGATCCAAAAGAAACCAATGTTTCTATACATGGGTTCAATTCGTCTTTAGGAGTTTATACTTGCACAACTACATTCGTTACATTCTGACTTTTGGTTAATAAAACCGAGATGATTTATATCATCGGATATGATTCTAGTATACGATAGTAAATTGCAGAAAGAAACATCATCTATAATTATGTGAACAGAGAACAATTTACAAGATGATAAAGTTAGCATTTCTTTTAGAAACACCACACCGTTCTTAAAAAATAGACGTTCCTCACCTTGTGATTTGTCTATCGAAACCATCAATATTGATTTAATAGCACTGGTTGAAGCAGAAAAAGAAACCTTTTGGCTTGTTTTCCATTTCTCCTCTTGGTGTATCCCCTGAAAAGTTACAAACCGCCATCAAAGCACTTGTACCCGGAGATTCAGGAGACATTGGAGCATTTTCAGCTGTGAAAAGACGTGAAGCAACTACTGGTCTCGATGGCAAAATTGTAGAAAAATAATGTAATAACATTTGTATAATCTGACTAAAGTTTGGTCGAGAATCAGGATCCTCCATCCAACATGAACTTAAAATCGTTGCTAATTCCGTTGGTAAATCATCCAAGCTTGGCCTCACATTCTGAAATTATAGATGATAAACCAAGTACTCGTTATTTATGCTCGTTTCACTAATGTACTACCCTTTACGAAATAAAAAAATTACTGTTTTACCTTAAAAGCGGCAGCATAAGCCGCTTGTAGATTTGACATACCCTCGAATGGTAATCTATTGTGTAAAAGTTCCCATAATACAATTGCAAAGCTATAAGCATCTACTTTTTGGTTGTAATGTTTCTTCTCTCCTTGTCTTAGTGTCACAGTACTATATAACTGTTTAAATAAACAGAATAATTAATTAACTAATCTATAATAAACTAAAAAAAACCTTAATAATGGAAAATAATTTGTGTATTATTACCTCAGGAGCCATCCAACGATAAGTCCCCGTTTCTGCCGTCATCATTTCTGTTACCGTCTCTTCTCTTGCTAGTCCAAAATCGACAAGTTTAAGTGTTCTCTGATCTTTTGTTAAAACCAAATTTTCTGCACAAAGTTATAAATTCAAAATAAGTTCAAACTTTATAAATATACATATAGTTTTTTTACGATTATGTAAAAAAATAATTACCTGGCTTTAGATCTCGGTGAATGATTCCATGAGAGTGTAGACACTCCATTGCACGAGCAATATCGAGTGCAAAACCAATAGCAACATGGATATCTAAACTACCCGGTCGTTTGTTTAACATGTATTTTCGCAAAGATCCTCCTGTTAAAATCTCGGTAACTATAACCATCATAGGTTCTTTACATGCCCCTATAAACTGTTTACATAAAAAACGATATCAATATAATTCTTGCTTGAATTTAAATTCAAGTTAACCATCAAAACAAACCTTAGCTAAATTCTTGTGCTGGACTCTAGACCAAGTAGCAACTTCTCTTACAAACCGAGCTTCTCTTTTCGCAACTTCTTCTGGTGTGTCACCTCTATGAACGATTTTTATCGCAACATTATGATTTTTATACCTAAACAAAAAAAAATCATATTGAGATCAAGATTCAAGAAAATATATATATATACTTTTGACGATTTTTTTTTGTTTTTGTTTTGATTACTTACTTTCCTTCATAGACTTTAGCATGAGCTCCTTCACCAATTCTCGGGCCAACGAAAAGATGTTGAGGATCAATCAACCATTTTGGATCAAATCGATACTCGTCAACTGAAGAGAAACTATCTCTACTTCCCATTTTTTTCGATATCGAAAAAATAAAGTCAACTTTAAACTAACCAATGTAGAAGCATAATATTAATAGACATCATGAAACCTTGAGTTATTTACTTATGGGTGACATTATTTCTCTCTCTCTTTAGATGGTTAAGTTAATGCCACATGGGATGATGTAACCAAAGGCCAAAGGACACTAATGTACTTTATTGTACTCATAAAATGGCAACTATATTATCATCCAATGATACTAGATTAGATCCAACACTTAAGGATGGGTGTAAATACATTTGTTTTTGTGATCGTTTTACCTTTATAACGATCTTTTTAGTCTCGGTAAGGATTTGATTGGTCAGACTAGTTGTTTAGTGGTGTACAAATCATTTCAAACTTTTCATTTTTTTTACAAGCGAAAAATGTAAACGTTTTTATAGGTGACGGTAACGGGAAATCGAAAGAAAATGGGGAAATTCTACATTGGTTTTTGACCATTTTACCCTTATAACGACTTTTAAGTCGCATGAAAGGATAAAATGGACAAACCAGTGTATTTTAGTGGTGTACAAATCATATATGTCTGACTTTTAATGTTTAATTTCTTTTTTTTTTCTTTTCTTTTTACGGGTTTTATCTTAATTAAACGTGAAAATGTAAACGTTTTTACATGTGATGGTAACGGGAAATCGAGAGGAAAAGGGGGAAACAAGTGATGATGGGGAAATAAATAAAATGTTTAGGAGGAGACAAAATCATTAAAGACATTGGGTGATTGTCTTAAACAAGGGAGAAAAGAACAAAACAGGGCACGAGAGATGGAAAATATACAATGTAATAAATGAATAAAATAAAAGAGTTGCACATGGAAACTGATCCCTTTAACATGTGGGAGCTGATTGCCCCTTTTAACATAACTTTCTTTTGTCTTCCTTAATTTACTACTAACACATTGTAAATATTATGTCAAAAACAGTTTACTTTTCTAGTTAACTATTATCTTATGGTGTCGAGTGTCGAGTGTCGAGTGTAACGGTATCACGTGTGGGTCGAAAACGAACTTGTTAGACTAGATTGAAAAACCAATCTTTGGTCTAATGGTCAAAACATGGGGCACTAGGTTGAAATGAGAATATGAACGGGTTGCTTAACGGGTCAAAACATGATCAGAGAAGTAGGTGGAATAATGAAGTATAATCTATTTTACTTATAAACCCAACCAAATACAAACCTAAAAAAGTAAATAACAACTTTTCAGTTTTAGGCACAAGGATCGGGTTTTGGTTTAAACTAAATTTAGAACTTTTATTCTTCGCGGTGACAAACAATAAGCACCAAATCTCGTTACACTACATGTGCACACAAACGTCATCTGCATTCTATTTCGGTGCTAGTTTACTAGATACGGAGTTCAGTATTATTTTCGTTTTCAATATTATAATATTAAATCCATAATTCAAAATTCTTATCACAATCTTTACTTAATATATACTTATAACCCTTAATTAGTCTTAAAAGCCAATAGTGAACTTGGGTTTGAGGGCCTCTCCATTTCTGGATTGGGGCTTAATCTGCGGGCTAAAAAATATTACAAAGTTGACACAAAATTTACCGGGGGCCTTTCCCCCCTTCATCCGGCTCAATTTCCACCTGAAACTCTTTTTATAACCGCAATCGAAGCCCAAAGGTAAGTTTGCAAGGTTATTGTTCTCTTTCGGGTTACATGACCAATCATCAAAAACAGGCCTAAACATACACGTATACACAAAAAACAGATTCCTAACTAACAAGATGGATGGTAATGCATACTACATCAAAAAGTTAGATCAAATAAGAAGCATGGTTATAGAACGAAATCATCGAATTCATAAGTTAGATCACAATGGAAGACGCCATTGGTGAGAAACTGAAGAAATGGAAACCCTAGAAACTGAGAAAATGGGAAATCGATTGAATTTGGTATATGTGTACGTGAGGAGGTGTATATATTCAAGCCGCGTGCCAATCATTTAAGAAGTTTTATGTCTATCAGTAGTTGTCAATCAAAGTGATAACAACAAGTTATTAACATTTCTAGGAATTATAGCGGTTAATTCATACAATCGATGCCATTATTTCAAGTACTTTCTCATTAGTCTTGTTATATACTAATGTTATGTCGAGTGTAATACTTTATTGTTCACCATTCGAGCAATAAAACTGGCTAAAATGATTTCTTAGTTAAGGTCATTCGACCATAAATGAGTTATTATATACGACAACGACAAAGAGGTGATTTAATTTTTCAATAAAGAGTTAAATTTGGTTGCATTTATTTTTCTAGTTTTAAGTAACTATTTCATAAAATGAGAAATATAACAAAAGAAAAGCATAGTTCATAACCAACAAGAGTACAAGACTAAAGAGCTTTGGTGATGCATAGAGCATTAAAGTTGAAAATAAAAACCAAGAAAAGAGCTTAACATCCATTGTTATTCACCAAGTTAAACCACATACCCACATAAAGTTCAAAACAAGCAACTATAAAAAGCTAAACGCACACATAAAGGTTATTTATATCGAGTTTTTGGATTAATCTCTTTTTCCATTGATGAGATCCAAGACCACACGAGTAATACTTCCGTTGTTCTTCTTCAAAAGCTTTCTGTTTGCTTCTTCATCGGCAAAGCCCTAGTGAAAACATATCACTCATCAATAAAAGTACAAAAAACATGATAAAATAATTAACCAAAAAACGCTCACCATTTCCTCCAGCTCAAAGAGCATTGGATCCCACTCTGAAACACCACAGAGATCATCAATCGTTTTCTCAATATCGTAATTGTTCCTCCTTAAGATTTCCTTGTTCAAATCCACCTCATCAAATCCCATATGTTCCAGATCCTCCAAAAGCAATTGCTCCTCGTCACTGCTTATACCTTGACTAGATGAACTCGATGGCTGCACAACTGCCACCATGGAAGATGAAGATGAAGATGATGGTGCACAACTAACAATAGTAGCCGACATTACAGAAGAATCCATAGAAACACCAGACTCCTGAGTTACTACTTCCGTAAGAGAACTCTCCACTTTTGTAGTATCCAATAAGCCTGGAAGAGAACTCAAAGCGGTTTCCACTTTTGGAGTATCATAAAGTGGAGGTATAAAAATCAACACCTCATCTTCATCCTCATCCTCATCCTCATCCTCATCCTCATCCTCATCCTCTTCCTCTTCCTCTTCCTCTTCCTCTTCCTCTTCCTCTTCCTCTTCCTCAATAACCGAGTCATAAATGGGTAACTTCATCTCCTGATCGTTATCTTTCGAATCAACAGATGTAGCATCAGAATCTGTTTCCTTACTCAAATTGTTTTCAGAATCATGATTTACAACTTCGTCACGGTTCTTCACAACAGGAGGAAGAATCTGATTAATCGAGGTTTCACCTGATTCCTTAACAGGATCATCAACCTGCATAAAAGATAAACAAATTCAGTAACACGTACACAACAACTAACCATATACATTTTCTTTTAAGTTAATCACTAACTTGATTACCTTAATCATGACCCAAACCTGTTGACCAAACTTTTCACCAGAAGGAGACGCCATTCTCCAGTAGGAAATATAATTTCCCGGAAGTTCTGGGGCAATAAAGTTAACTGCAACGTCAAGCTCCTCGTTAACAGGTACACCAAACAGCGGGATCTGACAAAGGATATAAAAGTTCAGGGGCCTAGTTTGAAAATTTGAAAATTTGAAGCTATGAGAATATAGCAAAGGCTAGAAACCTGAACACGAACAGAATCTGAACTGCCTAGCCGATCTCCGCTAACCCACTGAAGCTGAGTGCCCTGGGGCCAAACGATTGGACCCTTATTCCACATTCTCCAGACTTTGGTGAATTTAGTCGATGGAGACATGATTGTACCATCAGGAACGTTGACATCAAGAAGGAAACCGCTATTTAGCTTAGACCCAAAAACATCAGACTTAGGCAGTGGTGTAGGTGGGACATGTAGTAACTATCAAAAAGTAAATATAACAAGTTAATATAAGCCGAATATAAACTGAAAAGTAATGTTACTAATTAATGTATAACGAAACTACATACGGGATCATAAGGTCTGCTGAAAGGAGATTGCTTTTCCTTTGCATAAATGCAACTTCTACCCAGGTCGTAATTTTCTTTCCTGTAGAAGGAATATAAGTTAACAAAATATGAAGTTAAATATAGACTAGCTACAAATAATCAAAATTACTTACACATTCGACTGGAACCAATCCCCGGTTAATGGAGTAACTCCGCAAAGGTGGCAATGAGCAACATATGGGACTGAACTAGGGTTGTAAATTTTCAAAAACTCCTCATAGTTAGGCCATATGACAGAGTTTTTAGGTGGCATCGCATATGGGCTTTGATTAGTTGCTTTAAACATGCCAGAATCAGGTTTTGGAAAAGTGAACGCCGTCTTCGTCCCCATTTGATTTATTTGTTGGGATTCCTTCTTTTTCTCATAACCCGGATCTTCCTTTTGCTCAAGACCATCAGTAGCTTCCTTATTTTTCCCAGTAGCCCATTTAACAGCACCTATGGTAGCTTTGATTGGAAGCTGAAAAGATTCAACATACGGAGCATGAAACTCGACACCATTTACATCTTTGAATTTTACACCCTCGGTCGCCTTGTTAACATGTATTTCTTCCTTCTTTGAGTTTAAACTTCTAACTTCAGGGGGTTTTGCTGGAAACTTAAAAAGCTGATTGAAGGTTTCAAATTCAAACGGGATGCGCGATTTCAGATAGCTGGAAGTCTGACTTGATTCACTATGGTCAGACTTACTTAGCTCAACAGTAATCCTCAACGGATCCAGAGACTGTTGCACGATATCAAGAAGATCATCGTCGTCAACAAGAGTAACACTATCACCATCTTCATCAACATAAGTCATAGTAAACTCAACACCAGAATCAAAGCTAAAGAAACCACGAATCTTCTCCCTCAACATAGCAACATTAATAACAAGATTCTCATCTTCATCTTCAATAGATGCAATAAAACGCCGTAGTGTTTTCTTAAACTTAACCTACAAAAATATCTCAAACGTTTTTAAAATCCACAAAAACTTCATAAACAGACAACCAATTATAAAACAAGTTTCAGCTGCATGCCTACAGTTTCATTACACAAATTCGTCAACCGTCTCCTTATATACACCGATAAAGCGATTTAACTGACTCGTAGATTAGTATGATAAAAATCACCAAAATTCAAAACAAAGCCATAAAGTAAATAAAAAGGTCTAATATAAAAAAAAGTAATTTTTTTTACAGATCTTAGACATAAACCCTAAAAACAGCAAAAAAAAAAAATGGTACTGATCATTCTCATAACAAGTAATTCAACAAAAAACCTAACCCTAGCTACACAATTTTACCAAATTAGTTTCAATTAGCATGGCGAATATCTATAATTATCAAACGATCAACAAAAATTACATCGAAAAAGAGGGTATATAATTAAACGATCATATCGATTAAATCATGCAAATAAACAAAATTGAAACAAATAAATAATGCGTAAAGATAAAACCTTGATCACAATGGATGAACAAGAAGACATTGTTGAGAAATTGCAGTAATAGAAACCCTAGAAATCGAGAAATTGGGAACAAAGAAATAAGCTCCGATTGAAAATTGGTGATGAGTTTTATGGGATTATGAGTCTTACGTGATATATATATACATACAGACGGTGTATCTATTTATTTAATATTAATATTTATTATTATTATATTTTATTATTTTATTTATTGTACTATTCTTTTTATTTCCGAAAGAGTCCAAATTAGTTTAGAAAACGGTAAATAATTAAAGTGATAACTACAAGATTTTTAACATTGTTAGCTTTGTTTATCCAGTAATAACAAAAATATTCAGTCATTATAATTTTACGGGTAAATATCTGGTATAATTAATTGTAAGTCAAATTTATATATAAATTTTCGTTAAATTCTAAATAATCATAAAACAATACATTATAAGCCCCTAAGACTCATCCAATGTAAATTCGTTGCTTCGACCTTCGCCGTTGAATGTATTTGCGGAAAAGGTAAGAACACGCGAAATCATTACTGTCACGCCATTTATGTATGTCTGGATTATAGTTGTGCATTATGCTACGTAACATAACACGTTTGTGTTATTATTTAATCTAAGTATCTATAAAACATTTAGACTTATTTCTTTAAAATTTGATTTTAAGAAAGAAATTACTAATATACCGTTATCAATTATATTAATATTTTAATGTTGTTTCTATATTAACTAACTATATGTAAGTAAATTAATTCAAATATATAGGCCTAATATCATTCTAGAAAATATATATTAATTTAAATGATAGGAATGTAATGTGGCCAGAATATAATTTTAAGAATTATGTATTAATTTAAACATGACAATGACATGTAGGCCTGAATATTAAATATTAAATTGACTTATATATTGAACTACTATTAATTTATATATTGAGTACTTTATTTAATTTTATGAAATATAAATATCTATATTATATTATAAGCTATTTTATTTTTACTTAAAAGGTAAAAATTAAGTAAAATTAAAATATTTAAATATCTTTTCAGCATTAAATCATTTTTTTCACTCTAAATCTAAATAAGTGGCATTAAAGATGTATGTTTTCAATTTTAAAATGTCTTACAATAATTTTAATGATATTTTATCTTTACTATATTATTATAAATCATTTCATGTACGTTTTTATTTAAAAGTTAAAAAATTAAATAAAGTTAAAATATTAAATTACTCTTTTCAAAATTAAAATCAATTTTTTTTCACTTTAAATGTAAATAAGTGTCATTAAAGATGCATGTTTTTAATTTTGGAATATCTTACAATAATTTAAATTATATTTTAAAATAACTTGATTTTAGAAAGCTGTAGGAATCATCACTACATATAAAGTTTTTAATATCCGAAGGGCTATACTGTAGGTTATTATCGTTATCGCAACGAGAAACGTTACTACTTGTAAAATATTGTTGTTATCGCCTGAAGGACCGAGCCATATATCGTTACTACATAACTCTTATTACGACTCAAAGACCCAAACCAGAAATCATGAGCGCATAATTATTTTTATAAACGTAAAGAGACGAGCTAGAAACCAATACATTCAATATTTATATTACAAGATGAATGAGAAATAACCAAAAACCATTCGTGGTATAATTCTGTTGAAAATAAATTTTTAGTAACCGCTGCATCGCACGGGTTATATATTATGTGACATAATATCGGGTTATATATTATGTGACATAATATGTGACGGTTCCATGTGCACTAGACAACTATAAGATATAAAGCTTTTAGCTCATTGATAAGGTCATATGTTTTAGTTAGTGAGACATTATTATGGCCTTACATATATTTTCATTGGCTATTCATAGGACCATATTTTCTTAACCATCAAAATATCAAATTTAACTTACCAAACGTTAAAATAGCAAATAAATAACAAAAAGCAAAATCCATGATCAAACTAAAAAGGCATATTATATTATTATATTATACATAGATGATCAAAGTTCGATAAAGCAAGTACCGGGGTTATATAGCCACAGCATCAACCCCGTTAACCAGAGATAAAAACATAACAGACCCACACACACACACACACACAAGACCAAGTTCGCAGCAAGACACACACTAAGTCTTCATTACAATTTATTTATTTATAGACGATATTCATTCCTTCAAACCAGACGTTACGAGTTCGATCAAGCTTTCTCTCCATTGATAAGATCCATCACCACACGCTTAATACTTCCATTGTTCTTCTTCAAAAGCCTCCTGTTTGCTTCATTGTCTTCAAAACCCTACCAAGAAAGATAAAAACAATCGTCAACAGAAAATTAAATAAACCATCAACATTAACAGATACGACAAAACCATATGCTCACCATTTCCTGCAGCTCCTCGAGCATTGGGTCCCAGTCAGACACACCACAAAGATCATCAATTGATTTCTCGAGATCATAGTTGTTCATCCTCAACACTTCCTTGTTCAAATCCAGCTGCTTGAATCCCATATCTTCAAGATCCTTCACAAGTGCTTGTTCCTTATCAACACTAACTTCCCGAGTAGCAGAAGCTGACGCTAATGTCGGTGATGATGGTCCGGAAGCACCCATAATAGGCGCCATAGCCGAGAAGTCCACCGTAGGATAACTTATTGGCTCAAAAGAACCAGTATCCATTCCTACTGTTGGATAGAAACCTGAAGAACTCACAGGTCCAGTTGGCAGAGAAGCCAAAGCAATTTCCACTTCGGTGGAATTGAAAACAGAAGAGACAGCTGGCGGAGTTGGAGAAGAAACAGTATTCATAGGGCTATCGATAATCAGGGAGTCGTTAGTAGGAAAATTCATCTCCTGATCCTTAAGTTGTGAATCGGTAGCAGATGGATTTTCAGACCCGGTGACCTTGATATTATTGTTTCCAGAAAGGATTCTATCCACCAAAGGATGGTCCTGATTAGCTACTTCTGGGCAACTGACAACAGGTGGCAGATTCAGATTGATCGAGGTTTCACCCATATCCTTCATAGACGCATCAACCTGGATTAAGACCCAAACACGTTGCCCGTACTTCTGTCCAGATGGAGACGCCATCCTCCAGTAGGAAACATAACGACCAGGAAGTTCTGGAGCAATGAAATCAACTGCAACGTCAAGCTCCTGGTCAACAGGAAGACCATCCACCGGGATCTAAAGAAAAAGAAAGGTTAAGGCCCAATTAATAGTATAATAATAGAACAAAAAGGTAGAATTAGCTACAAACCTCAACATCAACAGAATGTGAATTGCTTAACCGATCTCCCCCAATCCAGTGAAGCTGTGATCCATGGGGCCAGATGATGGAACCATTGTTTCTCATCCTCCAAATCTTAGTGAATGCAGTAAAAGGAGCCATAATGGTACCGTCAAGAACGTTAACATCAAGAATGAAACGGCTGTCTAGCTTAGATCGGGGAAGCTTAGAACCAGGAGCTCTGAAAGCATGAGCCAGTGTTGGAGGTGGAATACGGTAAGACTATCAATAAACAAAACATACACACACTAATTAGTATCACATAACTGAACAATAAAAACAAGTTAACTATTGACATGTTAAGAAACAACATACAGGATCATGGAGCCCTTTGAATGAAGCATGATGCCTGAAACCATTAGTAGGGCGATCAATCCTCATGTATTCGGCAGCATCTCCAGTTCCAGCAAAGCATACGCTGCACAGGTCATAATCGACTTTCCTGCAAATGGAACACAAGTTAAAATAAAACAAAATGAACTTACATTAGACACTTTAGCAATACAAACAGCTGATCATTGCTTACACTTTTGACTTGTAACGAGGGCCGGTTATGGGATGAACACCACAACCATCACAACGAACACCCCTGTGGAAAACATTGCCTAAACCAGTGTTATCAAGGCTATATCTCTTCCAGTGCGGACTGCGAGAATGACGATGATGACGCCCACGTGACTCAGACTCGACTGGTAAAGGCATACCACCAAATGGACATTGATTTGTTGCATTCAACATCCCCTGAACCCAACCCGAGTATCTGCCAAAATCATTAGTCACTTCTTTAAATTCAGTATCTGTCTGAGTTTCCACTTGCTTCATCCGAGCATCCAGTTCCTGCTTCTGGGTGGCCATTCGGTCTTTAAGGTGTTGCCTCATGGAGTCAACCGTTGGAATAGCATAACCAGCTGGCCTCGATCCACTGCTTTCATCTTTTTTCTTCTCAGAGCCAGAAACATTCTCAGCAGCAGAACCTTCCTTTTTCTGAAAGTAAGGTTCATACTGAAAGTAGGGTTCATTAAGATCACCTTCCTTTTTCTGAAAGTAAGGTTCATACTGAATGTAGGGTTCATTAAGATCACCTTCCTTTTTCTGAAAGTAAGGTTCATACTGAAAGTAGGGAACATTAAGATCAACACCTTTCGAGGGCGGCTGGACCTCTTTGAACTTAACACCTTCAGTTGCGTTTTGAACCAGCTTATCTTTCTTCTTCAAGTTTGAACTACCAGCTTCAGTGTTCTCATGAACCTTACCGTCCTTAACAGTCGACGATTCAGAGTTCACATTTGACGAACCACCAGTAGGTGGGTTCCCCTTCGAGCTCCCCAAAATCTGGTCCACGTAAACCGCTGTCATCTTTTCAACAAGATCAGCAACAGCTGGAGAAGAAGCTGTCGCTTTAGACGCCAAATCAAGAGGCAGATTAGCAAGAACTTCACGAATAGGTTCTTGAACAGACTTCAACATATCAGAAACCCCAGAGTTCAAAGTTGAAAACGGAAACTGATTCTGTGGTGATCTCACGGGAGTAGAATTCTCATTCGATCCAACCACCGGTTTACTCTTGTTTAAGCTCACAGTAATCCTTAACGGATTCAGAGACTGTCGCACAACATCATGGAGATCATCATCATCAGCAAGAGTAACAACATCACCATCTTCATCAACATAAGTCATAGTAAACTCAACACCAGAATCAAAGCCAAACAAATCGCGAATCTTTTCCCTCAACATAACAGTGTCAAGAGCAAGCTTCTTGTCATTGATAGACGCATTAAAACGCCTAAGTGTTTCGCCATACTTTACCTGTATAAATTACCACAAAACACATCAATAATTTACCAACAAAAACCAAAAAAAACAACTTTTTCACAAGATAAACTCGAAATCGGCTAATATAAATTAAAATTCCATATAACAGACCTTATATTTTTTCAATTAAAACAAAACTGATTATTAAATTAAATCAACAAATAAATAAATAAAAAAACAAAAAAATACAGATAAAAATAAAATTGTCTGAAACCCTAACTCTAGCTTCAAAATACCTAATAACCTTTGATTCACATAAAAATTCTATATAACAATGATAATAAAAATATATAAAAACAAACAAATTACGAAATAATAACGAAAAAATTAACCGATCATAACAATTAAAGCATGCAATTGCAAAATTGAAACAATAAAAAACGTAAAAAACGAACCTTGATAACAATCGAAGACATGCTTAGATAGTGAAGTGGATGAAACCCTAGAATTGAAAAAAAAAAACGGAAAAATGCGAAACTGAAATAGGAATTTGTATGATGGATTGTTAAATTGATGAAATTAAGGATGATTAGGTTAGATTAGATTGGATTGGATTGGATTGTGAATTGATCGGAACGCGTAGCCGTAAGCCGCGATTGCTGTGATGATTATGGAAAACGAGAGGTGTGTGTGAGGTGAAGGGGGTGTATGTATATATATATAGATATAGGAAATGTGTATCTATAATTAATTAATTAATGAATTTATTATTATTGTTGTGAATATTGAATATGAATATGAATGTTGTTGTATCTTTCTTCCAAAGAAAACTTTGGAAAACTACTACATTAAGATAACCATAAGTTTTTAATTTTTAATAGTTTTATTCAACTATTTGAATCAACATCAAAATAAACTTTTCTTTTGTTTTTATAAATAAAAATATGGTTTTAAACGGTTGTGTTTATACTTATTATTTGTTTTTTTTGAGATTTTCTTTTTTTTATTATTCAAGTTTACATGGCTAAACCAGATGAGTTGATGTAGATATATCGATAGAAATTTGAGGTGTGAACCAGTAACCCGTATTTGTGACCACGTAAAATACTTTTTAAGAAAATTAGGTTTGATATGTATCGGTGTATCATGACTTCATTCGATCGGCTTTGATCAGTTGGCCGACTAATCCAGTGAGCTAATGATCCAACCGATTTGATGGACTATCCGAGTTTGAAAATATAGATCATTCTATTTATTTACTAGGATAGTATACAACTTTTATTTTAAATGTGAATGTATTTTAATTTAGTTCTTCATGATATGCTTTTTAAATAGTAGTCATATTTTATTAGTTTTAAATAAATAATAAATATAAAAAAGATTTGATATGGATAAGGGGGTATGTTAGTCAATATCTTAAAGTTGAACGTGGGGAGAAAGTTTTAATAATTAATAAACTTTGAGGGCTTTCTTGTATAAACTAGAAATCTGCAAAAAAGAAAGAAAAAAAAAAGACAGGAGACCCATTTCTATTTTTTCACAATAATTTTGCGACCATAAGATATTAATATTTTCTGAATTTTATAAAATACTGAAGCAAGTATATATATCAAATCGTGAATGTTTTTTTAACTACTTGTAACTTGTTGATGGAATCAAGTGTTCCATATATGTTTCTTCGAGACAGATTTTTCTAAACCAACTAAGACCAATCCAAATTGCTTATAAGCGATATCAATATGAATCATCTAATTCGCGGTTGCGATATATCTCAAAGATGTATTGTTCTTAAGAGTGCATCTCCTACATATATAATGTATATTCTTTTAATTAGTGTTAACATCAAGCATGAAACTTCCTCGTAGTTAATATATGAAACACACAACACACGGTATAGATCATAAGTTAAATAACTGGTTTGAAAGGAAACTTTAAGATCATAAGTTAAACACCTTATTTGAAATGAAAAAAGATCAAATTTTTCAAAAAAGTACATGTCAAGAAACAGTTACATGAAGTTTTAATCACACGCGACCGCTACTAAAACGTACAATTAGTCATCGCGGACGAATGATTATCATTCTACAATGATACAGGAATGGAGAAAAATAGCATTAAAATAAAATTCATTCATATCATCAATCATATGATCATCCAAAATAATAATAAGTATAAGATCTCATAATTAATATGCATAATGTGAAAACAAAATAATATCATACTAACAATTCCTTTATGGTTTAAGGGAACCTCAACGTCCCAAAAGTAGGCGATTCAGCGTTTGGAACTTGTTGCCCAATACCATCAACACTTAATGCACCACCATTAGGGGTAGGGGCAGGAGGTTGGATCATCGCACCAATCATAGAGGCAGCAATCTGAGTAAGGTATGCAGCCTTTTGCAAAAGCTCAGCAGGCCCTGGAACGGGTTTCGGATTTCCAGAGTTAACTGCTCGATATGGAAGCTGTTGATGCTGTTGTTGTTGAGGCGGTTTTGGAGTTGGAGGATGAAATTGGGGCTGTGATTGCGTTGGTGGATAATTAAACCCAGAGTTAAAGGTTTGATATTGGTGAAGTTGTTGTTGTTGTTGAAGTTGTTGATCACGAAGAATGTCTAGTGGTCTCAGGAGTCCAGGAGGTCCGTTTGGTCCGACAATGTTGACATTATTTAACTTGACATTAATCTTTAACGGATTTAAAGACTGTCTAACAACATCATGGAGATCATCATTAGTAGCAAGAGTAACAGCATCACCATCTTCATCAATATAAGTCATAGTAAACTCAACATCAGAACCAAAGCCAAAGAGAGTGTAAATCTTCTCCTTCAACATAACAATGTCAAGATCGAGTTTTTTGGCATCGTTAACAATCGCATTAAGACGACAAAGTGTTTCCCCGAACTTAACCTACAAATAAATATCAACATTTTTGCTATAGAAAAATGAAACAACCAAAACACAAAATATATTCAAAATCGTGCAACTTTCAAATAGGCTGTTTAATAAACAAAAGAGAGTCTGCCACTCTCCTATAGAATGAATCACCCACTATTTACTCCTTACAAAATAGTTCAACACGAGTATAGTACATGACCTCTCGTATTCACCTAAACGGTTACATATGAGAGAATCTCAATCCTTTTAGAGGATTTCAACAGGTCGGTCGGTCATTCATGCTAAAAGTACTAATTTTGTAAAATTCAATAAGCGGGTAATTTTAAACACAAACATTACTTCTTATACATTAGGTTTTAACTATATACGGTTGTATTAATCGTCCTCGTCACAAGTAGCTAACAAAACCCTAACCCTAGCCTTTAAACAAATAATCTTCTAGTCACAAGGCTAATCCCTATAATATAACAATCTAAACAAACTGAAAACAATTAAAAAAACAATGCCAGAAAAAGGAACACAACACTTAAAACTAGCACAAAATGATTTGTCAACATGACCAACATGAGGATAACTTGAGAAGATCTTAATCCGTAAAACCGAAAGAATAATAAAAAAAGGTGAAAAGAACCTTGATCACAATGCAGGAAGAAGCCATTGTGGAGATAAAAACCCTAGAAATTGAAAATATAGAAATGGATTAAAACTTTGTTTAACCGAATATATAGTAAAATTAACAATCCGATACGTTAGGAGGTATATATCTATATCTATAGAACCTTTGTGGACTATAAAGTTGAACTTAGGGAGAAAGTTGTATACTTTCATAGTGAATTACGGAGTATATAAGAAATATTAGGGGTTATTTTATACGTATTATTTATAAAAGTTTTTTAAAAAAAGTTAAACCTTCTCACTTTGTTATTTTGCCTTCATTCTATAATAGCTTATCAAAAAGATAGAATTAATTATTTGTTTCTTATTTGTGGCTGTAATTAAAAAGTGTTAATCATATCGTATGAGGTAAAATTATTTCTTATTTGTTTTGATTTTTCGTTTAGAACGAATACAGCATCCAGTATATTTATACAACTTAAAACATAAAAGTAGGAGACGTGTCATGAACTTCCAATTCTTTTTAGGAAGGTTTTAACATTAGCCTTGTGCAAATTTGATCAAAACCTATTTATTAAAGATGGAAAAATGGACTAACATAAATAGATTGTATTTTTCTTTATCTATTTAAAGTTGGGTAATGAGGTATTGCATAATTGTTATGATATTTCTTTGAATTAATTTTCATAGAATTTCATAATAAATTTTCAATAACAATAAAAGAAACTTGGGTTACTTTAGTTGATATTTTCGTTCAAAATTCGATTTTACGATTTCAATCTTAATTAAAAGATTAAATTACACCGTTGGTCCCTATAGTTGTACCAATATAACTAGTTTGGGGTTTTTTCTTAAAATAATTACACCAAACGTCCTCATTGTTGTAATTCTGTTACGCCGATGAACCAAAATACTAACGTCCGTTTATTTTTAACGATTTTTTCAACTCATGAGTTGCACACGAGTGTATTTTTGTCATTTCATCTTTAACTTAGACTTTTGATTCCTTCCCACTCACTCACTATATCAACTCTCTTCCATCATTTATCCCTTTCTCTCCCACATTTACCAACCACCAACATCTTTCTTACCCATTTTCCATTTCTTTTTAACAAGATTCACCATCCAAATCAAGCAAACTTATAACAAACTCATTAATTTTTTGCTAACCAAATTCATCATAATAACAACAAACTACCTCACACCTTTAAAGATAATTGCAACAATATTTTAGAAACCTAAATTGATATCTAATACTTCACCCAATCCGCACCACCACCACCATTTCGAAAATAAGCAATTGAAAACGAATTTATACTATAAATATCTTAGTGATTTAGTCTTACTCCTACAATCCTTATGATGATTTTCAGCAATTTTCTGGTGGGTTTTAGTATGTAAAGTACAAGAAGGTTTTTCGGTGACCCGTATCTATATTTATGGCAACGAGATATACTAGGTCAATGGCTTATGATTGTACGGTGGGTGCTTAATGGAGATGGGTGTTGTGGAGATGGTTTTGAACTTTGTAACCAACAAGATGTACCAGGTTTTGAACTTTTTACGGTGGGTTTTAGTATGTAGTACAATGCCTTTGTAGATCTCAAGTTTACATAAGATTTTCAAAGCATTTTTTGTGACTACGGTGGTTGGAGCCGGTGATGTCGGTCGGAAAATTGTGGCGGTGACGAGATTCGGAGGAGGTGGCGGCCGGTATTTGTGAGAGAGACAAGAGAGATAGTAAGGTTGTTTCTTGATTGGTTTTGAACTTTGTAAATAGTTATAGTTTATTTTATTAAAATAATTTTTTATTATACTAATAATAAATAATTATAAGTAAAGGAACTAAAAGTGTAAAATGGCATAAATACCCTCGTGTGCAAGTCACGTGTTGATAAAATCGTTAAAAATAAATGGACGTCTGTATTTTGGATCACCGACGTAATAGAATTACAACAATGGGGACGTCTAGTGTAATTATTTAGAAAAAAACCTCAAACTAGTAATATTTGTACAACCACGGTAAGTAACGACGTAATTTACTCTAACTAAAAAAAGGATTACGTAGAATACCACGGTCACAATACATCTCGTTTATGTTGATTAAATGAAGATGCCACCTGTACTATTTCATTAGTCAATTGTATACGTTAGTCATATAGTTGTCAAATGTCAAAAGAGTTTACTATCGTTTGTTGATCGAGAGGAGGTTACGCCAATCAAGTTGTTCTTGAAATGGTATCTCAAACTGTGATGTTGTCCTCACATATTTGTAAAAATCATTCGGTCGAATCGATAAATCATCAAGTTAAAATGTAATTGTGTTTTTAATTAAATTGACGTCAACCTTTATGAATGTAAAAATTCAACTGTCAGTTTTAAAACAAGCAATCAGTGGTGTTCAGTGATCTGGTTTGATACGTAGTAGTCATATTATCAGTTATTAGTTAGTTTAACCGTTTAAAAAAAAAAAAAAAAAAGAAGAGGAAAGACTAATATATAGTTTAAGGATATTGTGCTTCTTGATCATATTAGATTAAGAGCTTTTAGAGGTTAGTTTGTTAGTACTTAAATGTCAGAGTTGATAAAATAGAAAAGCTAGTGTTTTTCTTTAAGATTTCAAGTATTTTGGCATATAATCAAGATAGAAAATCCTCATTTATCAACAGAGTTTGTTTTACACATAATCAAAATCATTGAAAAGCTACTAGTGGCTTCATGCGACCATAGTTGTCGGAATTCTGCTACCATACACTCTATTCATTGCCTTTTCCGCCTGCAACACACACTTGACATGAGACTGATTAAAACAAAAATGTATGTAAAAAGCTAAAAAAACGAATAACTGTAGACCCTACTTCTACTTCCCAGTTCGTATGAGCGGTAATAACTAAAAGCAGCAATGCCTGAACCCCACTCCCACAAATGATCCCCATCCACAAACCCTGGAAACAAATTTTCTCAAATTAATCTCCAAAAAAGAAAAAAAGACGAAAAGGAAATCGTGCATCACCTTCCCTCCAAAATTATACGCAAATGTTAAAGTCATGGCGCATGGAAGGCCAACGAGGTAATAAGCTCCAAGGTTCACCAACATGCATATCTTCTGCCAACCACATCCTCTGGCAACGCCTTTTTTAATGACCACATTAATTAATGAATGTTATGGTTGAATGAGATACTTAAATGATGTATTTAGAGAGAGGTCAACAAGTTTAACCTGATAATACGCCTTGAATTCCATCCATTATGTTAGATAGAGCGAGCACGGGCATAACTATGGACATGTAACTCACGACTTCAGCTTCATCTGTGTACAATTTGCCCCAAACCCCACGGGCACCCATAAGAACTAGGCCAACTATGAGTACTTCTGTGATGACTAGTGATAAGGCGATCCATACAGCAAGTTTTGCAGCTTTGTGATTTCCTGCTCCCATTTCATTTGAAACTCTTGTGCTGTTGAAGTGTTGATTATTAAAAAAAGTCAGGAGGTGACGACAAAATAGGTGGGTTTGGTCATGGTTTTGGTTCTCAATTTTAGTACATAGTTAAAACATAAGAATTCCCCTTTGACTGACTTTCAACTCGATTGACATATTTCATAGTTTAGCTAAGTTTCTAAATCTGGAATCTTTAAACGTACCTTACTGCATTCCCGAGACCAAACGGGATTCTGAAGGCCAGTGAAATCGTGCTAAGGCTTATAGACATCATTGATGTCTCCAGCTTTGGATTTGGAAGAATTCCGGACAGTAAAACCAGAAATTCATAAGACCAATACTCCAAGCTTATATGATAAATAAAAAAAGGTATAGTTTAGTTACAAAGAAGGAAAGATTAAAAAAGATAGCACCAAGTCAGTCAGCTTTGAAACTAACCAGACCATGAGAGCCGAAGGTATGCCTAAAGTAAGAAATCCCACAAGATCACAAACACCGTCTTTAGAAAAACCAGTCCATGTTCTTTCACACGTACTTGAGAACTTAATATAAATTCCCAAAATCAGCACGTTAAACCAATACGAGATGGCAACAGAAAGAGCAGCACCCGAGCTACCAAACCCAATTCTAGAAACCAAGATCCAGCAACACATGACATGTACCAAGCTTGCAAATCCCGTGCTTATAATCAATGGCTTCGGGTTGTTTTGAGTCTGCAAGAATCTGATCTGGCATTGGAGTAGACCGTATGGAAAAATGCTGGGGATCAGCCAACGTGCGTAATTTCCGGCTTCTTCTGAGATCTCTAAATCTTGCCTAAAAAATATAAAGATTTGCATTGTAGATGCTAAAATGAGGGAAATGGGAATGCCCATAAGCAGTAGTACAACCATAGCTCTTTGTAAATGTACACCAAGCATTTGATAATGTTGTGCCCCATACGCTTGACCACAGAATGTTTCTAGTGCACCTCCCATACCCATCTGATAAAAGAGAAATCGATTTTAAAATTTACCCAGAAAAAGAAGGTATATAACAGTTAGCAATAAATGCATATGCAAGTTTGAATGAATTTACTCAATGAAACAGGTCAAAATAAGTCCAAGTTGGAATGGATCATGTTTTTGGTTCTGGTCAAAACAGTCCATGATGACCGGCCAACACTTTTCGCCTGTTCTTAATTTATCTAAAAAAAATAATGAATCTGTTAATTTCTGCTAATAGATTTATATTACTAAAAAAAAGACGTTAAACGACTTTCAGCCTGTTTTTTCCCATTTTACATGTTCCCCATTAAGCTAAAAAACTATTGGAACTACTTGCAATAAAACACAACCCATGTTGACCCATTCAATCGTTCATACATAAAGTGATGTATATGGAAACATTTGTTCCTTACAGATGTTTTTCTTTACCATGAAGGAGAAACCGGTGACACTGGCGAAGGAAGTGGCCATAGACGCACCAGAAAGGGCGAGCTCTCCAAGATGGCCAGTGAACATGATTGATGTTAGTAGAAAACTATACTGAAGTAAGCTAACCACAATAAAAGGCCCTGCTAACATCACTTGTTTCTTCACTTCTGCCAAAAAATCCGGTATGCTAAACTCCAATCGGTATTTAGATTCTGGGATAACAAGAGAAGACCCGAGAAGAGGTTTGAAGTACTGATCTTGATCCATTTCTCTCGGGGTTTCTTCGTGGTTATGGAACTTAAATAGAAAGTCAACAATAAAGATATGAAATGAAATCTAAGAATGGCATGTGTTGTTTTGTACAACTAACAACCTGGTCGCCGAAAAAAAGGCATGAAAAAGACATTAAATGGGTCTTACTAAGAAACTTAAGACATTTTTCTTTTGATAGCTCCTAATAAAGAATACAGAGATTAGTGGACCAAAAGTAGAAATGGCAATGGGTTTGTTTCTAATTGGATCATATAAATCACATAACTTTATAACTATTTATAATACCGAAATGACTAGCTTATTATAGTTGGTGACTCACTTATAGTGCTAATTGGTTACACTTTAATCATATGATAACTTTCTGTATATTTTGAATTAGTGGAGTCGAAAGTAAAAGAAACATGCACCTCTTTTATCAATTGAGAATGTTGATCTTTAGAATCATTTCTCTTGATAGTAATCGACAAAGTTTACTAGAGGTAATACACTAATACATGAACAGATCTAACGGAACATGACAATATTCACATGTAAATAACATAAACAGGATTAATCCACTCTTCGGATTATTATATTTCTATGTACATTTTCTGCATTATGTTTTTTTTTCATGGATCTTGCGTGATGAAGCTCGAGAGTAAAAGATGCTTCTTTCTCTGTACTTTGTTTTTCTTCACTTTTAAGAAATATCATTCATATCGTCATGTCTATCACTTAGGCAAACTTGTACCACCCACCCTATTCCGTGCATTTACAGCCTGAAATAAAAGTGTGAAACATCAATCAGAACTTTAAAACTATAAAACTAACACATCGATATAGGTAAAAAAAAATTGATCTAAATAAAGGTTATGTACCTGCTGTTCCCAGTTTGTTCGCATAGTTATAATCAAGAGAAGTATTGCTTGAAGCCCGCTGCCACCTATGATCCCCATCCAAAGTCCCTGCATTGAAAATAATAATTGTTAATAAAAAGAACGATGTTTAAACAACTAACCGAAAAATAATTCAAAGATATTCTTATTCTTCTTACCATTCCTCCATAATTCAATACAAAAGTCAAGATGATTGAACAAGGAAGACCAATAATGTAATAAGCTCCAAGATTAACAATTGCACCGGTCTTTTGCCATCCACATCCTCTTGACACGCCTTTATTTACGTCAATTAGTAGCCCCACAAAGATTCTGAATGTACAAAATACGGTTCATGAAGTATTATGAAGCTTGAAGCTTTACCTGATAGAACACCTTGAATTCCATCCATGAAGTTGGATAAGGCCAAAACCGGCATGATTAATGACAAATAATTCACAACTTCTTCTTCGTTGGTGAACAAGTATCCCCATATATGTCGAATAGCAACTAAAAACAAGCTTACGAAAATCCCTTCTGTAATAGCCAGAAACATTACGACTCGTGCTGCCAGCTGTGCAGCTTGTGGTCTCCCCGCTCCTAATTCATTTGATACTCTTGTGCTACATAGATATCGGATAAACTAATAAATAACAATCTGAAAGAAACTTTTTTAACAAAAGGTTTTTATTTAATGTACCTTACGGCACTCCCGAAACCATAAGGAATTCTGAAGATCACCGAACTTGTAGAAAGACTGTTGAAAAAGATATTGAGATGGCAAAATATGAAAATATGACAAATACATAGAATCATGCATATTTTACTTTAGCCACTTACTAGAATACCTTACAGACATCATTGAGGTTTCAAGTTTTGGATTTGGAAGAAGGCCAGACATTAGAACGAGAAACTCGTAGGACCAATACTCAGCGCTAAATCACATATAGAAAGCAGATTAATTTTTTTCCGACCTTTCAAGAATTTGATGGTCTTTAAGTGTGTGTTTTGGAAGCGATGACGTGATACTGAATCTTTAGGAAATTATACAATTATATATATATATATATATATATATATATATATATATATATATATATATATATATATATATATATATATATATATATTAGTTTAAATTATAAAAGCACAAATTTCAGACTAACTAACCAGACCATGAGTGCAGATGGTATACTCAAAACAAGAAACTCGCCAAGATTTGTCAAACCTTCTTGGGAAAATCCCGTCCACGTTTTCTCAAAATCACGGGAAAACTTAATATACATCGATAAAATCAACACATTAATCCAATACGAAACAGCACACGAAAGGGCAGCCCCTTGACAGCCTAACTCAAACTTAAAAACAAAAATCCAGCAAACAAAAATGTGAACTAAACTTGTAAAACCAGTGCTAATCATCAATATTTTTGTTTTACTTTGAGCTTGTAAGAATCTGAACTGACACTGAAGAAGCCCGTAAGGAAAAATACTTGGAATAAGCCAACGAGTATATGATCCTGCTAAAGTTGAGATTTCCAAATCTTGACCGAACCAAGTAAAGATAGTGGTGGTGTAAATCCATAGGATAGATATAGGAATTCCCATAAGCATGAGTACAAACATTGCTCTTTGTGTGTGTACACCGAGCATACGATTTTGTTCTGCTCCATAAGCTTGACCACAAAATGTTTCAAGTGCACTTCCCATTCCAAGCTAATTATAACAATAATTTGAAAATGTCGGTGAATGTACAAAATTAGCGATGAAGATAAGTTTTTGTTTGTTTATTTACATGTTATGTACACATATGTAAAAAGAAAGTATATTACCATGAAGCTAAAGCCAGTGACAGAAGCAAAAGAAGTGGCCATTGAAGCAACAGAAAGTGAGAGTTCGTCAAGATGACCGACAAACATAACCGATATCATCTCCAAACTATATTGCAAAAAACTAACTAAACAAAGAGGCCCTGCTAACTTCAGCTGTTGTTTCAGTTCTACAACAACAGCATAACCTTTTTCGCGGTTTGATTTTTGAACAATAAGAGGAATATCAAGAACATTTTTCGAGTTTTCTTGATCCATTTCTAGCTACCTCCTCAAAGTATAATAATTCTTCTTTTTTTCAACTGATTGCATTTATAGATACCACGGTAGAAGTATTTCCACGCAATTACATCATATATTTTATTTCTTTATGTATATTATATTATAGTTTTCACAAAAAATGATGGTGAATGGAATAGAAAATTATAAATATAAGTTTAACTCTTTAATTTATACTAAAGACAAAAACACACAAATTTATGTACACTTAACGAGAGATATGTCATCCTGTTATCATGGATTTTGCTCAAGAAGTACTGTACTAAATATGGATAAGTATAAGACTATTATAAAACATGTAACCGGCCATACGGGGTTCGACTCGGTCCTTCAACTTTCCTATTCTTAGATTTATCCAATATATGATTTCAATCCTTACAATCTAGTTATATAGTTATAACTTCATTAATAAGATGATACGTTTAAATCGGTTAATATGTCATGATACAGTTAGCTTCTTCTTTCTTGTGTCAAAATCAGTTATATCTCATCAGAAAAAGTTTTTTGATGATTAACTAGCTAGTTACTTGGTTAGAATCTTCTATTGCATATAAAAGTACTAATACAAATTTTTATATTCTATTACTGAGAAATGTTATATTTCATGGTCTCCGAATGTGGAAGGTGTTGGTCGCAATAGTTGGATCTCGATTTGGACCCAATCACTAGAAAGTCGCGGAATTACTTTAAAGTGAATATAATAACACTCAAATAACCGAATGATTGATATTATTAAGCTTACGTAAAGGTTTACAATACGAAACAATCGATTACAAAGACTTTAGACCGTTCGGAAATGGTGTTGCGCAAGGTAAGCTCTCGGGTTGCGTAACACACTATTTTCTCTCTAAAAAGGTTGCATTTATGGCTAGTAGTTGGGGTATTTATAGTGTTCATAAAACCCTAACTTGCTACGCAACCGCAACACTATAAGAGGTGTTGCGCAACTCACGTGTTGCCTGCGCAACTCACGTGTTGCCTGCGCAACTCACGTGTTGTGTGCGCAACACGGTGCGTAACATCCCATAAATGTGACAAAATGTTTTACAACTCGATCTATATACATCTAAGCTTCACGGCATATTTCTAGACTAAGTACAAACTACAAACAGTGACGAATATGCTCCAACATAAGCCCATAGAAAAGTCTAATAAAGATCCCTACCAAATGGTTTCAGAAAGAAAGACAAAATCGACACAATTCCTCTATAATTTCTTCATTAACGCTTAGAAAGCAAACGAGCCCATTTTATTTCAATACATTGTCCTTAAATACATGGAATAAAATTTAGCATTTTACATATACCACAATATATATGCATCCTACCTGCAAAACTTTACATACATGTTTTCAGGTTTGGTTTTTGGCTTGGAAACATACATTAAAACACGTAATTATCAATAACGACAAGGCGAAATGAAGAATAAAACGAATTCAAACTACCATCTTTGGATGTTATAACTTCTTATAACATGATCATAGTCGATGAGTGAGGCAAGGATACGTTGCTTGTTCTGGCCCAAAAAACAACGACGTAAACCAACCAGCCTGTGCCTGTTCTTCCCGTTCCCACATCATTCTTTTCTCTTCTTCTACAATTAAATCATACAACCTTTTGCTCATAAAAACCTTCACAGCTTCCACACCTTCCTCCACTACTTCCGGTGGTGGGATCATCAACGGGTTTTGGTCTGCCACAAGTCTAGTCAGACTCGCAAGCCGCCCAAATGTAATAGGCAGTTGAGAAATCTGATTGTTACAGATATCGAGTTCTCTTAAATGAGTCAAATTACCAATTGTGTCAGGGAGTCTTGTAAGGTCGCTAAAGTTACTTCCAATGTTAAGAATCTCGAGTTTTGTTAGCCTTCCAATGGAAGGTGGCAACCCTTTGAGTTGATTGAAGTGCACATCGAGGATTTGAAGAGATATCATTCCGCCAATGGAGGTAGGAAGAGAGCGTAACTTGTTTAAAGGGATTATAAGCTTCCTTATATTCACCATTTCATAGCCAATTCTGGAGGGCAGATATGTAATCTTATTGAAACTGGCATCAAATTCTACTAATGATCTGAACCAATAATTATTTTGTTGTTATTAAGATTAAAATTACGAGCCAGAAACACAAATAAATTAATGAAAGTTATTTATTAATTTACCTGCATTTACAAATGCCATCAGGCAAGAAACTAAGTTTGTTGCGAGAGACGTTTAAAATCTCCAATCTCTGCAACGAGCCGATGGCATCTGGTAGTGATTCAAACAGATTAGCAGAAAGATTAAGCTCCTCAAGGCTTTCAAGTCCAGCAAGTGAATCAGGAATAGCCTGTTTTAATGCACCAAGAACTGTAAGCGAGTTGTTGAATTCTTTTGATTTGTTGCTAAATAGTACCAAATTACAACAACGATTAAAATTTCGTTTTAATAATACATACAAAGTATTCAAGAGAAAGCTATTAAGGTCATCCAAATATTAAAACAAATTTAGAGGTCACCTAAGTAAATACTTAGTTTCATTTACGCCAAATCCGCCATAAAAACTTTGAATTGACAAGATACCCTTTAATTTAGAGTGTTTCTCGTATCTAAAGTTGGACAATTACAAAATGACCTTCAAGTCGAAATAATCAACTAGAGATGAATAGTTAAAGTATATTTGAGTCGATTCAGATGCATTTTTTTTTTTATAATTTTCATATCCAAATGTGTTGATCTTAAGATTTATGTGCATTTGTCATTTCTACAGTTTCCGACAAAACTTATCTACACTACTAGCATAAACTAACCATAAGTTTGTTGGACGATAGATTAAGAGAAACCAATGTACGAAGCTTTCCAAAAGCTTCAGGAATAAAAGGCAAACGTCTATGCGATAAATCAATCCGTTCAACACCGTTAACCAATGCATCCTGAAGTATATCAGCCATTTCCTCTTTAACCTCTTCAGCAATAGTAGGAAGCATATTCGATATTTTCTTATCTAGCGCATTCAACTTTCCTGCAGCTTTCGCGGTATCATACAGCTTCTGCAACCTCCTTTCGGCCACAATCAACAAGTTACTATACGTTTCATGCATCTCATCCAACGAAATCAAAGCTTTAAACATTTGTTTCTCTCTTTTCGCATACCTACGCCTCTTTTCCACCTCCTCCACCTCACTTTCTGACAACGCAATATCATCAAACTGATCAAAAGCAAACGGTGATTCCTCCGCTTCTGAATACCGAAGTCTTGCAAGATCCACGGTTTCCGGATCCGGACGCTCACCGAGCGTTTTAATAACCGAACGAATTTGAGAAACTTCAACAACCACAGCACGAATATTCGCAAGAATATCATCGTCCGTTAAATGAGCTACACGTTCAGCAAGTTCAGTATACGATTCACGTTCAGATAACTCAGTATAGGTCTCAGGTAACGTAGACGGACGTGCTAACCTATCATTCTCAAGCTCCTGTAACTGCCTACGTTTGAAACTCGGTATTTTTGTCATAACATAAGAGAGAATGCGCATCTTCCGAGGACTAGGATTGGGATCCATGGCGTTGAATGAAGGATTTAATGAATGATTCAATGAAGGATTCATTGAATGATTCATTGATAATGATTTATTCAATTTGCTTTTGTTGTTGTTGATCATGAATATAAGATGATGTGGTTCAGAGAGATCAATGAACGTAACGCTTTTGCTGAAATAAAATGTGTTAATTCAGCTCGGTCGCGTCACGCATGTCTCGTCCGAACGGGAGATCGAAAGAAAGAAACAAGGCAACAAAATGATAATTGATTGAAAGACAGCCGTTGTGGCTATTGTTGCATAAATTTCAACAAAAAAAATTGCAACCAGTGTTTTTGGAAGAATAATATTCGTTCATTCATGCCAAAAATAGAGATTTTCGCATTCCGTAGATTTTAAATATTTCTTGTTTCACATATTTGGACACATTTTGAAAAACAAAACTACAAAATATATATTAAAAGAAAAAACTATAGACCATAGATGTTATAACAATTTACCGTGGAATCTACATAATCGTAATCGTGATGTCTGGGTGGCTCTATTAGATGTAACTCGAAGCCCATCTCGAACTTGAGCTAAATCTAATAGGCTTGTAGTTAAGTACGGACATAATCAATGAGAATGTTTTCTTTGATATGTTTAGCGAGTGGTGAGGGGAAAAACAATGAATTTTGACTCAATTGTTATTGTGTATAATCAACTTTGTTTTTTATCAAAAAAAAATCATCAACTTTAGATACGTTGTCATTGTATAAAAACTTAACTTGAAATCTCGTTAGTTTTTTTTATTTAACTTTTTTGTAATTTTTTTTCTTCATGTTTAGGTGTCACATACGTATGTTATCGTCATATACATTGATTTAGGGGGAAAGGTTAATAATTCTTCATAATTAATAAATTTTTAATGACATATACATTTTTGTATAATCAATTACTAAGACCAAATGTTAAAAAAAATGACAAAATAACACGATAAACATATGTTATATCACATATATGTCATTTATCTTTGAAAAAGTTTGCATAGTTATTATATTTCAATATTTAACGAGATTTCAAGTTAACTTTTACCTACAATGACAACGTATCTATAGTTGATGGATTTTGTAAGAAAAAACAAAGTTAGTTACACACAACGACAATTGTATCAAAGTTCGTTGTTTTTCTGTAAAATTTTCCCGTGGTCAGGGGGTCGCAAATAAGCGCATATATATGAATTTAGATACTCGTATATAGGTGGAGAATGCAAACCACTTCAAAAGGGTTTGCAAATACTTACTATATGTGTAGATGTTTCGTCTACAAGTAAATTCATATACATGTTCAGTCTCTGCAAACCAGTTTAAGTCAACTTCCCATGATTTTTGTAAATTGTTTTTAGACGGTTACAATCGCCTATAACTTGTAGAATTCTTAGAAGTTGATAAAGAAAATGAACAAATATAAAACAGGTTGTTCGAAAAGTTTTTTTTTTTTTTTTTTTGATCAACATGTTGTCCAACGATCAACCATAACTTCTAAAAAACTATTTCTAGAAAGTAGAAAGTGATTTCCACTATACATTTAGATAAATATTTAGTTCTTGAATCATGCACCATGTCTATAGCAACGCCAATTTCGAACACGTTCTTCTTGGCGAGGGTTTTCTTGTATTGGCATAAATGAGTGTTTGTTACCCATGGAAATGAAATAATATTGAGTCATTATGTCATCTGCAACAATATTTCTATCTCTATCTCTATATTTAAAGAAAATAGAGTATATTTTGAGCATCTTTCTATTCTAATTTTTTTTCTTCTTTAACTATCTATTTTAAAAATCTTACTTTATAAATTTTTTATACTGATTTAATTTATCTTTATATAAAATAGTTGTTTATTTGAGTTTTGATTTAACTTTTATAATCATATTTAACTAAACATTTTATAAAAAAAAAAAATTGAATTTTTTTACTTGACTACAAATTTTGACGAGAAAATTTGTATTTTTTTTTTTTTACTTTATATGAAGTATGTATCAATATAAATATATTGAAAAAATTAAATTAAATAGATTAGAGGGTTAAAATGATAAACTAAGTTTTTAGATTATGAATAGTGTTCCTCTACATATAGAGGAAAAATTTATATATATATATATATATATATATATATATATATATATATATATATATATATATATATATATATATATATATATATATATATATATATATATATATATGGGTTGGTTCTTGTAAAACAAACTTTAAGGTAAAATAAGTAAAAAAAAATTAAAAAATAATTTATAACGTTAGATATTTTGGATTATCGTTCATTTTAACCATATCTCAAACTTTAAAAAACGAAGTTTTGTTGTACATCATAAAATGTGTAGTTTTATCGTTGTGCATCAAATTTGAATATTTACTGCACAAAAACAAAGAATTTGATGCACAGTCCCTACACGACATATATTTTGATGCATATCAAAACTTGCTTTTTTAAAGTTTTTTATAATTTAATAAATAAACATAATATAAAATTACACATATAATAAATTATTTTTTCATATTTTTTTACTTATTTTACTTTAATTTTTGGTTTATAAGAACCTCTCTCTCTCTCTCTCTCTATATATATATATATATATATATATATATATAAGGACTGATTCATGCGAGAACTCTTATTTCTGCGAGAACTCTTAAAAAAAGTGTCAATTAACATGTAATTATGTCTATTGACATGTAAAAACTATTAAATGTTATAAATCTAGTAAAAATATAAATGAAAAATTAAAAAAATTGTATAAAATCACGGGTATTTAGAAATTGTTCACATGTGAAAGTTTTTTTTCAAAAAATGAGTTCATATATGAACGGAAATTTTTTACGTTATTTTATACGATCTTTTTTAGTTTTTTACGTTTATATTTACTTGATTATTAATCTCCAAAAGAGTTTGCATGTAAATGAATAAAGTGGATTGTGATTTAACACTTTTTGTGAGAGTTCTCGCAGTTCTCGCAAAAAAAAGAGTTCTCGCATGAACTATACACTATATATATATATATATATATATATATATATATATATATATATATATATATATATATATATATATATATATATATATATATATATATATAGGGTGAGGTTCAAATGAGATCCTCAATTTGTTAGGGATTCAGAGATCCATTTTTCAACCACACATTTTCCCCTTAAATTTTTTTTTTTTAATTTGGTTTTTTTTTTGCTATGTTTCACTTAACTTTTTTTTTCAAAATCATATGTGATTTTTTTGTAAAAAATTGAAATCACATATGTTTTTCAAAAACCAAAATTTATAAATTTTAAAATCACACGTGAATTTTTTTTTTTGGAAAATCACATGTGATTTTCAAAAACCAAAATTTATAAATTTTAAAGTAACACTTGAAATATTTGTTTCTCGAAAATCACATGTGATTTTATAAGCAAAATAGTTTGTAGGTTAAAAATCACATGTGATTTTACCCATAAAAGATTTGTAGATTGAAAATCACATGTGATTTTTAAAAGTAAGGTTGAAAATCAAATATGATTTTCGGAAAAAAAAAACAAAAAAAAAAAAAAAGTAAAAAAAAAGTAAATAAAAGGTAAAAGAAAAAAGTAAAAAAAAAGTTAGAAAAAAAAAAAAAAAAAAAACCCAAAGATATAAGGAAAAATGGGTGGTTAAAAAGTGGATCCCTAGATCTCTAGCAAATTAGGGATCCCTTTTGAACCCCAATCTATATATATATATATATATATATATATATATATATATATATATATATATATATATATATATATATATATATATATATATATATATATATATATATATATATATATATATGAGTTGGTTCTTGTAAAACAAGCCTTAAGGTAAAATAAGTAAAAAAATTTAAAAAATAAGTTATAACGTTGAATATTTTGGATTATCGTTCATTTTAACCATATCTCAAACTTTAAAAAACGAAGTTTTGTTGTAAATCGTAAAATGAGTAGTTTTATCGTTGTGCATCAAATTTAAATATTTACTGCACAAAAACAAAGAATTTGATGCACAGTCTCTAAACGATATATATTTTGATGCATATCAAAACTTGCTTTTTTAAAGTTTGTTATAATTGAATAAATAATCATAATACAAAATTACACATATAATAAATTATTTTTTCATATTTTTTTACTTATTTTACTTTAAGTTTTGGTTTATAAGAACCTCTCCCTCTATATATATATATATATATATATATATATATATATATATATATATATATATATATATATATATATATATATATATATATATATATATATATATATATAAAAAGGAGGTGTTAGAACATAGATGTTTAGAAGAAACATTGGAGATAACCTTAGTTCTATGATACTTCAATTGTATGTATGTGATCCTTTTCATTGTAATATAAGAAATGATATTGTTTGTTTAACATGAGATCATTGTCTAAAAAATTAAACATCTGATTTGTGTCTTACAAATTGTTACTGTTATTCTTACAAGGTTGTCCATTTCATTTAATACGATCTTCTTTTTTTATGTCATCCATGATACATATCGACAGAGAAAAATGGTGCTGATGAGATTGCCATATTCTATCGGTGTGTTTTGGTATGTGTTTCTTAGAGGTCTTTAGGTGTTTTAAGTTTTAAAATTTGAAAATAGAAGTCCTTCACACTTTTTATTTTTTATTTTATTTTTTATGTAAAAATTAGAAGCATTTATTTTCAAAGAAAACCCCTAAGACGATTTAAAGAAAGTTAGAGCGTTTAAACAATAAAATCCATAACAAAAAATATTAGATTCCATAAGTAGATCATTAGTTTTCCATTTGGTCCAGTGTTTTGTTTCCTACTAATCAAATGATTTTCTTTGAAACTCATGCTAATAAATCATTAAATATTGAAAAATAATATTAGTAGATGTGACTTTAGCCATATCTTGTTCTTTTGGGGTGTTTGCCCCGCTACTTATTGGATGTACTTCCAAGAGATTGACATCATTACTTTTTGTTACTGTCTTGCTTTGTGTTTTGTAATTGATTTGAATTTGAATGTGGAGTTTGCATTTCCGCTGACACTATCACTTGAAAATCTTGTATAAGTCCACATTATCTAGTATCATTTTGAATTTAAGAAGTTGCTAATTATGAAGAAAAAAAAGATAAATAACCCAATAATGTTTTTTTTTTTTTTCTTTTTCTATTTGAAAGACAAACTTACATCCACACAATTTTCACACATATGTACATAAATGTCAACAACTGGACTCGAACACACAACATTTATGTTGATGGATCACCACACATACCACTAGGACAAATGTCATGGGTACCCTATAATGTTAATCATAGCTTGAGTAATTCACGGAATATATGGAACCAAAACTTTGACCTTGTTGTTGTTTCATCTTAGCTACCAGACCACAAGATATACATTCTCAGCTCAATGTTACATCATCCAACTCTCTCAACTTTTTCTAACTCTTCTACTCATAAAATACTCAATTCTATCAACTTTCCCAACTCTTTCAACAATATATTATTTTATTTATTTAAATAGTTATAATTAAATAAAATAAATATTTTGACTAAAAGAGAAAAGAAGAAAAAACAATTGAAAGCCATGCAACTTTAAAAAATTCAACAAGTCCATAAACTTGAAAACCATCTATGCCAAATTGAAAATCCAAAGATACATGGTGTACTTGTCAAGTTCGGCCGCCACTTAACCAACTTGTCAAGTTAAAGCTATGCCGCATGGTCTAACTCGATATTGTTGGATGTTATATTAAAACGAAAAATCTTAAAACAAATAAACTTTCGACTTTATTAAGACTAGTATAGTACCCGCGCGATGCATCGGCGACAAGAAACTATATTGTCAAACTTACATTACGGATATATAACTACGGAAATAAAACACAAAGAATGATAAAATACAGAAAAATAAACTGTAAAAAATGAAAATACAAAATTCATTCAAACTTTTGTATTATAACATCTTCTCTTGGTGGTTTGCATCGTGCCTTCATATCCACAACCTATTTTTCAAATAACAAAAGAACATGTCAATCGGAAACTTTATTTTGACAAAGAAAGAGGTCAAAGTATTTACGAGAAGAGAAGCAAGGAGAATTTCTCTAGAAACACCGACAAACAGATAGACTTTTCAAAAGGTACCAAAAAACACCCTAGAGTTGATTCAATATTTGACCATCTCTCTATACAATATGTAAAGAAATATCGGTTTTATTATTTAATAATGTGACAAAATGAGTTTAATTAATTCAAATGAGAAGTGTATTTACAAGTTAGGTTCTTTAATATGTAGAAACATCTCCTCCTACACAAACCATCCATATTTATATTATCACTTAGGTGGTGAGTAGCCCACACGACCTGAAATATGAATACTCTATAATTCTATTTTTTTTAAGGTTCTATTATAAACCTGGTTTATTTCCAAACACGACAAGGACATATTTTAGATCTAAGGCGTTGATAAACTCCCAAGAAGGTTTTTGAGGGGATGATATGACAGTACCTACAGTAGCAATATATGTGTTTTTCCAAGTGTTATTGTCACCAATTATTGTATGGTTAGCCATTGTATATGCTTGGTAACCAATAACGATAGTCTCCCGAATATGCAACATAGAAAAGTATTTATTTAATCTCAATATCATATTAAGGAAAAAGAGATGGAATATAAACCACGTGAGCTTACTTTGGCATCTACTTCGGTATTGTGACTTAATCATGGAAGACTCTTATATTATCGAAAACATGAAGTCCATCATGTGAAATGAGAAGTAAGCACAATTGAAGGAGCTGAATATGATTTGCAGCAACCCAAACATTATGGACCCCATGAATGCAAATTTAAGCATGTATTTGGTCTAAGAGGTAAATGTGAAGAAAACAACACCTAGTGATGAACATCCATTTGGTCTAATTGGTTTTACATGTAAACTTTATGAATGGTGACCTCATTATCGAGAATTGAGAACAAAAAGATCACTATAAAAATATAATTAGAAAAAAAAAATATAAAGAAAAAGAAAAACACCTTTCTGCTAAAAGGAAGAGGTTTAGAGCTTATTATATATGAACAACGAATTATGGAGGGACCTGGGGAATCAACCAATCGACCCGTTTCCTTTTTAGCTTTTACATTTTATCCATATGACTCATTAGAACTAATGCATAAACCGAATCAACCCAGTTGTAATTAAAAGGGTCCAAATCACTTTAAAAGCTTAATCAAGTTATCTCAAAAGATTCATGGTCTCATTTAAATATAAAATCCAAATATGATAACTTTCATACCAAACCATCCGCTAAACACAATGTCAAACACTCATTTGGTTTTAAGATTAACATGGGCTAATAATCGCTTCCAAAAATGATTAATAAACAAAAAAAAAATACTTAATTGATAAAAGGAACTATTCGAGAATCAACTGAATCACTGCAAGTTAAATTCAGCCCACAGATCCCACGAAGGACCCGCACCATATAACATTGAACCCACACGATTTTCAAGATTAATTTTTTTAATTACCAAAAAACCAACTGAAACATTGCAAGTTGAATTTTGTATGAAAATCCATTAGTCAACAATTACACTTAATTGATAAAAGGAACTATTCGAGAATCAATAGTTTCACCGAAAATTACCTTAATAAGCTGAGAAATGAGAATAAATAACAAACCTTTGCAACTTGGTGCTTAAAAAGTGAAACAATTTCGACGCAATCACAAATAACTTTTTAGGGTTCCAAAGTTCTAATAACTAAGTTTAATCGATAAGATTAAGTATCAAAATCGGATCCATGGTCTCTCAAGAGCGTGCCATTTGAGAAAATATTTTCTAGATACGGAGAGAAGGAATTGTTAACGGAAAAGATCGAAAGGGTTGGTTGGGATGAAAGTAGATTGGAATCAATTGAAAAAGAGATGAAGAGTTTAGAGTAAATGATTTATATTTTAGAAAAAATGTTAAAACTTATATACTTTCAAAAAGCATCCAAATAAAACCCCCTTTATATACAAAATATCATTTTCTGTCCCTCCATTTTTCAGTCTTCTTCAGATTACACAACCCCTCAAAAAAATTTCAAAACCGTAACCCTAAAATTCAATTCGATTTCAATAATCTCTAAATTAATCCAATCGTGATGAATCGTTACGATGCCAGAGTTGTTGATGCCGGCTCTTACCATCAACGCCGCAGGTACCATCAAATTTTCAATCTGTATCTATTTGTATCTATTGATCTGTAATTGTTTAATTATATTGAATTATTGTTTAGTAGTTTTGATTTAATTGTTTATGATATTATATGTTGACTTTGTTAGTGATTTCATGGGATTGCCGCCTGCGGTATATGGACGCGGTGGACCGGTTTCGTTCCGAGGTCCACCGGTAGTGCCACCGCCTTCTATAGGCGGTGGACAAGGAGTTGGAAATGGTTTTCCTCCTTTTGAACCTGGTGTTAGGGGAGGGTTTAATGTAGGTGTAGGTGGTGGTGAACGAGGAGGGAGGGGATTTGGTTCTGTTAGGGGTGGTAGAGGCGGTGGTGGACGAGGAGGTTTTGATGGCGGTAGAGGTAGAGGTTTTGATTCAGGTCGTGGTGGAAGAGGAGGTGGTGGTGGTAGGGGTTTTGATAGAGGGAATCGTGGTGGTGGACGAGGTGGAGGTAGGGGATTTGATGGTGTTCGTGGTGGTGGACGAGGAGGAAGAAGTGGTGGATCAAAAGGGGATTTGGATAATATAGCTTTACCGAAACAGGATTTTGGAAACTTGGTACCGTTTGAGAAGAATTTCTATTTCGAGTGTCCTTCTGTAAATGATATGAATGAGCATGAGGTGGCAATTTATCGTGGCCGAAGGGAGATTTCCATTGAAGGGCATGATGTCCCAAAGCCAATCCGAATGTTTCACGAGGCAGGTTTTCCTGGTAATGTTACATTCTCTTTCCTTTCTTATTTTTAGTCTGACAGATTGTTTATCAGTTAACTAACTGTTTTATGTTCGACAGATTATTGTCTAGAAGTAATTTCCAGACTGGGGTTTGTCGAGCCGACACCGATTCAGTCACAAGGATGGCCAATGGCTTTAAAGGGAAGAGATTTAATTGGGATTGCCGAGACTGGTTCTGGCAAGACTTTGTCATATTTGCTGCCGGCTTTGGTTCATGTTGCTGCACAACCTCCATTAGGTTGGTGTATATTTTTTGTTTCATTTGGTTGAGATTTCATTGATTTTATTTATAAAGCTTAAACATGTTATTTTTACTATCGTATTGCCGGATATATTCAGCTCAAGGAGATGGCCCCATTGTACTAGTACTAGCTCCTACTCGTGAGTTGGCTGTACAGATCCAACAAGAAGCTGGAAAGTTTTCGACACAGTCTAGAATAAGAAGCACTTGTATATATGGTGGTGCCCCTAAGGGACCACAGATTCGTGATCTTCAAAGAGGTACTCTAATTGCCATTATATTCTGTCCAGACTCTGTTTTTGTTTGCACTAAAAGATTTACATTTTAAGTCCATGTAACTTTATATTGTAGGGGTTGAGATCGTTATTTGCACACCTGGTCGGTTAATAGATATGCTAGAAGCCCGACACACAAATTTAAGAAGAGTGACTTACCTTGTCTTGGATGAAGCTGACCGTATGTTAGATATGGGATTTGAGCCTCAAATCAGGAAAATAATTTCTCAAGTATGATAAAGTTATCTATTTGTTACTGATCTGAATAATTCTGCCTGATTTTATTTGTGATATTTATAAGAAATTAGCTTAGTCTAAGTTTTGGTGGTGCATCATTTTGTTTTCAGATCAGACCAGATAGACAAACTCTATACTGGAGCGCAACATGGCCTAAAGAGGTTGAGACTTTGGCGAGGCAGTTTTTACGCAATCCTTACAAGGTTTATTTTTTTTTTTATCTCACGCTATGTAGTATGCACCTTTTTAATCAGATTGCTTATTTCATCTTTTTCAAATTCGATTTCTTCAGGTTATCATTGGATCCCCTGTTCTGAAAGCAAATCAGTCAATAAACCAGATTGTTGAAGTCGTAACAGTTGCAGAAAAGTACACTAGGTATAAATCAATACCTTTTTGCATGCAAACAGTTCAGGTTATTGGGTGTTTGATTCGTGAACCTGTTCTTATTTAGGCTGATTGGACTGCTGAAAGAAATGATGGATGGAAGCAGGATTCTTATATTTGTGGAAACAAAGAAAGGATGTGATCAAGTCACCCGACAACTTAGAATGGATGGATGGCCTGCATTATCCATCCATGGTGATAAAAGCCAAGACGAAAGGGATTGGGTTTTGGCTGAGTTTAAAAGTGGCAGGAGTCTTATTATGACCGCCACTGATGTTGCTGCTCGTGGTCTTGGTAGGATCACTGTGTGTTTAGGAAGTTAATCTTTTTTAGGTCACGGAAATCCTTAAACTTATGAGAGTCGCCGGCTGCTGTCTACTTACCTGTGAAAATAATTTGTGGTTTGGGTGCGAAAGTGGAGATTGAGAGTAATGGTTCTAACCAGAGTAGCATTATCTAGTTGCTAGTACGCATATTCTCATGCATTGAATCATAAAGGATTAGGAAAACTTGGTATTTGATCAGATGGTGAAGTAGAATTTCATACCCTAGGAAGTATGGATTTACTGGGGGGAGGGGGGATTCAGACCACTTTAACGAAACAAAAAGAAGAGGTCAACCGGATAATGTAGACAGTCATGGTGATACATTATGTGGTACCTAAATAACATGAAACCTGAATCAAATAGCTCAGATTTTTTAAAGCTATTATAATTTTTTCTAATATATTAAAGACTCTTATCTCGAAATTCAAAATCTATAATGCATTGTTTCAGAAATACCTGAACTTTCATTTCAGCTTAGGTTCAGATAAGTGAGATGTATTAGTGAGGATTAATTTTGAGGTCTTTATTAATCTTTAGGCGAACGGAACTGTGAAGGCACTACCCCTACGATTTATTTTGCATCATATCAAAAAAGATTATGCCTACATATAAACTAAGTATTATGGTTAATATATGCCTTATTACTTAGTTTATAGTACGATTGTAGCTACTGAAGTCGTAGTTTAACAATGTCATATAAGTAACTACTGATATTTTTTTATTATTATAGTTCTTAGGGGTGTTTGAATGGGCGTCTAGACTGATCGTGACCTTAAGTTACAATAGTAATTTATAAGTGTTTGGCAAAATATGCTTTTTATTGAGGATCAAAATAGTAAAATATGTAGAAATAGATAAGCAGTGGCTTTTTGCCACAAGAATCATTCTAAAACGCATCCAAACACCCTTACAAGGCTTAAACCATATAGTTGTGCGTAGTAAACTAAATTGTCCCTTTTTATAAACAATACAATCTTATCAAACTAAGCTATTTTTACAATCATAAAAAAGCTGTATTCAACCTGGAAATGCATAATTTGTCAAATATCCATATATACTATTCTTTTAAAGTTAATTTGGAACTTCTAGCCAATGTGTGTGACCCTTAAAAGTGCCCTTACCTAGTTAATGTCTGACCAATAAAATTAGGATGCAAGTAGAATGTTTACCGTTATATGGGATCATAACGTAACAGATCAAAGCTGTAATATTTTTCGATAAAGAGGGTGAAGGAAATCACTTCATCTGCTGCCAGTGGTTGTTGGGGTTTTTGACAGTTCTATAAGTTATCGCTGCCCATCCACGGTTATGAGGTTGGTGGTCGTGACAGCCCGGTTGACTCCGACAAAATGAAAGCTTATTTATTTTGTTGGATATTTGGATATGGAATTGGTGAAGTTAGTGGTGGTTGTGCTCCTTATCCCTGCAAGGTTGAGGTGGTAACATTTGATGATTATGTTATATATCTTATATTATGATCTTTGCAGATCTTAGATATGCAGGGATAAGGTTTGCCGTTTCGTTCCAATCTATTTATTTTATACTTTGATTTATTTAAATTTAATTTCTTAATTTGAAATACGTAGATGTGAAGGACATAAAATGCGTCATCAATTATGATTTTCCAACAAGTCTCGAGGATTATGTTCATAGGATAGGACGTACTGGACGTGCAGGAGCTAAGGGGATTGCTGTTACGTTTTTCACACATTCAAATGCAAAGCATGCCAGAGAGCTCGTTAAAATCCTTCAAGAAGCTGGTCAAATCGTTCCTGCTGCATTATCGTCTATGACCCGATCAATGGGTCCTGGAGGTACTTTGTCTATATAAAAGCTTTTAGTTACTTTTTACTTTCTTGCTCCCATGTAAAATTTCAAGGTTCAATACTGATTTGTTTTTTGTTAGTTATTTTAAGATGATGTAATTTAAGAAAAAACGGAAGAAATTCTGCATATGGCTAATGGATTTTGTTGTTATGAAGCAGGTTCTGGTGGGAACTTTAGATCAAGAGGCCGGGGTGGGTTTGGCAACCGAGGTTTTTCAGGATCGAATACTGTTCCTGTTGGTTCAAAAGGGCATTGGTAATTTATATGGTGGTATTTGCTAGTAAACCTTAGTGATTGAAGAATGAAAGGGCATAACTAGTAGAACCATTTCATTTTTTTTCTTTTCTTGTATTACTTAGTGAAGTTTACGCGATTATAGTAGAAAAATCCTATACGATTACAGAAGCGTTTCACTTTTAGATTGTATGATAATGTTTGTTTCTTCGGCTGGAATGTTATTTACTGTTATATATATTTATAGTAATCTAGGCTGAATAAATTTCTGTTTCATGAAAATTACATTATTCACAACTATGAACTGCATTGTTTCTTGATTCCATTTTTAGCTGATAGCAATCAGTCACTGCGTGTGCATGCGATCCTTTTTTCTAAAATCTATTTCTCGGTTGCTAGAAAAAACCTTTTCTAATGGAACCTGTTTGTGAAAGAAATGTGTACGAAGTGATAAATGTTATGATTCTGTTTTTTCTGTTTGACCATTTGACGACTTGTTTGGGAGAGAGTTATGAGCTATCTCATATACTATGTTTTACAACTTGAGAATCGAGTGTCATTGCGAGGATCTGACCGAATTCTGGTCAGTTGATGTTTATGACATTTGACCTTGATAGTTGTAGACCATTTTTGTCTAAATGTTTTTTTAAAACAAACTAGAAGCAAGTTATCTTCATTGACGATTTTTATTGATATGTCACATAAAACTAGAAAGCAAAGAACTATACAAAAGTTGAAAGTTTAATTTTTGTATGGCATATGAAATCATATTTCAAGGAAGAGATTTTGATGATTTCCATATGTATACTAAAAGGTAACCTTAAACAAAATCATACAAGGCTAATGGTAAACCACTAGACTGGATATTGGGAATGTGTCAACCGCTTCAAAGGATACATTGAGTTTCGCTCGATGCATTTTGTCAAGTACGAAACAATCTCGACGACCATCGAGCCCTTACATTGTGTTCTCAAGACTCATTAGTTTAATAATGCAAACCCATTACTTTTAAAATATGGTGGAGAATTAAAAGCAAATATTAGAAATATCATTATATTATATTAAAGGCCAACCCAACAAACACCCAAAGGCCCATTACACAATCTCTTAATAGCCTTATAAATCAAGTTAGGGTTTTCATTTTCTTCTAGTTACTCAAACCCTAACACAGATCACCGCCGCCGCCCGTCAGGTAACAATCGCCGTCGTTAATTTCATCAATTGGTCAATTGAATTAACTAATTTCGTTTTTTAACAAATCAGGTAAAAAATGACAACTCGATTGAGAAAAAACCGTAAGAAGAGAGGACACGTGTCAGCCGGACACGGACGTATAGGAAAGCACCGTAAGCATCCCGGAGGTCGTGGTAACGCCGGAGGAATGCACCACCACCGTATCCTGTTCGACAAGTACCATCCCGGTTATTTCGGGAAAGTCGGTATGCGATACTTTCACAAACTCCGTAACAAATTCTACTGTCCTATAGTGAACGTGGACAAGCTCTGGTCAATGGTCCCACAAGAAGCCAAAAACAGCGCCACAGCCGATAAGGTTCCCGTTGTTGACGTCACTCAGCTAGGGTATTTCAAGGTGTTGGGGAAAGGAGCTGTCCCGGTGAGTCATCCGATGGTGGTCAAGGCCAAGCTTATATCCAAAGTTGCTGAGAAGAAGATTAAGGAAGCTGGTGGTGCGGTTTTGCTCACCGCTTAGGTTTGCTTCTTTTATGTTTTTGTTTATGGTTAATTCATGTTTTAGGATCTGAATTTTGAATACTTTATATCAAATTGATAATGTCATCTACTTGTTGCGATTGAATTGTTTACTTGCTTTTTAGGTATTATGCTGATTTACGTTTATTCGAGTCGTTGCTTATTTTTATATTTGATCAACTTTGCTCTTCACATTGTATAATGTTGCAAAACATGCTGTGCAAATTTGTGTGATTGTCTGAAGTGATATTAGTTTCTTATTGGGTGTTTGGTTGTAAATGGGAATGGGAATGAATGTCATTCCAATATAGATCTAGTTCAAATCAAACGTATCCCAAGTTTGTTTCATTGCCATGTAAAAAGAGTAAACGTCTAAGTTGCAACACTGTCTGTTTGGCTTTCAAAAGTTAAAGTATTTTTGTATTTTCTTGTTTGTTTTATGTAATATTTAGTTTGTAAATGGGTATGGTAATAATAATTAGTTTGGGTATGTTTTAAAGAATTTATAGAGAGCTAAATATAAAGCGGAGTGGTATGTGTGAGAACATAATATACATGACTACGGAGTTGTGGTTTCTTAAACTGATATGAAAAGTTACTGCCACACTCACGACCACTTTTCCTTGGGACTTTGGGTTAGGTGTTTTCAACCCACCAATCCATTGTGGGTTTTATTAACCCTTATGGCATTGGGGGTGTGGCTGTCGTCCTCATAACCTTCTTACTGCCACATATTCCATCTCTCACTGTTGCTAATCCTTGGCCCTCATCCCCGGCTCCTTCTCCCCGTTGTCATACCCTTCGTTGTCGTCTTATCTAGCTCTTTCCATAATTATATTGCCTGCCTCTGCCTTTGTCATTCTCGCCATTATCCCTCCCAAATCGCCTCCAAAACAAAAGTTACCCCTTCACCCAAGCACATCCATACAAATTTGTTCTGGTGATCAAAAAATCGATCTGATGGTTATTGGTAGTGGTGACTGTTATTAGTGTCAGAGGTTGTGGTAATTACACAAAGAACTCAAGATAAAAACTTGAGTATCTTTTTTAGGAACCTCGTTATTCAAGAAGGCCTCCCATTTTTGAAACCAAATTAATCTGACATAACAACATTCACGAAACTCCTTAAATTGGTGTGGTATAAAATATCTACAACCCTTGACACTGCTTCTACTTGGCGCCTTCTTTGAACGAGGAGTCATGTAGAAAGCTTAGTTTGCGTAATACAAAAGAGTGTCGTAGGTGGTGGTTATTGTAACAATGAGGCATCTAATACATACAACTCTTGGACTATTAACTAAATTTAAAACAAAAACTGACATCGTAGATTGCGATTATAAAAAGTTATGTTCCATATCAAAATAAAAGTGGGTGGTATCCAGTTGTGAATGAGTTAAAATGCTTTTCCTAAAGCAAATATCCATCAACCGTACATCAAAAGGGAAATGTCAAATATTACTTTATCTGTTTAGAGAGACGAGTGATATGGAGTTTGGAGGTGTATATAAAGTTCTTTGGACAAGTTAGGCAGACCTCATAGTATGAGTGAGAGAAGCACAAAGATCTTCTGATCAAATAAATTATCTGTTTGTTTAGTGTAATTATGTAAGTATCATCATATCGTAAACAAGTCAAATAGGTTCACCAGTATCACCCCCTTCATATGATATGTACCCTTGTTTTAAAACTTTAAATATATAGGTTTTTAAAAAAAAAAAATATGTATATATATATATATATATAGTTTTTGTTTTGTGAATAATAATTGATACGATTGCGGTTAGTCAAAACTTGTGGAATGCAACTTTTGAAGGAACCATGGTTCGGGGAGTTTGCTTGGTCACTACTACGCGTTCGAGGAGACAACAAACAACAGATAACCGTCTGGGCTCTAACTGCGTCGCGGTCAAGTAGTCTTTCTGCAAAAAAGGTTTGAGAACCTTCCCGCTAATATCTGAAGTCGGCATAAAACCCAATTTTTATGTTCCTTTTTCATGTTTTAGGTTTCTTTTCTTTTGTTCTAGACTCAGTTTTTTTAATCCATGAATTAAGGTTTTTCCTTGTTTATTCGAATTGTTGCTTCAAGGATTCGATATTCAAGTAATAGGTCTTGATTGTTTGCCTCCGTTGATTGATTTACGGGTCTAAATTAATTAACATACTATCTTTTATTATTATTCCGCTGTATATTCGTACCAATAATTCTCTCGTGTATAATTTTATACCAAGTTTTTATAATAGTTGACTAAGGCATTGTGATATCCTCATAACATGATTTAGGTTCAAATATCTTTAAATAACATCTTGGATGGCAAAGGAAAAGATGGAAAGCGTTCACAAAAACACAACTAAACTACGTTCATATTTTGTCAAAAGACTCGTTTTTTCGAATAATCTTAATTAAATATCACCCGCTTATCCGTTTTGAACCTGTCATGGATAATGAACATTCTGGAACTTATAATAAGACGTAATAAATAACCAATTATTATAAACCAAAGAACAAAAGTAGTAAACAACGAGATTTGGGAGAGAAAGAATGTAATACTATTAATCATATATTCATAAAATAATCATTCACGATATATAACTCAAATACACAACACCAATATTATCATTAGTACTATATTATCGTCTTGTGAAATAAACATATGATCTCCGTATGAGGTGGAATCCAGCTGTTAGTGGGACCAATAATTGTCTCCTAAGTACATCATGAACCGTACACATAATTATTTTAATTCATTCATTAAATATGGTTTTATAACTATAATAAGATGTTTAGAAATAGGGGCAATAGTTTATCTAATTAGGTGAATATTCATTTGATCTTATATATTTACAATAAATAGATAAATATTACAAATAAATGGTTACTGGTTTGGTTTTAGATAACGACTTATCATTCATAGATTAATATGGATACTCAAAATTATTTATTTTAATAACTTTTTAATACTGATTTATTTCTTATAATTTGTTTATATAAATTTTGTTTGAGTGTCTACGACATCAAAAGGTACATAAAAGCATTAAACCTATGTTAAAATAATCATTGCATAATAATGTCTTTGTATATGTAATTATTTATACTTCAAGAGGAATAAATATGTGGAAACCATTTATATATCCACCTTAATTCGATGTTTTTAAATTTTTTTTATGTTTTAGACAAACTAACCAACGTTGTTCATATATATTCCTTTAATCGTTTTTTAAATGTTCTATTGTCTTTATGTTTTCATTACTTTTTGTTTGAAAATAATACTATTAAAATAAATTTTCAAGATACACAATAATTATTTATTCATTGAATGAAATTATTTTAAATAAGGGGACGTTTGGTTCAATGAGTAGTTAATGGAAAAAGGAATACTATGGAATGGAACGGGTGGTTAATGAATAACCCGATTTGGAATATAATGGAGTATTACCTATTATTGTGCAATGATTAACTACAACACAACAAACCAACCTCCATCAATCATTATCATTACCCTCATTACCCCCTACCAAGCACCCCTAAGTATAAACATTGATAAAGAAAAGTTAATTATAGATAGATATAGATATAACTTTATCTTATCGATTTTAATTTTTTAATAGGGGTTCTATCCTTATTTATCTTTAGCTCGTGTCTCAACTTATTCGCAAACCTAACTCTTTATAGACAATCATACTATAAGATATGATAAGTAAATATACAATATAAGCATGATTTAAGATTGAAAGTTATCCTACTTCATTATGCGATAGCGATGTGCAAATTTGTGTCATTATCAATCATGTCCCAATTGTTAGGTAACCATGGAGAAAGTTTTGTTTGTTAGGTGAAGTTGACAATCATATTAAATGTATTTATTTAATCTTACTTGACGTAGAGCATTAACGTTATTATGTGCCACATACTTAAAAGCTATATCTCATAATTAAATAGTTGAAAGTATTCTTTTGGTAAAACAAATCTAAAACAATCTATATACCATATTTAGATTATAGAATCATATAATCTTAAAAACCATAAAGGATATATTTGACAAAGAAAAATTATATACTTTGCGACTTGTCAGATTTGTTTTTATAGACGCAAAATAATTTCATTTAGTCTATAGTTAAAAAATCAATTAACACCAATAATTTTTTAAGGATTAAAAAACTCAAATCTTATTCTTTCATTTTTTTTTTTTCAATCCAATAGCTTACATTAAAATCAAACCATTTTCAACATTTTTTTTTAAATTAATTTATTTTGTAAATCGTTAATCGTTAGATAAAACAAATTATACCATTGCGACCGTCGTGTTCTCCTCTTTAATTAGAGCAATGATCATATATATACTTTCGACGAATTTTATTTTTAGAGTTTTCTGAAATTGAAACTTTGATATTAAATGTGATTTTAACATAAATAAGTAAACTTCAAAAACAAAAAATGTTATATGATATATAATTTATCACATGTGATATTAACATAAAATGTGGATTTAAATATCTAAAATCGTTATATGATATATAATTAAATTAAACCTATGAAAAATTAAACGAAATCACATGTTATAGTACTAAAATCACGTGTGATATTAACGTAAATCATATGTGATATTATGATATACGTAGAATTAAAACAAATAAGTAAATAACCCAAATGATTTTATCTTTAAATGAGAAATTCTAAACACAACATATTATATGAGGTATAATCTATATAGACCCGGGAAAAAATGGATTTTGACGACATTTTTTTTCTTCGTTTTTGTTCAAATGATGATATTCGTAAAGTAAAACCAAATGTGACATGAACACTAAATGTGGATTTCAAAACCTAAATATATTATATGATGTATATTTAACCTAAATAAAAAAAAAAACACAAAAAACATAAGTCAAACTACTAAAATCAAATTTGATAAAACTGATTTTATAATATAAATATTTCAAAAACCCGTCAAAATACGCGGAAAAAAATTCCGTCAAAAGTATACATCAAGCGGGTGCTTCATAAAAAGAGGAAATAATGCTCGTTTCAATGGTGTAATTTTTTAATATAATACATTTATGGTTTTTGAGATAATTAAATTTAAAACAAAAATAAATTATAGTGAGTTTTTAAGGGGAATAGTTGTGATTGATTTATTTTGTCTCAAATTTTATAAAGGTCTTAGATGATATCAACCCTTAGCCTATATAACGATCTCATTTATAAACTCACAAGGTAACATAAAACTTTTTCCGGTCTCATTTCAATTGAACAAATTATTATTATTATTATTTTTGTCCGAATAATCACTTTCGATGAATAAAAGTTGTAGAGTTAATTACATAATTGGTCCCTGTGTTTGTCGCAAAACAACGGGTCTCGTCCCTGGGTCGAAATTCCTTCGGACCCAGTCCCTGGACCCTATCTTTGGTTGCACGTTTGGTCCCTCCCACTAACAATCGTTAATTTTTAACGTTAAATGTGTCACGTGTCAGACATGTGATGGGCAAAAAAGTAATTTCCCTTTTCTTTTCCCCTTTACCTTCCTCCATCTTCTTCTTCACCTCTTTTTCCCCCTTTATACACAGATCCAATAAAAAACTATTACATATTTTTAACATAACCTTTAAAAGAAAACAAATTACATATTGAATGTTTGGTTCATCACCACTAGTGGAAAATGGAAATCAGCAAGCATCATCTCCGGCGAACTTTTCCACACTTTCCGATTATGACAATAATTTCAATTTCACCAAATCCCCAATTCATCCCATCACTCCCTCATAAAAATCACATCTTTTTCACAAAACATCTTCAATTCCACCCCACCAAAACGACGTCGTCGTCATGCTCATCTTCCCCCAACTACAGTGGCTGGGCTGATCTCAGCTCCGCCAACGACTCAACGGAAAGGAGTTTCAGGTTACGGTCGCCGGAGTTTCAGGTTACGGTCGCCGGAGTTGCAGGTTACGGTCGCCGGAGTTGCAGGTCACCGGACGAATTCGGACCCCCTAACAAAAAAAAACCTACATTTCTTCATCATCATCTGAAATATCAACCGCCATCGATGACAGAATAACATGAGATGAATCAGCCAGCAATTGAAGAAGTGAAGGAACAGTAGTCGACTGTTCTTGAAATTGTAATAATGTCGAATAAAGACACGATTTTTCTGATTTTGAGTTGGAATTTTTCAAAGATGATAAAAGGGTTTTCAATTCATCCAATTGGGTCACAGAATCATCCATTTTTTCTTGTTAAAATCTAGTGAAATTTGATGGGTCGATTTAATGTGTGGTTATGAAACCTAATTTTGGAAAAGGGGTTTATGTTTTTGTTTTTTGACTTAGATTTCAAACGATTTTGATATTTTTCTTTGTATAGTATATTTCAATATTTGTGTTTCAATCTTAAACAAGGGAAAAAAATATATTGAAATAGTTGTTTGTTGGGTTAGAAGTTGGTGTTAATTGATGATGGTGAAGTTGATGCCCATGATAGCAATTAAGAAACAAGAACATTAAAAAGAAATTAAAGGGGGATTTATTGGATCTGTGTATAAAGGGGGAAAAAGAGGTGAAGAAGAAGATGGAACAAGGTAAAGGGGAAAAGGAAAGGGAAATTACTTTTTTGCCCATCACATGTCTGACACGTGACACATTTAACGTTAAAAATTAACGATTGTTAGTGGGAGGGACCAAACGTGCAACCAAAGATAGGGTCAAGGGACTGGGTCCGAAGGAATTTCGACCCAGGGACGAGACCCGTTGTTTTGCGACAAACACAGGGACCAATTATGTAATTAACTCAAAGTTGTATCTTACATATCTTTCATGGTTATTTTTCTATTTTACCTCTAACTAATGTCACTAATAACTAAAATAATGAATATTTCAACTAATAATTTTTTTAATGAAAAGTTAAATATGATAGATTATTGTTTTAAACTAGTATACTTATTGATGCGGTTTGGGATGATGAAAAGTTGTTATTTATGATTGGAAACGAGACATATGAATGAACTATGGATCGATGGGTTTGTTTGGTGACTTGGGAGACTTGTTTGGCTCAAGATTTGACTTTGGGACTCACCGCGACGTATCAAGACATCACTGCGACGCATTTGGAAGTTTTAAGAATAGGTTGAGTTTTCATTGCGGCAGTGATGAAAATTTTTGTTCGAATTGTTTTTTTTTGTCTTTCCGGCTACGGCACATCACCTCCCATTGCGGCGTAGTGGAACTTCAGCGGAAGAAACCGACTTTTGTCACTTCCGTTTTTAAAGTTTTAGGGTTTAATTTATTTACCTATATAATGTAAACATTTTTGCAGCTCTAATAACTCAGATTTCGATTATAAAAAAGGTTTTGTCCTTTTTTTCTGAATTATTGCTTCAATTCTAGATCCCGTTGTAATTAGATTTTGCTCGATTGTCCACGTTGATTGATTTATAGGTCTAAATCAATTAACATACTATCTTTGTTCCTGTTTTCTACAATTTGCCTTATAAACGTTAATTGTTTGCTTTTCCGCTACAAATTCGTATCATCATTCTTAGGTTATAACTTTTTATGTTTGTGAACAATAAAAGTAGGACAAATGAATTATTATTATTTTACATAAAGTATGTTCAACACTAGTGTGACTTAAATATGTGACAGAGAGATTGTTGGTTTTAACTTTTACTTTGTTGTTTTATTGCAAAGAGGGATTATTTTAATAACTGAAACTTGAAAGCACAAATTGTATTAAAAAAGAGTAGGATGAAATTGGGTACTACTATTAAAAAATGTAAGAAGGAAATGGACTTATCATACAAATATGATAAATTTACAAATATTTAAGGCATCATTTGCTTATATTATATGTCAAGTAGCAAAAGGAAGATTCTCCTATCAACTTATAACATTGTGCACTTCCCAACCGACAAACTAAAACTATATTTTTACGTCTTGATTCTCCATTTATCGTAAAAGAATTTAAAATTGTAATTAGTCTTGAAAAGATACAAAAATAAAGTTTTAATACTTTTCCAATTTCGTAATTAAAAGCTATACAAATATTTATCGGGTTTTATCTATAGATGAGGAATTACATATTTTGTTTTTGTTTTAAATAGTTATCATATTTTAAATTGGTCATTAGATATTAATTTAGATGTTTTATACTTATATGCTTTAATTTAGTATCAACTATCAAGTAGTTTTTAGTAGTATGTAAGTGCAATTTTTGTTATTTTGTTTTGGTCGAACATTTTTTAGGTATTTTTATTATTATGCATTAAACTATCTCTGTTTATAAATACCACATTCAATTTTGTTTTGATTTATGCTTTATTTGTGGATTAATTTACTTGAAAATGGTTTCAAATACAAAACAAACTTATTGACTCGAGTTATTTACGACATCTAGAAATGGCGTTAGAGGCATTACAACCAAATGGAATCAATTTTGAAGATTGTTGTTGTTGTTGTTGTTTGAACTTGTTGCAGTTTATGTTTTTATTTCTTTGCTTTTTGTGTTTAAACTTGTTAGGTATTAAAACTGTTGTTTAAAGTTGTTGTCTGATTACCACTTGTTATTGCTACTTTGAACTTGCGGTATAGTATTCGAGTTTTTGCCCTTCTTTTTTTTTTTTTATCATGCTTATATAGCAGCGGGCAAATTGTGTAATAATGTTTTAAGTAATACTAAACACGTTAAAAAAATAGTTATGTTTTCTTAAATAGATAAAATTGTAATCTTTCGAAAGTCATTTAGACGGTGAAATATATCTACCAACCTAGTTAACTTAGTTATAGATTTGATTAATGGTAGACTCGATATCAACTTTCTGTCAATCGGCCGATCAATGGAGGAATTCATCTGGAATGCAAACGTTTTGGAACATGAGGAATTCGTTTAACTGGTTTGGGATGAGGCTATTTCTTTTTATTTTTCTTATGTAAAATTAACATCGTAAATCTGACATGTGGACAACCTTTTATAATTTGATATAGTATTTTATTTGTTCATGAGCATCCAACTTAAGATCATGTTTTTCCCTTTTCCATCAATTTTGGATAGTTTATTAATATATGACCCTTAAAAACAAAAACATACTATACATTATTAAGAATACCGTGAATGTTAATGAGTTAATGAAGAATATGAACAAAAGTGACTATGTGCGTAGAGTGACGTACACACACACACACACATGTCATGTAGCTATCTTTTTAAGAACATGGTGAATGTTTGGTTATCTAATATTGAATTGGATGTCTGAAAATCTATATCATATGGACGTTGTGACAACAAACAATGGTTGTATGTTTGAGAGAAGCTCAAAAAATTCATGTTGAAACCAAATTTTGCTACAAACACAAATATTACTAAATCAATTTTTCTTTTGTCTTTTACGTGACTTGAACCAACTATTTACTAATTAGCAGGTCAAGTCACATATCATTATAAACTCTTTTGTGTAAAGACAACTTTTCCCAACAACTACACTGACAACCCATCATATTCGACCTTATCAATCAAAGAGAAAATGTATGTTTACGTTGGAGGACCAATAACTAGGTTGTCCCACAAGAAAAGAAAAAGAAAAAGAAAATCAAAATATCGATCTTAATCAAATGTGAAATTTTTTTCCCGAGAAATATTAAGTATAAAGAGAAAATCTAATCTAACATTATACCTTAAATTAACCAGGAGAATACATTGTACAAGTATAATTCGTTTGTTCTATTGATTAATAATTATAAATAAAAATTATTTCCTAGAATAATATAAAAGTAATTAATTGATTAGTAGATGATCCAAATTTGTTACACAAGAAAGATGAAAAAACGAATAGCAAATGGTTTTATATACATTACCAAAATCTTTATTATATCTGATTTTTCAATATAGATAAGTTCTGTAAAATTAGTAACTGTAATTGAATTTGTAATTGTAACTGTAATAGAGTTATATGAGAAATCTTATAGAATACATACATTAATCGTCCAATAATTAATAATTATTAATAAAATTGAAAAATTTAATATAATATTACCATAGTAAACTTTTGATTTAAAAAACAAAATCTTAATTAGTATACAATTAAAAGTATAGAAAAAGATAAGATATGTATACTAAATAAATAAATGGGTTTATAAACATTACAAATATCTTTTGTACATTCGAGATATCAATATAGATAAGTCCTGTAATATAATTGTAATTGTAATAGAATTATATGAGGAATCCTATAGAATATATATATATATATATATATATATATATATAAATTGTCGAATAATTAATAATTATTAATAAAATTAAAATTTAATATAATAATTCATTAGTAAACTTTGGTTTTAAAAAATAAAATCTTAATTAGTATCAAATTAAAAGTATAGAAAAAGATAAGATATGTACACTAAATAAATAAACGGTTTTATAAACATTACAAATATTTTTTATACAAATAAGTCCTATAATATAATTATAATTGTAATAGAGTTATATAAGAAATTTTAATTGATAAAAAATTATTTAGATTAAAATAATATAATAATATATTAATATAGAAATATCTGGATTAAAAGGAGTCCTAGTCACGTGAAATCAGCATTCATCTGTCAGCTCTATATATACACACACAAACCCATTCTTCCCCTCTTAAAAAATCTCCCCTCTTCGCCAACAAACCTATACATACACATTCCTATATCTATATATCCATATACTCTCTCTCTGCTAAATTCGTTCATTCGGTCGATCGGAAACTATACCGAGCGAGAATTGCTGTATGTCAGTAGACTCTACGCACTGCAACTATTACTGTGGATTTAGTGAGCTTGCTAACCCCTCACAATGGCCTCAGCTTCGAAAACGACGTCGCATTGTTCCGCTGCTCAAATTGTCACTGCCGCCGCTGCTGCTGACGCCGTCGCCGTCGAGGTCTGGAATCCCGACGATCGCCCTATTCAGATGAAGAATTCCGTCATCGCTGATCCGCCAGCTAATGCTCCCAGTAAAGGTAGTAATTAATCCTATTTTCACTGTATGTATATATATATACGTATTTGTGTATTGGTATCAATTTATCAATCTATATGTATATACCGTATACGTATTATTTTATTATATGGTTTGAGACTGTGACTTGTATAATATGATAGGTATACTGTTGATATAATTTATACATATACCGGTATATACGTATATAATTGTGTATGGATGTATAGATAAAGATTTATGTGGAGATTTATGAGTTATGTATAAATTTTGGAATATGGTTTGTATGTGTAGATTTAGAAAGTTGATGTCAGATCTTTGTGTTTGCTGGTGAGATTTGTCACCTTTGTTTGGTGGGGCTTATATGATTTGGCTTTTTAGCATATTTAAATTGATAATTTTATTTTAATTAGAGAGGAAATAATGTTTTTTATCGGCGAAAGAATTAGATACTTTATGTCTCTGGTTTTTGATTGATGACAGAGTGTAAGGATAGTTAAGGACTTAAATGATTGGTGTATTTATTTATCAGCTACAGTTTTCGGTTACAACTATTTGAGTAAATGTTAGGCTATTGTTTTTAAGTTTTATGTACATATAAACGTGTTGTAATGTGAGATGAACCTGTTTTAGGGCGATAATTGATTTTAGCTATAAACGTGAAGGGGTTAATAATAAGTAATTGTTTAATTTTACTGATATATGCTGTGCGCTGGATATGACTCATGTACACCACAACAGCAAAAGTGTATCATGCCATAGTGTTTTTGGTTTTGCTGGTTCTACTAATCGTTTTTGATAAGCAGTAACGAAGTGGGATGGAACTATATGGACCGTTATCTTAAAGTTACTTCTATATTGGAATATGTTACTTGAAAAATTTGCGTTTCTTCTTTTCTTAGTACATAGCAAACATAAGAATAATCTTTTAACGTATCAGTCATCTACCTTACATACATAAATTAGACTCAACGTGAGACATGATGTCCCATAGCAAGACTTGAACAATGGAGAGATAAATTGGATTATTTTAAAGATGCATGGCCCATTCACGCTAAATATTAATGTTGAATTTTGACTCAAAGTTAAAGAATGCACCATCGCCATCTCTTTCGCGGGGAACTGACATGTTTTTTTTGTTTTATTTCTGTATCGTTGATTGGCTAAATGATCTTTATCTATAGGAATCCAAGTCCTGACAAGGCCTCAATCTAGTCATCCTTTGGACCCATTATCTGCTGCCGAAATCAAAGTGGCTGTAGCAACTGTCAGGGCAGCTGGAGCAACCCCTGAGGTACTTCACAACATTCTGATTTTACTGATTATGGTGATATATTAAAGAGACTGAAGGAATTTATAAATTTGATTCTTTCTGCTTTTTTCAGGTTAGAGATGGGATGCGATTCATGGAGGTGGTTCTACAAGAACCAGATAAAACTGTCGTGTCACTTGCAGATGCTTACTTCTTTCCACCATTCCAACCGTCATTGATGGCAAGAAGCAAAGGAGGAGCATTGATACCTACTAAACTTCCTCCAAGGAGAGCTCGACTCGTTGTGTATAACAAAAAATCAAACGAAACAAGTGTTTGGATTGTTGAGCTATCTGAGGTACATGCAGCAACTCGAGGTGGCCATCATAGAGGAAAAGTAATTTCCTCACGAGTTGTTGTAGATGTTCAGCCTCCCATGGTAATCCTAATATATGAATTCATATTTAATAATATGCGATAACATTTAAAAAAATGCTGCAAATTAATGTTTGAAATGTTTGTAATTTAGAAATAGTTGGGAGAGTTCCATTTGAATTTTACTCTACTTATTTTGTTGGAGAAAAAACAGGATTATAATGAAATATCACCATGTATCAGATTTATAGTTTAAGCTTATTGTTTATTTTCGAAAACAGGATGCCGTGGAATATGCCGAGTGCGAGGCTGTTGTGAAAGAGTATCCTCCCTTTTGTGAGGCTATGAAGAAGAGGGGCATAGATGATATGGATTTAGTGATGGTTGATGCGTGGTTAGTTAATATCCCATTAGTTTTTTTGAACTCGATACATATAAACGGAATTTGTAATGTTATATATCTGAATAATTATTTTTCAGGTGCGTTGGATATTATAGTGAAGCCGATTCTCCGAGTCGCAGATTAGCGAAGCCTCTGATATTTTGTAGAACAGAAAGCGACAGTCCAATGGAAAATGGATACGCGCGTCCAGTTGAAGGAATCTATATTCTTGTGGATATGCAGCACATGGTCGTGCTCGAATTCGAAGATCGCAAACTCGTACCGTTACCACCAGCTGACCCATTGAGAAACTACACCCCTGCTCATACACGAGGTGGTGTCGATCGCAGTGATGTAAAGCCTTTGCAAATTCTGCAACCCGACGGTCCCAGTTTTCGTGTCAATGGCAACTATGTGGAGTGGCAAAAGGTAAGATTTTGAGGTGTTATATGTCCTGTAATTTTTGTTATACAGTGGTGGCAGATGATGGGTTGAGTAACGGGTCTAAACAGGTCGGGTAAAACATGTAAAATTAGTACAGTTTTGCTCATCAAAATATAAAGTAGCAGTTCATTAACAAATTGGGGTTGAGGTGTTATATGTCCTGTCAACCTGTTTGAACCGTTCAACGCCTTTAAACCAGTCCCCATTTAGGTGTTTATTATATTGACCCGTTTAAGATAACAGACAATTCATTCAATTGTTTATCTCATAACATGTGTGTTTATAAGTGTTATCTTTTATAAATTGTTTGGTTGGCAGTGGAATTTTCGCATCGGGTTCACGCCTAGGGAAGGTTTAGTGATCCATTCAATTGCATATGTTGATGGTAGTCATGGACGAAGACCCATAGCTCATAGATTGAGTTTTGTGGAGATGGTTGTGCCCTATGGGGACCCAAACGACCCTCATTATAGGAAGAATGCGTTCGACGCCGGGGAGGATGGTCTGGGAAAAAATGCCCATTCTCTGAAGAAGGTATGCTTTATTTTTGTTATGTTAAATTTGAGATTTCTTAAATTTCAATGCTGTAAGGATACGAGTACTCCAGTTTTACTAAATACAACAGTTTTGGTGGTTGAATGCACTTAAATATGCTTCAGGTGGATTTTACACTTTTCGTTATAGCAAAAATATATGGTTTTACCATTGGAACCTTTTAATACTTAAATTGACCCATTTTCACATCACTGGGTTGCAATTGCCGATTGCGTATCCCTGTGTTCATATCCATGTGAATTACTCTGTATAAGAAAATTCTAGATAATATAAAAACTTTTATGCTAATATAACAATTTGCATTTGACAGGGATGTGATTGCTTGGGATTTATTAAATATTTTGATGCCCACTTTACCAATTTTATCGGGGGTGTGGAAACTATTGAGAATTGTGTGTGTATGCACGAAGAAGACCACGGAATCCTCTGGAAGCATCAGGATTGGCGAACTGGTTTGGCAGAAGTCCGAAGATCCCGTCGGCTCACAGTTTCATTTCTATGTACTGTTGCAAACTATGAGTATGGTTTTTATTGGCATTTTTACCAGGTGAGTTTATTTTAAATACAGTTGAGAAACAAAGTTTTTGCATGTATTTATCACTATAAAATCTCAGCTCATGGAAAAATTATAGCTTCAATCTTTTCTCTAGCTTATTGCTAGTTGTTTTTTAAGTAATACCTTTAAAAAAGATTAGTAATAGACCAAGGACACCTTACAGTCCAGTTATAAGCGACGTGATATGCTTTTTTTTTTTATGCAGGATGGAAAGATTGAGGCTGAAGTTAAGCTGACCGGAATTCTGAGCCTAGGGGCATTGCAGCCAGGAGAAGTTCGAAAATATGGCACTACTATTGCACCAGGGTTGTATGCACCCGTTCATCAACATTTTTTTGTTGCTCGTATGGACATGGCAGTGGATTGCAAGCCTGGAGAAGCATACAATCAGGTATGCACTACGGTCAATGATTGTGTATTTCGTTATGTTAAATTGTTTGCTTCGCTACTTAGATATAATTTGTGTTCTTCTTCTAGGTTGTGGAAGTTGATGTCAAAGTTGAAGAACCAGGAAATGATAATGTTCACAATAATGCATTCTACACAGAAGAAACTTTGCTCAAAACTGAATCTGAAGCAATGCGGGATTGTAATCCTTTAGCTGCTCGTCACTGGATTGTAAGTCTTTTTTCCATTATTTTCAAGAACTATATTCTAATTGAACGTTCTTTTAATCTGATAAATTCATAATTTCATCGTCAAAATGTGAATTTGTTTTTTTATGATTCTATATACATACATAACATATATATATTATATTTGTGTGTTCAGGTTAGAAATACGAGGACTGTGAATAGAACGGGACAGTTGACAGGGTACAAGTTGGTGCCTGGTTCAAATTGTTTGCCTTTAGCAGGCCCAGAAGCCAAGTTTCTGAGAAGGTCTGCCTTTCTGAAACATAATCTGTGGGTTACACCTTATGCATCAGGCGAAGATTTTCCTGGAGGAGAGTTTCCTAACCAGAATCCCCGTGTTGGTGAAGGTCTTTCTTCATGGGTCCAGCAAAACAGATCTCTCGAAGAGACTGATATCGTTCTATGGTTAGTACATTCTTGGCCTAATCTAATCTTAATCTTATTTAACATCCAATAAGTTATCTAGTACTACGTATTTATTTGTTACGTATTTGAATTTACAGGTATGTCTTTGGGATCACTCATGTTCCGAGGCTGGAAGACTGGCCTGTTATGCCAGTGGAGCGGATTGGGTTTATGCTCCAGGTATGTTTTGGTTGAATCATCTTGCTTATCCGCATTCTAATACAAGTATATTTTGTTAGTGACTGAAATTGAAATTGTATTATTTGCAGCCACATGGTTTCTTTAACTGTTCTCCAGCGGTAGATGTTCCTCCTGGAGCTTGTGAGTCAGATGTGAAAGATAGCCAAGTAAAAGACACAATTTCTCCCAAGTCGGTTTCAAATGGCTTGCTTGCCAAACTTTGATTCATTTTTTTGTCTCATTGTTTCAGTTTTTGGTTAAACCGTGTAAGAAAGAATGTTAAAACACTGGGTTTTGAACGTTATTTATTAATTAAAACTAATACAATCTTTGGTCTTTGATTTTTGGTTTTTGGTTTGTTATCTTCTGATTTTTGGTTTTTGGTTTGTTATCTTCTGGTTTAAGCTGCAATTTTTATGTTTTTCCTTTTTATTTGTAGAATGGCATATAGATTTATACCTATGTAAATTCTCGTGTTACTAGGCACGAAAACTCCAAATTTGTTGAGATAGGTATCATTAAGGAATTCATAACCAACTGTTAACGAGTAAATGATTCAGTCGTAGTCTTGAAATTGTTTAACTTGTATAATGTATGTATGTATTTATGTAGTTTAAAAGAAATTATGAATATGCATGTCTATACTCAATTAGGCCGGGTTTCAAAAATAATGCCGTAATCTTTGATTGTAATTTATAATTCTTGTTTAGTTAATGTATGTGTATTAGTTGAGGTGAGTTTAAATGTTAATAGTTTAAAATATTAGTTGAGACGTTTCTGGAGGCGAACAACCTCCTACCAATATAGATAGATCTAGTTGAAAAATATTCACTGGTTTAAATTAAACCGCGCCTTAGATTTGATAGCAACCAACTTTGACATGTCCCGACTTCAGAGTTGAAATACATTTTATCTCAAGTCTAATTTGTATACTTCATTTCCATTTGACAATGTTAAAAAGAACAATTCACTTTTATTTTAAAAATTGTATCGCAAATGCCCTTTTGTTTTGGTTAAAAACTTAAAAAGTGTATGGAGTCTACCATTTTCTAGCTTTATGCGACACAATATGAGAAGTTAACCATTAATTACCTATCTGTCGTGAAAACTAAAAGAAAAAATTGAGGAACTAAGAACACAAACACACAAAGTGGAGAATTATGAATCATTCTTAAAGGAGAGTAGGGAAAGGCTAACACAAGTAGACAACATATATATACACGCTTTCCCCTCCTAAATTAACGATTAAGATCACTCTAATATATATAGTCTTATATATGTCTAGAATCTTATGTATATTATCAAGGTTTCACACATATAAGTGTTCATGCTTAGAAATTCTTTCCATCAATTTCTAAAAGGTTTTAAGTCGTCTTGAATTGAAGCTCTCAAACTATGTAGAATTTCTCAAACATAACTTATTTTAAACTTGAGGGATTATAACATAAGACAAATAATTAGGGAAGAGGATTAGTTTATATAAATGATTGACTTAATAAACAAAATGTTTTAGTGTTATTTCCAGTGTTCGTGTTTCAGAAGACGGTCTGGTCGGAAATTCAAGGTTGTTGACCCGACTAGGCTCGAGTCGGTCCAAAAAGACAGTCAACGGAAGTCAACTGGTCAAAATCGGGTCAAAAACGAAATTAAAACAAATTTTTTTTTTATTTTACCGTTAATAGCTTTTTCTTTGAGCTGATCCTTCGCTGGTCCCAATAGAACAACAACGAGATTTACTTCCTATTATTTTCTACTAATTCGAAAGATATAAAGGAGTTAATCGATATGGCTGTTTATTCTATTATTTTCGATTTCGAATTTGATAAATTAATATTTTTGTTTAATATTCGGTAAAAAAAATTTTGAAACAGCAACTCCTGCGGGCCAGTAATGGAGTATCATCGTGCCACCATTACCAGCCACCCCAATGCCCACCAAAGAGGAAACCCTCTGGAGAGGCTCGAATTCGAGACCTCTCATTCACCAGGAAAACCCCTTACCAACCAGGCAGAACCTGATTTTGTTTAATATTCGGTAAATAATGTTAAAGTTTATGTTTATTTATGGTTTACATTTATAATTAATTAATTATATATATAATTTTGAATTAAATGTATAAAAGTCAACAAAAGTCAAAATCCGACTAGTCCTTAAAATGTCTCGGCCGACTCGCCCCCGACTAACGACTTATTCAACCTTGGTTATTTCAATAAAAGAAAATTAGTAATATGTATTTTGTCATGGATTAAAAGTGATGTGAACGTTTTGCAAACCAAATATTTTGTGAGATATTCAACCATTCATTAAACTTCATGTAAATAACATTGAATTAAAGAATTTATCATTACAAATCATAAGAGTTAAACTGAAAATTAGATGCTACATTGATAAAAGAAACATAAGCACTAAAAACATGATTATGGTTACCACACACGTGATATGTTCAGGGTATATTGCTCCAATATGTAGAGTGGTGTCAAATGTATCGTTTTCTAGAGGTTTCTGTTAACCTAATTAATGTCATATTCAAATCCTCTCTGAATTTGTTTGAATTTAGCTTATGAGTTCAAGGACACCGACTCGAGTTTTTAGATCATTCTTATTGTAAATTGGTATTAAACCCCTAGAAGTGGCAATTTATGGCGCGTTGCTGCTTTGGACATACCATCGGGGGATGACATTCATTTCATTCGTCATAGTATGTACCTTCAAACATGTATTTCTCTCGACCGAAATCTCAAAAAAAAAACATTCACGAGACTGGAAAGTTTATAGAGGTAAAAAGACATAAATTAACATTTAAAAGTGTATATTATAAATTAATTTAAAGGGTATATATATATAATTTTGTTTATAATAAGCCAAGTTCATTGAAAAACTACTTCAAATAGATTATTGTTTTGCGCTTATACTTTTAATAAGCTCGTTAAATGAAACAAATCTTACAAAAATATATATAGAAAACAGTAAGCGTAAACCCCTATAAACTCGTGGACCAAACACGCCCTTAATCACTACATTATTTTTGCTATGCTTTTTCCGTATAATTTTATTGACTTGATGTTTAAACACCCAAACTTTTGTTAAGGGTAAAAACGTGACCAATTGAAATTATGTTCTATAACGTCACGCGGTTCACCTGCTCGACCGCGACCGAACGCGGTTACCACCTGAGTTCAAGTATAACATCGATTTTAAAAAACATTATCTAACCGCCCGGGTTCAAATATAAAACCGGTTTTGAAAACATCGCAGCAGAAAACTTCAAAAGAAGGGCCTATCTGTAGTATGTCATATGAATGGAGTGTTTAGTCATCCAGTAACATTAGCATGCGAACTTTCGTTTTGCATTTTATAACAACTTAATTGAGTGTTGATGAGTTAGTAGAAGTAAACATTATAATATATGTTTGCTGACAGCAGCTATGTTTTTCGGTCGCTGTTTTAACTGTTCGATGACTTACTGCACTTGTGTAATTATCATATGATTTACATACAAGAGTATTTCGACTGCACACATTAACGACATGTCAACATGTATGAGATGTTCAATCAATAACGAAATAACCGGATGATTAGTTTGTTAAACATATGCGGGCTACAACTGAGAAGTCAGACTAATACCAGACAGAACAATGTGGTTTTTGGTCCCTATAGCGCCTGAATTAGATTGATTTTATCATAATCCACCAATCCTCCGATCACTGGTTTACTGTCCCCAACTTTCAGTTTTACTTACATCAGCCTGCGCGTGACCGTAAATACATACATGACAATGACAAGGGAATCTCACAATTCTGTATGATCTAAACCCAAGTACAATTGAATAATGGTATTAAAAATTTAATCTCAATTTTACGTAATACATTAACGGAGCATTCGGAAAGCATAACACCTAATTGACAATATCGACTTTAGTCAGTGTCAAAAGTGTTTCATAATTTATCCTGATTACTAGATTTATACTAGACTACATGTATGTACATGTCTAATCAAACCTTGCAACGGTTGGACGGAGTATTTACTTATCAAAGTTCTTAGTCTTATAAATCGATCAATGCTTCAATATATGGACAACATCAAAGAGTCTAAACAGTAGATATATAACATGAAAACATTGTATTGAACAAGTATTCTAACAAATAACGATTGCATTTGAGTTTTGTAACACGTAAAAATAAAAAATGTATTACACAAGACTATTATACAATCAATGTACCTTACATTTCCACATTCAAAAGCCTAATGACGAGAAACTGAGCCGGCTGTTGTCCTCCATCTAACCCCACCATCTTGGACTTGAAACATGGAAAAAACCAGGAGAAAGCGGCGATTGAGATACAGGTCCAGGACTTAATATTCCAGGTAAACCCATAGGTGAAAACGGAAAGATGGGTGACAATGGTGTAGCATCTCGTGACCCTAATATTCTTGATTACCACTTATTATTGCTATTTTGAACTTGCGGTATAGTATTCGAGTTTTTGCCCAATTTTTTTTTCTTTTTATTTTTGCATCATGCTTATATAGCAGCGGGCAAATTGTGTAATAATGTTTTAAGTTATTCGAAACACGTTAAAAAAATACTTATGTTTCTTAAATAGATAAAGTTGTAATCTTTCGAAAGTCATTTAGACGGTGAAATATATCTACCAACCTAGTTAACTTAGTTATAGATTTGATTAATGGTAGACTCGATATCAACTTTCTATGAATCGGTCGATCAATGGAGGAATTCATTTGGAATGCAAAAGTTTTGGAACATGAGGAATTCGTTTAGTCTTGCTTCTATGTAACTGGTTTAGGATGAGGCTTTTTTTTTCTTTCTTTTCTTATGTAAAATTAACATCGTAAATCTGACATGTGAACAACCTTGTATAATTTGATATAGTGATTTATTTGTTCATGGGCATCCGACTTAAAATCATGTTGTTCCCTTTTCCATCAATTTTGGATAGTCTATTGATATATGACCGTTAAAAACAAAAACATACTATACATTATTAAGAATATAGTGAATGTTAATGAGTTAATGAAGAATATGAACAAAAGTCACTATGTGCGTAGAGTGACGTACACACACATGTCATGTAGCTATCTTTTTAAGAACATGGTGAATGTTTGAGTCAACCTCGATATGTTTGCATGTTTGGTTATCTAATATTGAATTGGATGTCTGAAAATCTATATCATATGGACGTTGTGACAACAAATAATGGTTGTATATTTGAGAGAAGCTCAAAAAATTCATGTTGAAACCAAATTTTGTTACAAACACAAATATTACTAAAACAATTTTTTTTTTGTCTTTTACGTTACTTGAACCAACTATTTCTCGGTTAGCAGTTCAACTCACATACCATTATAAACTCTTTTGTTTGAAGACAACTTTTCCCAACAACTACATTGACAACGCCATTATATTGGACCTTATCAATCAAAGGGAAAATGTTTGTTTACTTTGATGGACCAATAACTAGGTTCTCCCACAGGAAAAGAAAAGGAGTAAAATAAATCAAAATACCGATCTTAATAACATGTGATATTTTTTTCCCTAGAAATATTAACCATAAAAAGAAAATCTAATCTAACATTATACTTTAAATTACCCAGGAGAATACATTGTACAAGTATAATTCGTTTGGTCTATTGATTAATAATTATTAATAAAAATTATTTCCTAGAATAATAAAAAAGTAATTAATTAATTAGTAGATGATCCAAATTTGTTACACTAAAAAGATGAAAAAACGAATAGAAATGGTTTTATATAAATTACCAAAATCTTACAACATAGTAACTACTTTTTCAATATAGATAAGTTATCTCTAAAATTAGTAATTGTAATTGTATTTGTAATTGTATCTGTAATAGAGGTATATGAGGAATCTTATAGAATGCATACATTAATCGTCCAAAAATTAATAATTATTAATTGTATTAAAAAATTTAATATAATATTACAATAGTAAACTTTTGATTTAAAAAATAAAATCTTAATTAGTATAAAATTAAAATTATAGAAAAAGATAAGATAAATATACTAAATAAATAAATGGTTTCATAAACATTACAAATATCTTTTATATATTCGAGATATCAATATAGATAAGTCTTGTAATGTAATTGTAATTGTAATAGAGTTATATGAGGAATCCTAAAGAATACATCCATTAATCTTCCAATAATTAATAATTATTAATAAAATTAGAATTTAATATAATATCTCAATAATAAACTTTCGTTTTAGAAAATAAAATCTGAATTAGTATAAAAAGTATAGAAAAAGATAAGATATGTACAGTAAATAAATAAATAGTTTTATAAACATTAGAAATACTTTTTTTAACAGATAAGTCCTGTAATATAATTGTAATTGTAATAGAATTATAAAGAATAATTTAAATTAAAATAATATATTAATATAGAAATATCTGGATTAAAAGGAGTCCTAGTCACGTGAAATCAGCATTCATCTCTGTCAGCTCTATATATACACACACAAACCCATTCTTCCATTCTTAAAAAATCTCCCCTCTTCGCCAACAAACCTATACATACACATTCCTATATCTATATATCCATATACACTCTCTCTGCTAAATTTCGGTCGATCGATCGGAAATTATACCGAGCGAGAATTACTGTATGTCAGTAGACTCTACGCACTGCAACTATTACTGTGGATTTAGTGAGCTTGCTAACCCCTCACAATGGCCTCAGCTTCGAAAACGACGTCGCATTGTTGCTCTGCTCAAATTGTCCCCGCAGCCGCTGCTTCTGACGCCGTCGCCGTCGAGGTCTGGAATCCCGACGATCGCCCTATTCAGATGAAGAATTCCGTCATCGCTGATCCGCCAGCTAATGCTCCCAGTAAAGGTAGTAATTAATCCTATTTTCACTGTATATATATATATATATATACGTATTTGTGTATTTGTATCAATTTATCAATCTATACGTATATACCGTATACGTATTATTTTATTATATGGTTTGAGACTGTGACTTGTATAATATGATAGGTATGATAGGTATACTGTTGATATAATTTATACGTATACCGGTATATACGTATATAATTGTGTATGTATGTATAGATAAGGATTTATGTGGAGATTTATGAGTTGGATTATATATGTATAAAATTTGGAATATGGTTTGTATGTGTAGATTTAGACAGTTGATGTCAGATCTTTGTGTTTGCGTAGATTTAGACAGTTGATGTCAGATCTTTGTGTTTGCTCGTGAGATCTGTCACCTTTGTTAGGTGGGGCTTATATGATTTGACTTTTTAGCATATTTAAATTGATAATTTTATTTTAATCAGAGAGGAAATAATGTTTTTTATCGGCGAAAGAAATAGATACTTTATGTCTCTGGTTTTTGATTGATGACAGAGTGTAAGGATAGTTAAGGACTTGAATAATTGATGTATTTATTTATCAGCTACAATTTTCGGTTACAATTATTTGAGTGAATGTTATGCTATTGTTTTTAAGTTTTATGTACATATAAACGTGTTGTAATGTGAGATGAACCTGTTTTAGGGTGATAATTGATTTTACTGATATATGTTGTGCGCTGGATATGACTCATGTACACCACAACAGCAAAAGTGTATCATGCCATAGTGTTTTTGGTTTTGCTGGTTCTACTAATCGTTTTTGATAAGCAGTAAAGAAGTGGGATGGAACTATATGGACCGTTATCTTAAAGTTACTTCTATATTGGAATATGTTACTTGAAAAACTTGCGTTTCTTCTTTTCTTAGTACATAGCAAACATAAGAATAATCTTTTTAACGTATCAGTCATCTACCTTACATACATAAATTAGACTCGACATGAGACATAATGTCGCATAGCAAAACTTGAACAATGGAGAGATAAACTGGATTATGTTAAAGATGCATGACCCATTCACGCTAAATATTAATGTTGAATTTTGACTCAAAGTTAAAAAATGCACCATTGCCATCTCTTTCGTGGGGAACTGACATATTTTTCTTTGTTTTATTTCTATATCGTTGATTGGCTAAATGATCTTTATCTATAGGAATCCAAGTCCTCACAAGGCCTCAATCTAGTCATCCTTTGGACCCATTATCTGCTGCCGAAATCAAAGTGGCTGTAGCAACTGTCAGGGCAGCTGGAGCAACCCCTGAGGTACTTCACAACATTCTGATTTTTCTGCTTATGCAATATATTAAAGAGACTGAAGGAATTTATAAATTCGATTCTTTCTTCTTTTTTCAGGTCAGAGATGGGATGCGATTCATGGAGGTGGTTCTACAAGAACCAGATAAAACTGTTGTGTCACTTGCAGATGCTTACTTCTTTCCACCATTCCAACCGTCATTGATGGCAAGAAGCAAAGGAGGAGCATTAGTACCAACTAAACTTCCTCCGAGGAGAGCTCGACTCGTTGTGTATAATAAAAAATCAAACGAAACAAGTGTTTGGATTGTTGAGCTATCTGAGGTACATGCAGCAACTCGAGGTGGCCATCATAGAGGAAAAGTAATTTCGTCACGAGTTGTTGTAGATGTTCAGCCTCCCATGGTAATCCTAATATATGAATTCATATTTAATAGAATGCGATGATAACATTGAAAAAATGATGCAAATTAATGTTTGTAATTTAGAAATAGTTGGGAAAGAACAGGATTATAATCAAATATCACCATGTATCAGATTTATAGTTTAAGCTTATTGTTTATTTTCGAAAACAGGATGCCGTGGAATATGCCGAGTGCGAGGCTGTTGTGAAAGAGTATCCTCCCTTTTGTGAGGCTATGAAGAAGAGGGACATAGATGACATGGATTTAGTGATGGTTGATGCTTGGTTAGTTAATATCCCATTTATTTTTTTAAACTCGATACATATAAACGGAATTTGTAATGTTATATATCTGAATAATTATTTTTCAGGTGCGTTGGATATCATAGTGAAGCCGATTCTCCGAGTCGCAGATTAGCGAAGCCCCTGATATTTTGTAGAACAGAAAGCGACAGTCCAATGGAAAATGGATACGCGCGTCCAGTTGAAGGCATATATATTCTTGTGGATATGCAGCACATGGTCGTGCTCGAATTCGAAGATCGCAAACTCGTTCCATTACCACCAGCTGACCCATTGAGAAACTACACCCCTGCTCATACACGAGGTGGTGTCGATCGCAGTGATGTAAAGCCTTTGCAAATTCTGCAACCCGACGGTCCCAGTTTTCGTGTCAATGGCAACTATGTGGAGTGGCAAAAGGTAAGATTTTGAGGTGTTATATGTCCTTTAATTTTTGTTATACAGTGGTGGCAAATGATGGGTTGAGTAACGGGTCTAAACAGGTCGGGTAAAACATGTAAAATTAGTACCTATTGAAATAGGCTGCGCACATTTTTGCTCATCAAAATATAAAGTAGCAGTTCATTAACAAATTTGGATTGAGCAACCGTCAACCTGTTTGAACCGTTCAACACCTTTAAACTGTCCCCTTTTAGGTGTTTACTAAATTGACCCGTTTAAGATAACAGACAATTCATTCAATTGTTTATCTCATAACATGTGTGTTTATAAGTGTTTGCTTTTATATATTGTTTGGTTGGCAGTGGAATTTTCGCATCGGATTCACGCCTAGGGAAGGTTTAGTGATCCATTCAATTGCATATGTTGATGGTAGTCATGGACGAAGACCCATAGCTCATAGATTGAGTTTTGTGGAGATGGTTGTGCCCTATGGGGATCCAAACGACCCACATTATAGGAAGAATGCGTTCGACGCTGGGGAGGATGGTCTGGGAAAAAATGCCCATTCTCTGAAGAAGGTATGCATTATTTTTGTTATGTTAAATTTGAGATTTCTTAAATTTCAATGCTGTAAGGATACGAGTACTCCAGTTTTACTAAATACAACAGTTTTGGTGGTTGAACGCACTTAAATATGCTTCAGGTGGATTTTACACTTTCCTTATAGCAAAAATATACCCATTGGAACCGTTTAATACTTAAATTGACCCATTTTCACATCACTGGGTTGCAATTGCCGATTGCGTATTCCTGTGTTCATATCCATGTGAATTACTCTGTATAAGAAAATTCTAGATAATAAGAAAACTTTTATGCTAATATAACAATTTTCATTTGACAGGGATGTGATTGCTTAGGATATATTAAATATTTTGATGCCCACTTTACTAATTTTATTGGGGGCGTGGAAACTATTGAGAATTGTGTGTGTATGCACGAAGAAGACCACGGAATCCTCTGGAAGCATCAGGATTGGCGAACTGGTTTAGCGGAAGTTCGAAGATCCCGTCGGCTCACAGTTTCATTTCTATGTACTGTTGCAAACTATGAATATGGTTTTTATTGGCATTTTTACCAGGTGAGTTTATTTTAAATGCAGTTCAGAAACAAAGTTTTTGCTGTATTTATCACTATAAAATCTCAACCCATGGAAAAATTAAAGATTAGTAATAGACCACAAGGACACCTTACAGTCTAGTTATAATGCGATTTAATATATATGTTTTTTTTTTTTTGCAGGATGGAAAGATTGAGGCTGAAGTTAAACTTACTGGAATTCTGAGCCTAGGGGCATTGCAGCCAGGAGAAGTTCGAAAATATGGCACTACTATTGCACCAGGGCTGTATGCACCCGTTCATCAACATTTTTTTGTTGCTCGTATGGACATGGCAGTGGATTGCAAGCCTGGAGAAGCATACAATCAGGTATGCACTAAAGTCAATGATTGTGTATTTCATTATGTTAAATTGTTTGCTTCGCTACTTAAATATAATTTGTGTTTTTCTTCTAGGTTGTGGAAGTTGATGTTAAAGTTGAAGAACCAGGAAATGATAATGTTCACAATAATGCATTCTACACTGAAGAAACATTGCTCAAATCTGAATCTGAAGCAATGCGGGATTGTAATCCTTTAGCTGCTCGTCACTGGATTGTAAGTCTTTTTTCCATTATCTTCAAGAACAATATCTTTAAATTGAACTTTATCCTCAAAATGTGAATTTGTTTTTTATGATTCTGTATACATACATAACATATATATTATATTTGTGTGTTCAGGTTAGAAATACGAGAACTGTGAATAGAACGGGACAGTTGACAGGGTACAAGTTGGTGCCTGGTTCAAATTGTTTGCCTTTAGCAGGCCCAGAAGCCAAGTTTCTGAGAAGGTCTACTTTTCTGAAACATAATCTGTGGGTTACACCTTATGCATCAGGTGAAGATTTTCCTGGAGGAGAGTTTCCTAACCAGAATCCCCGTGTTGGTGAAGGCCTTTCTTCATGGGTCCAGCAAAACAGATCTCTCGAAGAGACTGATATCGTTCTATGGTTAGTACATTCTTGGCTTATTTAACATCCAATAAGTTATCTAGTACTCCGTATTTATTTGTTATATATTTGAATTTACAGGTATGTCTTTGGGATCACTCATGTTCCGAGGCTGGAAGACTGGCCTGTTATGCCAGTAGAGCGGATTGGGTTTATGCTCCAGGTATGTTTTTGGTTGAATTATCTTGCTTATCCGCATTCTAATACAAGTATATTTTGTTACTGACTGAAATTGAAATTGTATTATTTGCAGCCACATGGTTTCTTTAACTGTTCTCCAGCGATAGATGTTCCTCCTGGAGCTAGCCAAGTAAAAGACGCAATTTCTTCCAAGTCGGTTTCAAATGGCTTGCTTGCCAAACTTTGATTATTTTTTTGTCTTATTGTTTCAGTTTTTGGTTAACTACAATGGGTTTTGAACGTTGTTTATTAAATTAAAACTAGTACAATCTTTGGTCTTTGTTTTTTAGTTTTTGGTTTGTTTTTATCTTGTTTTAGCTGCAATTTTTATGTTTTTCCGTACAATCTTTGGTCTTTGTTTTTTGGTTTTTGATTTTTTGTTTCTTAAAATTTAACCGGTAATCTAGTTATGAAACTATTTACGAATTTCGTGTCAAAACTTGACTTCCATTTATAAAATTAACCGGTAACCTAGTTGTAAGTTACATATATAAAATAAAAAGAGTTAATTACATGGATAGTGCCTATGGTTTCACGAAATTGCACTGTTCGTCCCTATAACTTTTTTATTACACCACTAATCTTTATTTTTAAAACTTGTTACACGAATGCTTCCTATTATGGATAGTGAGTTAAGTTTTCGTTAGTTAGTTCATGTGCTATGCACGTGGGGATTTTTCTGTTAATAATTTTATCATTTTACCCCAACTTTATAAACTTCTAAATTAAGAATACTTTTAGTTCAGTTTCCAGCCACGATACCCTATCTCTGTCTTTCTCTTTATCATCTTGAAAAAAAATTAAAAAACATAGATGTATATAAAAATCGAAATACATTCGCACACAGATCTGTAAACAAACACCAATGAATTCACATCATCTGGTTAAGTACAAAACTATCTCATTGTAGTTTGATTGTTGTTTTAATATAGTGAAAAATTGATTTTTATTTATAAATTATTTTTCCTTTGGTTTTAGTGATAGGTTGTTGATGTTAGTGATGGTGGAAAACTTTCTATCAACATTTTCTACCTACTTGATGATTTTGAATTCAATTTGTTGGATCGATATTGTGTTTGATTTTAGTAAAATGTTTAATTGATTTGTGTTTTAAGAGAAATGTTCCGTTGATGTTGATGGGTTATTGGATTTTGTAAAAAAATTAAAATTATTACTTTTAATAAAAAAAATAATTTATAATAAAAAGATTCATAATATGGATAAATGATACAAATTATAACAAAAACGATCCTCATGTGCATAGCATATGCAATTATTAACAAAAAGTTAATTGTCCATCCATAATAGAGATCAATCGTGTAACAAATTTTAAAGATAAGGATTACCAGTATAACAAAAAAGTAATAGAGATGAATGAGGAAATTTTGTCAAACCATAGGGATCATCCATGTAATTAACTTAAATAAAAACTACTTACATAACTTATCATCAAAACTGATTTTAATGTGAGAAACCTTTGTTTAAGATATCGTCCATGATTAGAACGGGTTTATATAAAATATTTAGACTTGTTAATTGCATAAACCGTCCATCCCATGAACAAGTATACGCAACAAAGCTTTTCCACCATAACGATAAATGTATTTTCAAAACCCTAGGTACGAAACATAAAATATGATCAAATTAAGCATAAGAAAAAAATGTGTAACAGTTTTTCGATTTTTCCAATTGGAAAATCGATATAATTTTTCTCCAAAATAAATGTTCTCATATGTATCTATTAACTACCAAAGAGCTTCTAGCCTAGCGGTATGGTGGTGACCCATTGACTAGAAGGTCATGGGTTCAAGTCTCGGTGGAGACAATTTGGTGAATTGTAAATTTGGTGAATTGTATATAGTGTGTTTGTAGTATTTGCCTTTCAAAAAAAAAAAATATATATCTATTAACTATAATATAGGTTTGTTTATATAGGGAGCAAAACTGAAATTTTTAAAAGATGTAATCAAATTAAACATCGCAGTCGAAAGTAGGTGTCGACAACAATGGCGATAAGACTAATTTCCGTCCAATTACAACCACCAATCTCCCGCCATTTTCAAAAACAATCAACAACAATCAAAATCAAAGCCCAGAATTCCAAAAAAACAACCGAAGACGGAATCCCAATCAACGAAGTCAAAACCTTAGTCAAATTCAAATCGCGGCACAATTTCATCCGAGTCCTCGAAGTCTCCCGTAAATCCGACCACCCATTCGCCGGTTCACGTCTCCTTTTACTCGACACCCCCGGAAACATTCACAGCATCTCCTTTCTCCTAAAACTCCTCACCGGAACTTATTTCGACGTTTTCGCTACTTTCCCGCCAATTCTACCTCCGGGTCCGATTGGTATCCTCGGCTTCGGAGCCGGGTCAGCTGCAAAATTGTTACTTGAACTATACCCACAAGGGACTATCCACGGATGGGAACTTGACCCGTCAGTTGTTTCAGTTGGTAGAGAGTTTTTCGGGCTTTCGAAACTCGAAAGACAGTTTCAAGATAGGCTTTTTGTTTACGTAGGAAACGCGTTGAATGCGAATATGGAGTCCGGGTTTTCGGGCTTGTTGATTGATTTGTTTAGTAACGGGTGTGTGATTCCGGAGCTACAAGACCCGGAGACTTGGATGAAGTTGAAAAAGAAGTTGAAAGTAGGTGGGAGGATAATGGTGAATGTGGGTGGGAGCTGTGTGGAGCCTGAGGATTTGAGGAAAGATGGGAAAGTGATTATGATGGAGACATTGTTGGCGATGGAGAAAGTGTTTGAAGGTGAAGTCTGTGTTTTGAATCTCGGAAGTAGGAAAGACGATAGCTCGATTGCGCTTACAGGGAAATTGCCGGAAAATTTGGATTTGTGGAAGAAGGAGTTGCCTAACTCTTTGAGGTTTTATGTTGATATGTGGAAACCTTTTACTCGTGAGAGTGTTTGAATTTGTGCGTGTAAAGTGTTCGATGAAATGTCACAAAGAACAAACACATTATTTTTTTAAAGAGTCACGTATCGGCTATGATCAGAATAGTAGTTTTTCACTCATTGATGAGCTATCTAGTGTATTTTGGTTATATGGTTTCTATCGGTTTTAATGAGTATTAGCTCGAAAGAGCTAGATTGCTTCAAGTTAATATGCACCACGAGGTTACATTTTGGTTTAAAAGTTGTGTTAATAAGGTGAATTTTTTTTTTGTTTGTACGAAAATAAGTTATTTTAGATTGTATATTATTATATGTTAAGATTTTTTTTTAATTAATCCGTGTAAGTGGTAACCATAAACAAAGGCTTAGAGAGTAACATGAAGACGATGAATTCCTTTGTATATAGAGTCCTAATAAAGTTTCTTGGTGGTGATCGTTTATAGTGGGTGTGTTCATGCCACAGCTAGCGCCGAGGCATATGCAAGTTTGATCGTGACAAAACAGGATGACAAAATTAGTACAAGTGTGACTCGCCCATATATGGTTCCCTTATGGTTTAAGAGTGTAACTCTATATTGTTCACATACATCATAGTCAGTTGTTGATCTCACAGGCTTTTGAGAGCCTAACCTTAATCTTCTTTTACAGAGTGATGCATATCATCTTACCAGAAGAGTAATTTAAATAAAAACTTTTTAAGTACTAAGTTTGAGTAATTTAAATAAAAACTTTTTAAGTACTAAGTTTGTCGCTAATTGATAAGTCAGTGCAGCTTAATTAGTTCATTTTTAAGAATATTGATAGATATAATCAAAGGTTGTTAAGATCTATATGTTAGATTTTATTATCTTGATCAACAAAAACATGCCAATCTTAAAAAAGAACTTTACCAGCATAGAATATACATGAGATCATATCTCAATCGTGATCATAGGATGTTAAAAAGAACTTCGGTTATTGTCTTAAATAACAATGAATATACTAACCTTGTTGATAAAACGCCGCCTAAATGACTAGCTTGTAAGTCTAAATATAATTCGTTATTCGATTTTAATAGTTTTAGACCTAAGATCTAATTACTTTATTACAACTTTAGTATTCTAATCATCTCAAATTTGTGTCAGACTAGACTATTGACATTATGTATTGAAGATAATCAGAGTAGTAATAATGCAATAAAGATTGTCAAAACACACAAATACTTTATTGAAGAAATTAGGATTCTATTTGATTAATACCATATAATTATCTAAACCAATTCACATTAGAATATAACTAGTTTCGCCAACAATGTCTACTCTATAAATATTCTTTTAATTTACCAAATGGTACATTTAGGTTTTAATATGAATTACAACAAAACGTATTGTGACATTTGAATAAAAACTTTCAATCTTGATCTGATATTGCTATTTCGATCTTGGGGAGACAAAAACAATTTAAAATAAGATCTTGATCTTAACAATCTTCGATGTAATTGTTACTCCTATATAATAAGGTTTATAAGCCTTTTAGAGAGGCAAAGAAACAACAATTGAAATGAGCAGCAGTCATCAAGAGTCAAGACACTCATGACTTCCAGAGTTCCAGCCACCCGAACACCATCAATTCATCTCTCGTGTTGTTATACCCTAATTATCGTTTTTTATTTCTTTTATATTTTCTAACATCATGCTAGCTATTTAACGAAATTCCCCCGTTATAAAAAAGATAAGAAGAAACCCATGTCGAAATTGTTAAAAAAAAAAAATTACTTTGAAAAAACTACTAGTTAATTATATTTAACCAATGTAATAACCATAAACAAGTTTATGCATTGGTGTAACACTACCAAATTACGAGGGCGAAATAAATTAAAGTATGAAACTATTTCATCCTTTGTGACAAAAACACATCCCTAATAGATATAATAAACAACTAATTAAGATGCATTAGATATATGGTAACTCAAAAATACATCTGTTGCTAGGGTTTTTAAAAGAAAAGAAACAAGCATAAAAACTGAGAAACCATCCAAAAAACTAATTAACTAAGGGTATAAACTCCCAATTCATATCATATAAGTATTATATACTAATACTAATCGTTATAAAAATAATAAAGTGATTAAGAGGATTTAGATAACCTTTCATCTAATACTCCGGCGGAGCCGCGGAGGTGTTAATGGCTTCATTCTCAAGAGGTGTTAAGTTAAGATCATATACGAGAACCTCTTTACCATTCGAATTACTAGCTGTTGAAGAAGAAGATGAAAACGAATCCTCAGGAGGAGGAAGAGGATTATATGGTTCAATAGCTTCATTATTCATCAACTCTTTATTATAATGCTTCCTCATATGTCCTCCCAATGACTGCCCGATTTCAAAACCCATACCACATATGTTGCATACATGCAGCTTCGGTTTGAAATTGGACTCCGAACCCGAACGGCGGCTGTCTTTCCTAAAGTTGCCATGGCCGGCTCGGTGTCCACCTAAAGCTTGGAAACTATCGTACGCCTTGTTGCAGTCCTTGCACTTGAACAATCGGCGGTATCCCTTTGCTTTATTAGGGTTTTCTTCTGCAGTTCTTGCAATCATGCTCGCGTTTTCTCTAACGAAATTCTCTATGCTTTGGTCTTGTTTTCTGCTTGGGGCCATCACGAAACTTGTGGGTGTGGGTGTTCTTCTCAAGTGAAATTAACGGCCGTTTGAATTTGTGATGGAGAGCTAGCTTAATTATGAAGAGAGTAGTTAGGTTTTGGGTTTTTATTATTATGTATCTATACCCCTTTTTAGGAGAAGATATATAGTAACTCAATCTACTCTTTTCTAAATATTAGGAAAGTGTAATATTGTGAAGGAATTGTAAAATTTGTGTATTAATTTCAATGTGTTTTTTAAATGTAAATAAATAAATTAAATATTGTTAATTAATGTTAAAATTGGTTAACTCTATTATTATTAGTATTCTTATTATGTTAGGATTCATATTATTATTATGTTAGGATAAAGCTCGTATTATATTTATATATATTCTTGATTGATCAATAAAAGAACACATTATTTTTTATACCATAATAATAGGGAGGTTGAACAAAGGTAGTTGGTCACTCAAATCGTCAAATCAGATTTTTCACTTTTTATGTTAGACTTGAAACTATAAAGTGTAGGGTTGAACGGAATTAGAAGAGTTTTTTTCTTTTTCTTTCTAAACTATATAATTTTAGGTTTGTCTCACATAAAACATAAAAATATGTGTTAAGCTTTTTCTTTCTAAACTATATATACAATTTTCTGAATACTTTATTTTGGTGTTAAATAGCTTCTTAAGGGGAAAAAAATATGTTAAGTTAAAATCACAAAAATATAGCTTTAAGCTTGTTGGTGATTTTAGTATTATCGAGTCTTTTAGATGATTAGATATATTAGAAATCGATACGTTATTGAGAGGTTATCTTCGAGTTGAGAGATGTCGGGTGCACGCTCGAGGGGTCTATAGGTAGCGTAAGGGTCCAAGAAGCAAGGATTTTGGTTTGACGTATGTCGATTTCCTTCTGGCTATAGAAGTGCATTCCGATGCAAGTTGTACATTGAGTATTTAATTTAAAAAGAACCAAGGATTTGGTTTGACGTATATTAGTTTTTCTTCGGCTATAGAAGGATCTTCTAATGCAACTTGGATTTACAACTCAGATGATAGTTCTTCCACAACTAGTTGGGTATTCTTGAGGGATGTGCCATTTCTCAGGCTTTTAAGAAGCAAACTTGCAATCCTGACTCCACTGTGGAATTTGAATTTGTTGAGTTAGCAGTTGTGGGTAAAGAAGCCTAATGGTTAAGGAATTTGAATTGTGAAATTTTATTATGGCCAAAACCAATATCTTTGATTTCTATCCATTGTGATGGTGCTGCCACTTAGGCTAGACACTTAGGCCTTCGTCATAGTATTGTTCGTGGGTTGATCACGAACGAAGTGATCTTTGTGGATTTTGTTCGATCTCAACCAAATTTGGCGGATCACTTGACCAAAGGATTACTTAGGGCATCCACTATGTGTTTAAACCATGAGTGTAATAGCAAAAGGAGTTCAATATTATCTAATAGAAACCCTCCACATGGCAATGATGAAATATGCCTCAACATATGTTGATCGATGAATGCACGGCAAATGTTCTGCCCACTTTCCCTCTACAAAAACTGTCATAAGTTAGTTCAAATATTAATATTTTATTTAAACTTGTATTTTTTTCAGAAAAGTAATATAATATTGAATTTCTATTACACCTTGAAGGTGCGACCCATAACAGATGCTCTTAGGGACTTGATGCACGAACCGCCTATAGGATGAGATTAAAGTCTTAAATCTCTAATGGTGAGACACCCAATTCTCTTTATATTTGACGTTAGAAGCTAAACTTAATGTGTAAATCTTACACTAATATATCACGACACATAATTGTATTATCCCAAGGTATGTGCTCGGAAAGTGAATTTAGGTTGAAGTTTCTCTTTTTCATAGTTCTTTTGAAAAATTGCATTGCAAGAGTAAGATGAAAAGAACTACTTATGAAGTATGAAGTTTTGATGCTTCAAAAAGCTTTTGACTTGGTTTCCTATATGCTCGTGAAAGGATGTTGACACACGGCTTGTAATAGTTTCAAGTGTAAAACAATGAAATAATGTCATGAATTCATGTGTATATTATGTGCAAATATTTAAACGCGTTAAAAGATGTAATCCATGGGACACCCTGATTCTCAAATATTTTGTACTTGTGTGTTTTACTATTTAAAAATACACTAAAATGTTGGATGAATGTTGGTGATAGTTTAGATAATTGGATATACTAGAAATAAAATGGCTATTGAAATAGGTATACTTTTGAGTTGGAAAGTTCGAGTAGGACGTACGAATAATCTAGCTCGGTATATTTATTAAATAACTTTTTATTAATTGAGTTTATTCAAATTAACGATTTCCCATCCAAATGGCCGGTTTTGACTAAAACCGTTCACAACTAATTTTAACCACCATAATACATCTATTTTTATCGTATAGAGAGTACCTGAAAATCAAAGTGACATTTTTGTATTATTTATTTGTTGATTTAACAGCTGAAGTACATAGAGTCGAAACAATTTAAATTTAAACTGAATTTCAAGATACTTTATTAAAAATTTTATCGTACATAACATATTAATTTGACACCACAACATCGCGAATACTATGCTAGTAATAAAAATTAAAGTACTATATATTAAAGTTCAAGTTGGATCGTTTAAGTAGCAAGCAATTTGAAATATTGATAAATGGTTATTGTTTCTACAAATTGACATAATCATTGTGTTTTTCCCTTAGTTTAGTAGCACTTACACAATCTACTATCTTTAAAACTATACAATAAGATACTAGCACGTATACTATTCATGAACATATCGACAACTTATTTCTCTTTCAAGTGTCAGCTAACATCTGTCACACCTTGCCCTCCACGTGTCCACACTCCTTTTCTTTACATAACAAGTCTCACTCTCACACATCTTCAATTCCCATTATCAACTCACCACCCAATAACCACCATCAATGGCGGAGCACCAACAACATGAGGAGCAAAACGAGCATTCCACGTCGAAAATCGTAGCGGTTCTCGCCCTCTTTCCTATCGGCGGGTTCTGTTTCCTTGTTGCCACACTTATTCTAACCGGAACGCTCATCTTCCTTGCTTTTGCAACTCCGCTTTTCGTTATCTTTAGCCCGGTTATCGTTCCAGCCTTACTGTCTATCGGGCTGGCGATAACCGGGTTTATGAGTTCGGGAGCCTTTGGAGTAACCGGGTTGACTGCTTTTACGTTCATAGTTAACTATTTTAGGAAAATGAGTTACCGTAGTAGTAATAGTAGTGGTGGTGATAGTTTGGTGCAAGAAGAGCTGGATTATGGAAAGAAAAAGGGTAAAATTTCTGCTGGATATGTGGGCCAAAAGGTGTAGGATATGGGCCCAACAAGCCCACGGAGTTGCATAATGGGCTTTGTAATAATACTTTAGTAGTTTCTTTTAGAGTTAATTGCATAAATAGTCCCTCACAGTTGCTTAGATTGCATGTTAGGTTATTGCTTTTAAACTTCTTATAGTTTTAAAAGTGCATGTATCGTTTTTGTGGAAAACTAATTGTGCAATATTTCGCCCTTGGTTGGAAAAGCTTATGCAACTAACAAGTAATAACCTTTTACATAAACCGTCCTTGTTAATAGGGGAAACAAAAAGAGGGAGAAAAAAAAAAACTACGACTTGTGCGAGTTAACACAACTCAAGCCCACAAGTAGCCAGAGTGGAGAACAGTTGTGGAGGCCTCACTAACAAGCCCGAGAACACAACCACTCCGAGTGCTAATACGTTTTGGCTCTTTACAACTCGTATAACAACCAATTAGACAACTTTGAACCCAAACGAGTACCAAATTAGATCCGGCTTTAGTGTTGAAAGTTTCGAATCAACATACACGAGTCAGTCAGACATTTTCAGTTAAACATGTTAATATCAAAGGCCAAAATTTCATACACTCAAATAGTGTTGTTTACCGAAACTGGAAATTCCATTGCCAACACTATCAGATAAAAGAAGCAAAGAGAGTTTGCCCAATAAAAACCTACGATAACACCGCCACTAAAACAACACATCTAACTAATACTTAATATTACTGCTCCTTCCAAATCTTACCAGTAATCCTGAGCTTCAATTCCTTCCTATCAGCCCCCGAGAAGAAAAGTGCCATGTTTCTTTGAATAATTAGACCATCAAAACTATCACGAACTTTTCTGTGACTGTCTCTTATGCTTCTTGGGACTCCTTGCCACGACATCTTCCTCCCGTTGCCTCCAACCTCAAGACTGTAGTTGAAGTTCTTCGCCTCGTTATCATCACCCATGAATCTTAAGAAGGCGATATACACAGGTGCCATTCCAAGCTGAAAGGCCTCAAAATGGAGACAAAAGTACTGACCGTAGCAACTAAATACCTGAGGTGCAAAAAATGTTTGAAGTCAGACGAGGTGACGTTGGTGTCAAAATCGCTAAATACCAACTGAAACGCTTTAGATGATTTTCTTATAAATTACAGTAATACTTATATATATATATATATATATATATATATATATATATATATATATATATATATATATATATATATATATATATATATATATATATATATTTTACTTGTTTGACCCGTTAACGATAAAACATAACCGGAATCAACCCATTTATAAGTAACCGTGTAAAAATTGCACCCTTTACTAATCCAGCCATACTTGTGGATTTCCTTGCATTTTTGTTTATAAAACGTGTCAAACACACAGACAGAGTACCAAATCCAACTAGTAAATAATTCTACCATTTAAAGAAAATGCAATTTTGACTGATCTCGTGGCTTAACAAACATTTTACTAAATGGCTTAAAATACCCACAAAAATGACAAAAACCGAGCCAAAATCAATACGATCAAAATTTGGGGGTATATGTTCTGTTTGGCTATTTTAGTTTTCGCCCAAAATCCTAACATTCTGCTGTAGACTCGTAAAAATTAAGTATAACTGTACATAGGATAAACGGAATATACCGTAAGCATCCACGTTGCATTCTCAACCTCGTTAGGGTTTGATTTGACATAACGATGATTGAAAGTCGTACCATTGTGCATATCGACTTTGTGTCCATCTTTTAAGTGATCAACAAGATAAGGGATATCACCAATAACGTTGCATTCTGAGCCGGCATAAGGACAGTTATAGGGTCTAAACACACATTGAGATTCATGTTTTAACTTACTGTAATAAGGATAGATTCCCACACACCCGTAACTCTGATATTTACAAGGTAGTTCAAGTGACGCAGCCACTTTCTCGAGTGCAAGACATCTAATGTTCCCAAGTTCATGTCTACATGTTGGACAACGGTTATGCACACGAGGTTTGCAACCCGAACACAATGTATGACCATTCGAACACTGCAAGATAAAAGCTAATTTAACATTCCACATTTTAAAATAAAAGTCGAAAAAGGAAAATTCGTTTTGCGATGTTTTTATAAAATGGTACCTGGTGGATAGGAGGGTACATGGCATTCAAGCAAACCGGACACTCCAAAAGGTCACGAACACTACTAGTAGCGAGTACATTAGGTTTTTGAGTTACATCCATAGCATCATCTTCAATTTGGGGAGGATCAATGACTTCTGGCTTATCTCGCAACTCATCGAAATAAGATAGTCTCTCCACTGACATTATTTGCTACATATATAACAAAACAGGGTTAGACAAAAAAAAAAATATAAAGTTTTACTTAAGCCTTGCAGAAGGTGTTTGGGATTGCGTTTTAAATATGTCAAATTTTACGTTTCGTATGTTTCATTTGTTTTGCTCGTTTGATATTTTAGTATCTATTGTAATCCGTTCCACTAAAACATACCTCAATTTTGAATAGTGATTCTTGTTATCAATAAAATTGTTAGGCTCCTTTTGTTCAAAAAAATAAAAATAATAATCAAATCAAACAATCATAATCAGTTTGCCTCTCACTAATCACAAAATAAAACTTGACTAGAAGTCCTTTAAAGTTCAAATAATATTTTTTACTTTTTCCACATATAACACAAACTACGAGGATTGAATCCGCAACCTCTAGGTTAATGGGTCATGACGATATAAACGTAAATTTTAAAGTAAGACAAACAGTAAACCGAGAGAAAGAAAACAAGAGATGGAAAGAGGGAATACCTGAAATTGGGAAAAGGGAAATTTAGGAAATGAGAAAATTGAGTTGAATTTAATAAGTAGGGACGATGGATTTCAGTCAAATAAGATTCAAATTAAAGTCGGTAGAGAAGAGGGTTGGAAATTCAAGAGGAGCGTCAAGCGTGTAGAATAAGGACATACAAAATACCAAAAAACCAAGCTCTTGTATTTTTCTTACCGCCACTTGAATTACAATTGTTGGTTATGTTTCTTGTAAAAATTGGGAACCGCTAAAACATAGATGTCTCCAAAAATTTAATACATTGGTTTTGTTTTCCGAAAAAATACTCCCTAAATACATTTATTTTTTTACATATTAAAACAAATTTAGTTAAAAATAAAATAAAACTAATAAATTTGATTTTCTTATCAACTGAGATTTATTCTATTATTAAACTAAATATATATGAACTTAGTAATATATATATATATATATATATATATATATATATCTACAAAGTACAAACTTCAAAATATCATATATATATCATTAAAATATCATATATATCTCTATAAAGTACAAACTTCAAAATATCATATATATTCTTATAAAACATTAAAATATTCATATATATTCAAATAATTTTATTAATCGTAATAAGTGATATAAAATTTGAGACTCGTAACTAATTGTCAAGTAATAAACTAAATAAGTATTTGACCCTTTTCATTTAGCATTAGCCTGCTATATTATCACTTTTTAATAATTTCTTTTTAATCTTATATCCATAAATATGTACTATTAAACTTGTTCTCATACTCTTTATAACTTTGTATAGATATAATCTAAAGATTTTACTTAATTTGTAGCAATGTTATTTGATTTGTATAACTTTGTACTAGTATTGTACAGGCACTACGTAGCGGGATAATAAATAATTGAAGACGGTTGTGAATATGATAAAAACGAACTCTGTACGCAACGACGGTAAATAAATATAGAACATTAATAGTCAAACACGATATAGTGAATGTGGTTTTTTTTCAAAGTTGAATCGACTTTACTTAAGAACCATTTTAACTAAATTTTATAACTTTGTATGATAACTTAATTTTTTATAAGTTATTAATTTAAGTGTTCATTATTCTAATTAAAAAGTTATGAATTTTATTAATATGTTTATTATCAATTAATTAACTAATAAATATTATCATCATTTTTTTATTATTAAATAGTAATAAAAGACTATGTAGTAAATTATATTATAATATTTTATTAAATTATTTATAAGTTACAAAACCAATTTATTAAATTCAATTAAATTTTTATTTCAAATTTGAATGATTTAGATTAATTTATAAAAAATAAATGGCTAAGATTCATTCTCCTTAAAATTTAGTTCTTAAAAATGAAAAACTTAATATATTTTATATAGTAGTATAGATAGTTATAGTAATACAACTTTACTTGGTTATTTGACTTAATTTGTATAACTTGTAGATGGTTATAATGGAAAATTGGAAAAATAATTATTTAGTTTGTTACTTGAAAATTAGTTAGAGTTTCAAAATTTAAAATCAATTATTTATGCTTAAATTTTTTATTTGGATATATATGAATATTTTAAGATTTTGTAGAGACATATATAATATTTTTAGTTTTGTAAGAACATATATAATGTCTTGATATTTTATAGAGACGTATATGAAATTCTACCTAAAAGATATGTCTTTTTAGATTTTGGATACTATACAATCATCCATGATACATGTTTCAAAACCCGACCCTAAGAAATTTAATATAAGACAAGTATGTGCTTTGTATGTTCCACGCATAATTGTTAAGGTCACCCATCTTCAATTTTACATTATTCATGCCTGTGATTTATGTAAACATAGGATTTTATTTTTATACGATTACTAGTATATTAGTACCTCCTAATAAAACCAAAATCTCAATAATAATTTAATTAAGTGATCTAAATGTACACAAGTCACTCTTATAAACTTGATACAATATTCCGATCAATATCTATCTAATCTTGCGATTCAAATCTTGATAAAACAAAAACGATGTATGATAACATCTCGGTTTTCTGACAAACCATAATTCCAATCCCTCATAAATATATAAGTTAGTCATTTAACAAAGTTAAAAAAAAAGTGTTCTCGAAATGACTCATAATTGGGCCCGTCTTAAATAATAACAGGACTAACTAAACACCATACACCATCTACCTGGGCTGTATATTACTTGACCCGAATTATTAACCACCATCATCATCACACACACAGCACATGGCGATCATGTAACAAACCACGCAAAATCGTTAACTTTCCGATCAAAAATTCAATCCAATGGCCGGCGCCGTTTCCGCATTATTCATTCTCGACATCAAAGGACATTGCCTCATCCATCGTCACTACCGAGCTGACGTGTCCTCTCTTCAAGCTGAAAATTTCTTCACTAAACTCCTTCAAAAAGAGGTATATATATATATATATATATATATATATATATATATATATATATATATATATATATTCATTGAATAATTACATATCTGTTTTGTTTAATTGAATTATGTATAATGTTTGTTAGGGAGATATTGAGACTCACGGTCCGGTGATTATTGATAACGGTGTATCGTATATGTTTATTCCACATAACAATGTTTATCTTATGACTGCAACAAGGCATAACTGTAACGTTGGCAGTCTCTTTGTTTTTCTTCATCGACTAGTCGGTGTAAGTATTTGAATATTTTCACTGTTTTGTATATGTACATTTGTTGAGATATTACAATGTGCAGGTTTTCGAGCATTACTTTGAAAAGTTGGAAGAGGAATCTCTTCGCGATAACTTTGTTGTAGTCGTAAGATTAAATATTGTTGTATTTTCGTGTTAGACATATATTGAGTCGTTTGGAATTTGATTTGACTTGTGGTTTATATAAAATATGGCAGTATGAATTACTTGATGAGGTGATGGATTTTGGTTATCCTCAATTCACGGAAGCTATGGTTTTAAGTGAGTTTATTAAGACTGATGCTTATAGGATGGAAGTTACACAACGACCTCCTATGGCGGTTACTAATGCGGTTTCTTGGCGAAATGAAGGGCTATATTACAAGAAAAATGAAGTTTGTATCTTTCTGTTTCATTTGTTGTGATATAATCATTATGTATATACACAAATATCACTGATGTGATGTGGTTTATTAGGTTTTCCTGGACGTGGTGGAATCTGTTAATATAATGGTTAACAGTAATGGCCAGATACTACGATCAGATGTTGTTGGGGAATTGAAGATGAGAACGTATTTGAGGTATTATTTTTTTGGTATAAGGGAAATTACCCCGGTAAATTAGTATTTGAGGTATTATGTACAATGTGTTACCATAGAATTAGAGTTTTAGGCTTTTATTGAGAAAACGTATTTGTATATCGTAGTGGCATGCCAGAGTGTAAGCTTGGGCTTAATGATAGAGTTCTGTTAGAGGCTCAAGGTCGGACACCAAATGGAAAATCCATCGATTTAGATGACATCAAATTTCATCAGTAAGCATCACAAACTTGATGCTCTTTTTCTCCATAATTTGGTTCTCTGAGCAGTTATTTTTCTTCACGTTTTCTTACCTTTTGTTCCCTTATAGGTGTGTTCGTTTAGCAAGATTTGAGAGTGACCGCACAATATCATTTATACCTCCTGATGGATCATTTGATCTAATGACGTATAGACTTAGTACTCAGGTTGTATTTAGTTTTATGCAATTTTCATATTGACATGCTGTCAATGTGACATCTCTTTTATCATTACTTACTTTTTGCGGGTTGTATTTTGCTAGGTGAAACCTCTCATTTGGGTTGAAGCTCTAATTGAAAAGCATGCAAGAAGCAGAATTGAGATGCTTATTAAAGCTCGGAGTCAATTCAAGGAACGAAGGTACACTTCCTTTCATGATAACAATTTCATGACTATAAGGATTTCAAATTATCATTTGATTATGTGCGGTTTCTCAATACAGCACAGCAACAAATGTTCAAATTGACATACCCGTGCCGTCTGATGCTACAAAACCCATTGTCCGGACATCAATGGGATCTGCTTCATATGCGCCTGAACATGATACACTCGAGTGGAAGATCAGATCCTTTCCTGGTAGTAAGGTAAGAAATGAAAAAGTGTTTTTATTCCCCTTCTTCTCAAAGATACCTAAGCAACAATGATTGCAGGAATATATGTTACGAGCAGAATTTAGTCTCCCCAGTGTCGCTTCTGAAGATGCAGCTCCTAGTAGAAAGGCTCCTATACGTGTGAAGTTTGATATACCGTATTATACCGTTTCTGGAATTCAGGTTTGCATGTCTGCCATAAAAGATTGTGATCCAATATTGTATTTAAGTGAAATAGTTCTTAACTTCAAATTGTTAGATGGTTGACAACGAAAATTTGACTAAAAGAATGACAGTTAAGCTGGTAGATGAAGAGCTAAAAACATTTAACAATGGAATGAATTTGTCTTTTTGAACTTAATCTAATCGGGACTTGCAACCCTAATTATTAAGTTGCTTGCAGGTCCGTTATCTCAAGATTATTGAAAAAAGTGGATACCAGACGATTCCCTGGGTGAGATACATAACAACGGCTGGGGAATACGAAATACGGACAACATAAGAATTTTACCCTCTAGGTTTGCCAGATTCTCCTTTTGTAATGGGTATCTGTACTCATTATGTTCTACTTGAAGAATCCCATTTTTGCAGGATGCAATTACCCACAAACAGTAGAAGCAGATTGGAATTATGGCGGTTTAAATTCAATAAAAATCCTCAAATTATGGAATGGACCGTGGTCATACGTGAAATTTTACTTATTTAGATCATCGATGTTACTGATGTTTTTCAAGAACAAGAATGACCCAAATAGTCATTTAAGGAAACAGTCTTCTTTACACAAGGCCTACGGCTAAAACAAAATACAACTTAGATATTTCAAGAGATAATTGCAGGCAGCCTTCGAGTTAAGATCTCAAATTCGCTATCTCTACTCAGCATACTGATCCGCACATATTTAGTGCTCCCTCCAAAGTGTTTTCCACCTCTCGTGTATATCTTTTGCTTCCTGAGAAAGCTTTCACAATCATCCACTTCTCCTTCACACTTTAACCAAGCAAAAGCTTCAAAAACAACAAACAAACAAAAAGGTCAGGAAAATGATTTGTACTCGTTTTGTTTAGTTCTTGTAAAACAAATATATTTTTATTGTGAAATTACCAGGGAACTGTCCAAAAGTACGGCCACTGAAAGCACATGTTTCCAGTTGAAAATCGGGCAAACTGAAAAGTGATGTTTTATTCACGGCTTCTCTGATTTTTTTCCATCTATTTTCCATGAGTTTGTAGCTATAATCAAAGAAGGTTTCATGTTCTTTCTGGTTAGTATGTTCACAACTATTAGACACGGATTGCAAAATCTTTGCTGCTCGGATCTGCGAGTCTTTTGACACACCAATCGTGTTGATCTCTATAAATGTGGTCATTTTCTTAGCAATTTCTTTATCTTTCACTAGAGCCCAACTGCAACATATCAATCGAAAACACAAAATTAGTTTAAATTTGATTTTTTTAGGCAATGTACATTGCACCTTAAAAAACTCACAAGTGTGTATTTACACTTTTTTATTCAATCAATAGTTTTATAAAAAAAATTACAATTAGCATAGATGTTTTCACAAAAACCAAGAATTTTTTATATTCTATTATTTGTTTTATAGTTTAATGTAGTCAACAGGATTTCCTGAGAACAATTAAATAGGATTATTGATTTTAGAGATCAAATCTGTCTGTTTGACCTTAAAAGGTCAAGGGTACTCTTTTCCTTTTGGAACAAGAATAAAAATTAAGCGATAATTAATTACCCAATTCGGATACCAGCATGGCCGGTGCTTTTGGAGACAGTGAAGAGCATAATATCATTATCTGCAGGTAATATAATCGGTGTATATTGTGGCCAGTAATAAGCAAGATCATGAATCAAAATCCCTTTATCTCCTTTTACTACATCTTGCCTAGTGTATCCATCAGGGTTATTAGGAGAAGTCACTAGTTCGATGTAGGGCTCGTCTTTATTAAACTCGTTTGCGTCACCCGCCCATTTGTGTAGTCCTGATTTCAAGTAGTCGGTCATCAATGGATATGACTGCAAATAGTTAGAAACACTCGGTAAGTAATTCACATGTGCATTAGACTATGATAGTAGTAAAGATTCCATTCTTATTATAGGTAACTTGTATTTTAAGTAGTATCTTTTCTAAGCTGGCATATTATTTCGTTGACTTCTTAAAGTCGTATTGTCTTCCCAATGAGTTTTTTCTTAGATGCAAAGTATCAGTAACTGCTTTCGTGTGACTCCCGGATGAGTGACCTAAACACATGACTCACCGGCACATGCAAACACTAACATTAATGAAAATGTTAGCACAAGGAACAAAGTCATTAATGACTCATTATCACGGCCAAAAGATGTAATGTTGCTACCAAAATAAACTAAATAGTTGCGGAAAGCATGTATATATAGTAGCATAAGATATAAGTGTTTAATTACCGAGTAGAATGGAGCAGCGGAAACCACGTTCGTGGGGCCTGCAGCATTTGGAGGTGAGAGAGCGTAAATTGCAGCCTGGTAAAGTTGTGAAGAACCTGTTCCCACTACAATATGGTAACCCTCTGTGTTTGCATTACCAACTACTTTGTGCAGCCCTCTTACTGCAGTAACAAGCTCAGGCTCCAAAAACCAGCACACGTTTTTCACATCCGAAAAATAACTGATGTGCTGCCAACTGGACGTCACAACAGTTGTTTCTTCTCCCTTTTGCTTCCAATAGTTCTCATACATTGTCGGGTCGCCACTGTATTTTAAAAATACCACACGTTACTTAACACGAAAGTAAAATAATAAAACGATGCTCGGTCATGTGTAAAGATCCTAATGTGCACTTAACAAATACTAAACTATAAAAAGGAAAATATCATTATTATTATGGTTCTAATATTGTATAGAGTTAGGTGTGTACAGCAGATCTTGTCTAACATATTCAACTCAAGCAAGATTAATTTTCACTATTGTATCGAGTAAATATTACGATAAATATAACCGGTTTAAGATCAAATTCCTTGATAAAAGTTTGACTTATGTCATTGTTAACCTTCATTTTGCATGTTAAGACATGTTCCTTTTGGAACTAACATGGTAACATGTTTATATTGTGAACTTTAACCAACCACATGAGAAATAAATCCCAAAAATTCGTGTAATGAAAACTATTTTTAAACGAGTGGGTTTGCCTCCGCGCGTTGCGGTGGGACAAAACTTTATATGGTGTATATTTAGTTGTGGAAGCAAATAAAAATAAAAATTTTGACGTAAAAGAAAAACAAATGAAAACCTTGTTATTTTATTTAATAACGTACCACAAAAAAGAAGTGTTAAATAATGTGATCCAAAGAGAAAAAGTAAACAATTTGTAATCCAAAAAGAAAACTAACCCCAAATAATTAAATAATCAAAATTAAGACGTAACTAATTCATTATAACGTAAAGGGAGAAGGTAAAACGAAATTGTTGAAGACAAAAAAAGTAACCGAAAAAGAAAAGTCGTGAACTAAAAAGTAACGATTAATTGAAGTGAATAAGTCGACACATTATTTCATAACCAAAAAAAACAAGTGTTACTAAAAAGTAACGATTAATTGAAATGAATCAATAGACACATTATTTCAAAGCGTAACAAAAAGATGTAAACAAAAATGAAAGTTTGGAAAAAAAAAATAATTTAAGCAGATATGCTAGCTGGTTGGAACAGGCATCTAGACTGCATCACTGTTCATAAGAAAGTTGTCAATTATATATATATATATATATATATATATCTTGAACTAAAAAAAACGATTAATTAAAATGAATTAGTAGACACATTATTTCACAGCGAAACAAAAAGATGTAAACGAAAATAAAAGTTGAATAAAAAAAAATTAAGCTGGACTGTATCACTGTTCATAAAAAAGTTGTCAATTATATAATATGATGTATTTAGCTATATCCAAATTACTACTACATATATGGTTTATTAAAAGATTCTATCATGTTTATCGAATTTTTAAATTGTTATTGTATGTCTCAAGTAAACAAGTTTTCTTTATTAAATGGGGTGAGGGGTCCAAGTTCTATTTTCATCGACGATATCTTATTTATTAGTTTAAAATAAGTCATTTACTTAAAAATATATATATATAGAATAGGAATGGACCGAAAGTTTATGCATAATCAGAGGTGGAACGAGAATTTTATATTAAGGGAACCGATATGTATGTAGTGAAACAACACATATAATACAACTATACAAGTTCATTAGGGGCTCATAACGTACTTTTTAGTTTATATTTATTTTGAACTAAAATGTTTTATATGAATTAGGTTTATCAGTGGTCGAGGAGACGAACACTGTTTAGTTCCCTTGTCTCCACTACTATGTATGATACATTGTGAAATAGTTTTTCACGAAATGTTATTATCCTTTTTGTTGCTTTGATTTGAACTATATAAATAAAGTAGAAAATGATAATAGTATTATTAATATGAATTGAAAATATCGAGAAATAGGAAGAAAGTGAGTAAAGGACAGCAAAGCAAAATGTAAATGATTATGGGCGACGATGGTGGTGGAGATGGTGGTGGAGATAGTGGTGGCGGTGGTGATGGTGATGATGAAGGTGATAATGAAATGTACTAATAAAATAAAAATAAAAAAAGCACAAAGAAAAGCACAAAAATTCGATATGGTGAAAACGAAAGGAAAGAGGTGAGAATAAGCACAATAACCAATAGTGCACGTTAGCATAAAACGGTAGACCCGAGAATCGTGAAAACGGGTGGCTCCCCCGAACCGTAACATCCACCGTTGAAATTCTCACAAAAACAACGTCTTGTCCTTGTCTCACTTTCTTATATATCATTATTTATCATCTCGGCTTGGCTAAGCCAATCTTTAAATACAAATGATTTACTATTTTTAGTCATATATAGTTTCTGGCGCGCCAGTGAATAAAATTGAAATTATTTTAAATTTGGGAGGTTGAAAAATATATATTTTTTTCTTTTCTTAAACCGTTAAACTAACAACAATAAACCAAAATTATGTAATATGTTACATTCGTTTTAGTAGCTTGACTAAAACGTTTTAATCCTTTCGAATATATGTAGTTGTTTTGAACATAGCTTTCGAGACTCTTTTTAAAATATAATTATAGACATAAAAGAGTTTTATCTCGAAAATACACTATTTGTTATTAAAAAATGTTAGGAAATGTTATTTTGAATATATAATAATTGTATACATATTTGAATGTGTAAGATGAACTACAGCCATAAGATTTAGAATTAGTTAAATGGAGTTTAAAACTCGATAGTCGTGCAAATGAATCTAAAGAAAACTAGCTTGGTTTAATCAATGAAGATATCAACCATATTGAATAAACTTTAAATAGATCAACTACTGCATGTAAAATTTCAACCCATTTTCAGAAAAATATTTAGTAAAAAAAATAAACATTGATTTAAGGATACTCTTTTCTGTATATAAATAAACAATATATTTAATAACAAAAAATAGTACTTACTGGTCTAAATTGATAACGACAGTCTCCTCCCCGCCATCTGGATACGACGTCGTTTGCAGTGGCTGAATCCTGCTGCTGCTAACATGCGCCTCATTTTCTATTTTTTTATTTTTATGAAGCTTTCCTAAGGTTTCTTCATAGCTTATTTTCCAGATTAAACACATATTAATCGCTAAAGAAACTACTAAAACATTTTTCAAAACAAACCCATAATCCGACATCTCTTTGATTCTTTTCAAAATGATGAATTCTTATTTTTGGTTGGATCTAAAGAGTGGGTATTTTATGGAAAGTGGAAAGGATTTGGGGGAATCCAAAGGGAGGGAATGGAAATGGGGTTCAAAGGCTGCTTACTGTTTCTTTTTGCAGTTTACCTTTTCCACTTGCTCTTTATAAACTTTCCTTTCCTTCCTTTTTATTTTTTTTTTTTATTTTTTTTTATGATTTCTTAAGGTATTCCGTTAATATTTTAACACAATACGGTAACCGACCTTGCTAAATAAACATTTTAGGATGGTTATAGAAAAGTTTGGACACTAATAGTCTCGTGGTATGTTCATTGACTTAAAATGTCATAAATTTAAGTATAGTAGATGACAAAATATGAGTATAAAATATGTATCTTTATGAAAAAACGATTATATTGTCAAAAGAGTTTTCTCTTTAATAACCTGATTAGAGATACTTTTATGTTTATCGATTTTATTTTGCATAGAATAATCTTGTACAAAGTATTTTATAACTTTTATTACTAGTTAACATTTTTTACGTGTGATGACAAAACCAAGAATTGAGATTATGACAAATATAATGATTAAACGATATTAAAAAGCTAATCACATAGATTTTACTAACAATATATATCCAAAATTATATAATTTCATTTTGATCAAGCAAATTTGTCAAAACCGCTAAATGACATGTAAGGTTGGTCATATTGTAAATCAATCATTTTAATCAAATTTTCTGATAAAGTACAAATAATTATTTTCAACAAGTTTTTTTGTTATGAAAATACAATGCTATAACTATCCTTACTAGTATCATTAAGAGGTGACCATACACACAATGGATTAAGGCCAAAAAGAAAAACCCATTTGTGGAGTTTCCTAAACTTGGAAACATACGATAGTACGTGTTTTTTGTAACGTTTCTTCAAATTGGCATAGATTTTGACATGTCGTGATGTAGGATTACAACCTTTCGTAAAATATAAAAACATCACGTAACAAAGTTTATACCCTATTACTTTGTTAAACTAATGGATCCCAAAGTCATTTAGTATCACATTAATTTGTTTCAAATAATATATTCCTTTTTCTACATATATACACTAAACAATAATTCTTTTACATATTAGATCGTTATCAAAATTAAAACCCATAGACCCACAATATGATTGATATATGGTTAGAGAATATATGATAATAATGGGGATATGAAAAGGACTAGAGGAATGAATTATACACCAAAACCTTTGAGCTAATTTTAACTTATATGTGGGTCCATCAAATCAGAAAACCTTTAGTGGGCCCATCTTTAAGGCCCAATCCAACTCGCCATTTCAATTTATATAATCTTACATTAGATTTGGAGCTTTCCATAATAAGAAAATAAGCAATTTTGGTAAAAATTATATGAATCAAAATGATACACATGTAAATGTTGATAGTGAGTGAGTGAGTTAGTTATATATTGCATTTTGTAACTAAATGAAGATAAATGATGTTTAACAAACTTAGTACGGATTGAGAATGCGATAAGGCTTTTGGGTATGTGACTTATACACGAAACAAATTTATTCATACACATAAAATATTTTTTTTGGGTAAAAGGGACAACTTATTCCCGAAAAATTAAAACCTAATGAAAACATTCACCAATGCCTCAACCAACTTAATATTTTAAATCGAATATCAGAAGAAAAAAAACTTCATATACGTACATTAATTATTTGTAAAATGATTAACATTTTTGATCAGTCACTTTACTTTAACATCGGAAGTGAATCATGTTGTTTTCCTTAATCTTTCATTTGAAAAGAACTTATTCATATAATCTTACTTTCAAACTCTTTTTTTCATGTTCTGTTGTTTGTTTATCTCTATTAGTTTTTCCGGTTAGGGTTTCTTTATTACTCATCAAATGTTATATCTAATACAGAGAAATAAGGTATTTACATTATAAACTCTATATTAGCATAACATTATCTAATAACACTTGGTTTGTAATCCAACAATTCCAGAGACGGAGGGAGGGTGGTGGATGGTAAATATATCTAATGACAATCTTAAATAGAAGTTTTATTATGTGTTAAATCTATCTATCCAAACTTATAATGACATTTTTTCAATAAAGTCAGCCCCCATCAACTCCATTTCCTGGCTCTGCCCCTTAACAATCCCTTCCAAAATTTTAAAAGTTTTTTGGAGTTAAAAATGCTCAAAAACAATTACCGATAGTTATGTGTCTAGACGGATCAACGAGTATAAGTTGAGGATTATGTAGCCAATGAACATCTTCATTAGCTCACCTAGTATAAATACGTAATTGAACATTGCTAAGTTGATGATTGTTGCGACACCGGAATATCACAAGTACAATTGGGTAGAAGGTTCGGATCCGATAGAGCTGATCCGAAGAAGACCTTCAGCCTAGTTCTTATCTCCGATCTTGAACTATCTGCACAAGCAGGCAAACACACGAGTAAACGGAGCGGGGGTAATCCCCTGGTTTACCTCGGGCGTAAGAGTAAGATTACGAAGAGTAAGAGTAAATAAGTAAAGTAAGAGTATAGAGTGTTTATGAACGTTACCCTTGAAGTGAAGAGTGAGCTTGGTATTTATAGATCTTGAGTTTCGGATAATAACATTCTCTAAGTACAATACCTTGTTTATCCTGGAGATATTCCGAAGTATTGTACTTTCTGTCGAGAAGTCATCATTCGGCCTCCTGGACCTTAGGATGTTCCTCGGATAACATGTGTTGTTCAGATTCTCTTTCTCGAAGATTGTGCTCAGCTAATAGTTCTTTCGGCGTACCATTGGTTTGACCGATAGACTTCTATCGGCTACCGATGGTACGTCATCAGCCCCCCTAGTCCAGTATTACGTAGTTAAGACTATGTAATGCTTGACTAGAAGAAAAATAAAGTGTTTTGGTTCTTTCAGTTGTTCTTTCGGTTGACAGGGGTTTGTCTCTTGAGGTGCTTCGGAATTAGTAACTGTCTGCCTATTTAGGCGGGATAATTGGGTTTTAGCTTCGGCGGGAAGTTTTTCAAACTGAGGCAATTAATGCTTGCGCCACCTGTCGCTATGCCATTGGCCGAGAGAGGCGGTGGGATTAGACGCGCGTCCCATCGTCTGACATACACTTGCCTATAAATAGCCCGTTTTACCCCATTTGTAACTTTTTTCTCACCGTTTTTTACTTTACACCTTTAACTGTGTGCTTTTTCTTCCTTCAAACTTCTTTCGTTTCGTTCCTTTGTTTCTGATTTTCGTCATGTCGAAGCAAAATAAAGAAAATCTTCGGAGATGCTTTACTACCTTGACTCAAGGGGATCTTGATGTTTTACTGGAAAGGTATGCCATCGGCGAAGGATATGGCGCCGTTCTTCCAGGGCCGAACGATACGATTTTAGACGCTCCCCCCGGGAAGATAGGCGTCTATGCTGAATGGTTTGAATTTTCAAACCTTCGACTTCCGTTCTCTAGGCTTTTCCTAGAGTTTTGTGAATACTACAAGCTCATGCCCACACAACTGAACCCCCTTGGGGCTTTGAGACTTGCCTGCTTCGAAATTCAAAGTTGGGCTCTGGGATATGAGCCTTCGCTCAACCTTTTTCGGACATTTTACAAGTTGGGAAAAGCCGGCGACTGGTTTACTATTGATAAAAGGAGAAAACCCAGTCCTGCTTGTTCTTCCGGAGCTCCTTCTGGTCACAAGAACTGGAAGACCAAGTTTTTCTATGTGAATATCGGCGTGGCTCCTATCCGAATGAGATGGAAACACAAAGATGAGTCTGTTGCGGATGACCAAGTTAAACAGGGGGTTGTTCCGGCTGACGCTGTATTGGCCCTTACCTCTCATAAGATAGAGTGCCGGACACTGCCGGAGCATGTGTTGGTGATGGCGGGTGTTAGTCGGCATTGGACGTCTAATGCCAGCAAACCTTGTTTACAGTTGGATGGTCGAGGTACGTCGAGGGTTTTTATTCTTTCTATCGGTATTTCCCTGCTGATCTTCCTTTTAATTTTTCTTTCTTTTGCTTTCAGATTTACCACTGATAGATTTTTTGGAGATGGCTGATTGGGACGGGGTTAAGTATATTTCTCGCACCATAGCCGAAGGTGAAGCAGCCTGGTTAGTCCAGATGAATGCCCGGGTGATACATATGTCGACGGACGGACTTCCTCTCCCTTATACCAATGCTGATGCAGTTTTTCCAGCGGGTTATCAAACAAGAGATCCTTCGGATGAAGACTTTATTCAGCCGGCCCCTGGGACCATTATCGGTGGCGGAAGTCGTCCGGCCAAGAGTGGTAACAATACTATTCCTTTGCTTTTCAATGCTTTGTTTGCAAAGACATCATATTCTATGGGAAATACAGCTGCTAGGAAGAGAAAAACCACTGACTGGTTTGCTCCTCCGGAATCGTCCGAGGGCCAAAAACTCGGCGATGTTGAGGGTGGAGAGTCTGAGGAGGAGGATGCGCCGATGGTTGAGGTGCAGAAGAAAAAGAAGAAAGTTTCTGTTTCTGCGACGAGCCTGATTATCAAGGAGAAGAGGAAGGATCACCATTCTGAGGTTCCATCGGCACAGACAGCCGACACTTCCAGACCTGGAGAGACAAGTAAAGAAGTTGCCACCTCCGTCTTTCGGGGTAAGTTTGTCGTCCTTGAAAGCTCAGAGGAAAGAGGTGCTTCGCTAGATGGTACGGAGCATTATCCGGATCCTCCCTCTTGCGAGACTTCTTCCGAAACAAGAAGAGCTCTAGCATTGATAGTTGATGATGATTTCTCGACAGGTCTTTATATTGATCCGGAGGTGGTTACTTCTAATCCGGAACCTGTTGTTGAGGGAGCAAATGTTGGTGCCGATGATAGGGGTAAGAGACCCTTAGAAGATATTTCTTTGGTTCTTCCGGTGGAAGGGGGGAAAAGGAGGTTGTGGCTCCTAAGTTGGTTGATGAGCCTCTGCTACAGACTCACACAGGAGTTATGGTGGAGCAGGAAGACGTGGGTTATCAGCGTCTGTCGCCGGAGGATTTTACTCGGCAGTCTACATCTTTAATTGTCTCTCAACCGGAGCAGAATCAAGACTTGATGGTTGAAACTCCTACATAAGCTCCGGTAGATAAGACAGAAGGTATTTTTCCTTTTTCTGGCGTCGTTCGACCTTCTCCTGTTTCAGAGTTGGCTGGGTCTTCCGCCCGGACTCGAATCTGGGTGAAAGGTAAGAACCTGATGCTTATTTGTGTTTGCTTTACTAACTTTCTTTCGATTGTTTATTGATCCTTAGTTATTTCCTTTCAGGCGATCAGATGGTAGATGAACGCATGGAGGATGTCAGCGTTCATTCGGAAGAAGACCACTCGGATACTGAATCCGATGGTTTAGGCGCTGCTTTGGCCGGAACATCATTTGTTCCGGCCGTAAGTAAGATCAAGTGTGGGGACCTTTTTCACTCGAAGTCTTATGAGATCAATCGGGATCTTGTTGACAATCTGGCTACTCCAGCCGAGACTCTTCGCTTGGGAAAGCTTGGGAACGTCCAGGTGGGACGTGAGTTCGACTTTGCTCTTGCCTCATTAAATGTAGTAGGTCCTGACCTCCGACGCCGAATGGAATCATCGGCTCGGGAAACGGAAGAGCAAAGATTCCGCGCCCTAGAACTTGAAGGTACGCTTACCTTGGCGAAGAAAGAACTTGCCGAAGCTCTGGGCAGGAAAAAACATTACCGGGAGAGGAGTCATTACTTGGCAAAAGAAGTAAACACACTGAAAGCTTCTTCCTCCCATCTTACTGAGGTTGCTGCCCGAGAGCTTAGGGACCAGTTAGGGATGGAGCATCAGATGGCGATGGACAAACTGAAAAGCTTACTGGATGCCAGGCAACAAACCGCCATAGCCAGTTTGAAAGCAGAGCATGAAACTGCCATGGCCGAGGCTCGGGCCCAATGTGATATGAATGGTGATGTGCTCCGGTCCCTGGAGGAACGGTTGAGGAAACAGGATATTGAGTTAGCGACGCTTCGCTCGGACAGGAGTTGGTTGGTAACAATGGGTCCGAAGCATGTCATTCAGAAGCTACACTCGAGTCACGAGTACTCCCGTCCCCAAGAGAACATTTGGTCACTAAATTACAGACTTGGGTGCCACGATGGTTTAATTGCCGGTATGAGTTTTGGACGTCTGAAGCAAAAACCTTCATCTTCCCCATTCTATAATACCCATGCTGCTTCGGATTTGGAGAAGGCTTTAGCTGAAGCTTCAGACATCAATTATCCTTATTTGGAAGCTTTATCAGCCACCGAAGGCTCGTCGATAGAAGATTTTCAGGCTGTTGAGCCTGCTGTAGGTCCTCCTTCGGATGAGGAGTGAAACTTTCATGTCTGCTTTTGCTATGTATTATCGAAACATGTCTTCGACCTGTGAAGATGTGTTTCCAAAAACAAGTTATCAATATAAATTTATGTTGTTTGTTTTATTTCCGGATTCATTTGCATCCTTTACTTTGCTTATTATAATTTTGTATGTTGTTAAAATGATTTGCGTGAATCTCTTTGAACTTCTCATTCGGAATTAGATCCGAAATTTATTGAGGTTAGGCTCAACTTATCCTTCGGAGTTAGGTCCGATACTTATTGAGGTTAGGCTCAAAAAAAATTTTATTCGGAGTTAGGTCCGATACTTATTGAGGTTAGGCTCAATATCCATTCGGAGTTAGGTCCGATACTTATTGAGGTTAGGCTCAATTTTTCATTCGGAGTTAGGTCCGATACTTATTGAGGTTAGGCTCAATGATTGTGAAGTTTCATCCTTATTTTTTCTTAGACTATCTGAATTAATTGCATGTTCAAGCACTTCGTCAAGCGTCATGAACATTCATTCGAATAGTGCTAATAGTAGAATGAAGGGAAAAATTGGCTGCGAAGGCCTTTCATTCATACTGATAAGAAAGAAAAAAGATTACATTACTCATAATTGGCTAACTATAATACTTTCGAAGGTTCATGGCATTCCATGTTCTGGGTATGGGTGTGCCGGTCATGTCTTCTAGTTTGTATGCTCCATTGCCCATATCTTTGACCACCTTGTACGGACCTTCCCATTTTGGCCCCAGTTTGCCTTCGTTTTCCTGCCGACTTGCTTCGTTCTTTCGGAGAACCAAATCACTTTCTTTCAGCACCAGCTTTCTTACCTTCCTGTTGTAAGTCTCTTCGAGTTTTTCTTTGTACTTGGCTTCTTGGACTGACGCTGCATTTCTGCGCTCTTCCAGCAATACAAGATTGAGTCGGATTTCTTCTTGGTTGGTTTGATCATTTCCGGATGCTACTCGGTGGCTCGGCATCCCTATCTCGGCTGGGATAACAGCTTCGGATCCATAAGTTAGGCTAAAAGAGGTTTCGCCGGTGCTTGTTTTCTGGGTGGTTCGATGTGCCCATAGTACATGGGATATTTGGTCCACCCAATCCGTTCCTTCTCTGCCTAACCTTGCTTTTATCCCATCTCCAATACTTCTGTTGATCCTTTCAACCTGGCCGTTACTTTGTGGATGTGCCACCGAGGTAAAAGTTTGTTTGATTTTCATCTCGCTGCACCATCGTCGCAGTGGGTTGTCCGAAAATTGCTTACCATTATCTGAGATTAATTCATTCGGCAATCCGAACCTGCACACGGTATTTTCCCATACGAACCTCTGTACTTGCTTTCCGGTGATCCGAACAACAGGCTTTGCTTCGACCCACTTCGTGAAGTAGTCTACTGCCACAATCAAGAATTTCATTCCGTCTGTCCCTGTTGGGAATTTGCGAACAATGTCAATACCCCACTTTTGGAAAGGCCACGCCGATAGTATTGACACCAGGTTGTGCTTGGGAAGTCTCGGTATGGGTGCATGAATTTGGCACGAATCACACTTGCGGATTACTTCGATGGCATCAAAATGCATCGTGGGCCAGAAATATCCTAGTCCGGTAATCTTTGAGACCATGCTCCGTGGTCCGGCATGCATGCCACATGCTCCCTCGTGCATTTATCGGATCACATAATTGGCCTGCAATGGTCCTAAACAACGAAGCAAGGGTGACAATGAGTTTTTGCGATAGAGGGTGGTACCTTTCATTAGGTAATTCGGTGCCTTCATCCGGATCTTTCGAGCTTCATTCGGATCTTGTGGCAAGCTTCCCTCTTGTAAGAATTTAATGATCGGTGTCATCCAGGTGACCCCTTCGTCTTCCACGATCATTAGTGTTTCTTTTGGACCAGCTATAGCCCGTTGATCTTGTTTTTCCACCATTACTTCCATCGCTGTGTGTCCGAATGCTATGGACGCCAACTTGCTCAAGGTGTCCGCCACCTTGTTCTTCGTTCTCGGAATTTGCTCAATCGTGCATGATTGGAAAGTGCCCATCAACTTCTTCGCCTTCTCCTTATATTTGTTCATTCGATCCTCCTTGGCTTCGTACGTTTCATTAATTTGGTTGGCCACTAACTTTGAGTCCACTTTAATCTTCAAGTGTTCTACTTCTTTCTCTTTGGCTTTTTGTAGTCCGGCCAACAGGGCTTCATACTCGGATTCATTATTGGTGTTATCGAAGCAAAAACGGATAGAGAATGAAAACTCCTTTCCTTCCGGACTAATAAGTAAAATTCCGGCTCCTGATCCTTCCGAACTAGAGGATCCGTCAGTAAAGAGACACCAAGTGTTTTCTTGATTAGCGCTTCTTTCCTCAGTGTTGGATTCTGCCGACCTTTTTCTCTTTTTGCTTTTTTCCGGTGCTTTTATCTCAATTTCTTTCGGGATGCCTTCTTTAGAAACAATTTCTTCGGGGACTTCGGCTATGAAGTCTGCCAAAACTTGCCCCTTGATGGATGTTCTAGGAGCGTACTCTATTTCATAACTTCCCAATTCGATGGCCCACTTTGTGAGTCTTCCGGCCGTTTCCACATTCCTTAAGATTTGTTTTAATGGCTGGTCGGTGATCACTCGGATGCTGTGAGCTTGAAAGTATCTCTTCAATCTTCGGGAGGTATAAACCAACGCTAGCGCTATCTTTTCTATCTGAGTGTAGTTATTTTCGGGACCTTGTAGCACTTTGCTAACGAAATAGATAGGCATTTGTTCTCCCTTTCTTTCAGCTAAGAGGGCTGAACTAATGACATCCGTTGTTGCTGATAGATACAGGATCAAGGTTTCCCCTTCTTTCGGTGCAGTAAGAGTCGGAAGTGCCATGACAAACCTCTTTATCTCCTGTAAGGCTTCCTCGGCTTCTGATGTCCACCGGAAATCTCCTTTCTTTACACAATTCTTTAAGGTTCGAAAGATCGGTAGTGATCTTTCGGCAGATTTTGAGAGATATCGCCCCAGGGCTATAACTTTGCCATTTAGGCTCTGAACTTCCTTCATCGTCTTAGGAGACGGTATGCCTTCTAAATCCTGAACTTTCTCTGGATTTGCCTTGATGCCATTTGGGGTGACGATATGTCCCAGGAACTTCCCTTCTTCCATCCCAAAAGAGCATTTCTTGGGATTGAGCTTCATGTTGATTCTTCGGAGATTGGCAAATGTCTCCCGAATATCTCGAATCATAACTTCTTCCGATGTAGACTTTATAACTAGATCATCAACGTATGCTTCTAGATTCCTCCCGATCTGTTCCGAAAAAGCCTTATCTATCAATCTTTGGTAAGTTGCTCCTGCGTTCTTCAATCCAAATGGCATTTTTCGATAACAGAAAATCCCCATATCAGTGTGAAAGGCCGTTTTGTCCTCGTCTTCTTTGGCCATTTGTATTTGATGGTAGCCTTTGTATGCATCCAGAAAACACTTGTATCTGAAGCCAACCAGGGCTTCCACTTTTAGGTCTACTTCCGGCAGGGGATAGGCATCTTTCGGAAAAGCGTCATTGAGATCCTTGAAATCAACACACATCCTCCATGTATTATCACTTTTTCGGATCATGACAGGATTAGCCACCCAAGTTCGGTACCGAACTTCGCGGAGGATTCCAGCCTCGGTTAACTGTTTAACCTCTTCACACGCAGCCCTACTTCGGTCGGGTGCTAGGCCCCGTTTCTTCTGTACTATCGGGCTTTTTCCTTTCTGGATGGTTAACTTATGTTCGGCAAGCCCTCTCGGTACCCCCGTCATGTCTGAGGGTTTCCAAGCAAAGACGTCTCTGCTCTGTCGGAGGAGTGTGATAAGCTTCTCCTTGCCTTCCTGAGTGAATGTATTTCCGATCATAACTGTTTGCTCCGGATGATCCGGATGAATGATAACCTTTCCCATCTTGATCTCTTCTTCCTCCTTCCGCAATATCTTCTCGATTTTTTGGCATTCCAATACTTTGTGCGCCTCCGGACGAATTTCGACGATTCCTCCGGGGGTAGGAAATTTCATGAGGGAGTGAGCTGTCGATACAATGGCTCCGAGATTTGCTATTCCGGGTCTTCCAATAATGACATTGTATGGAGAGCTGGCCCGAACTACTAGGAAATCAATTTCAACTGTTCGGAACTTTTCATCATTCCCGATGGTGAGTGGTAAGCGGATTTGCCCTATCGGTTTTACCGCTTCTCCGGAAAACCCAACCAAGTACTGAGAGCATCTCTCTATCCTTTGTTGTACTTCGGGATCCAGCTTCAAAAAACATTGTTCGAAAAGTATTTCTGAGGCACTCCCATTGTCAATGTATATCCTGTGTACTGTCTGGTTTCCAATGTCTCCCACCACAACCATTGGGTATGTGGTTCTTTTAGAGGTGCCTACCGGAGGAAAAGACATCTCCTGTATCATCCAGGGCTCCGCTCTTTCATCCTGGAGTCCACTACCTTCTCCTTCACAGAAAACCATCTGTATCTCCTTCCCTTTTCCTTTTCCGGGGTATTGCGGTCCTTGCTTCTTTTGGACTCCTAACTTGATTCCTTCCATCAAATGGTTCAGTTGACCAGTTCTTACGGCCTCCTCAATCTGTTCCTTCAACTGAAAACAGTCGTTCGTGTAATGTCCTTTGTCTTGATGGAACTCGCACCATCGGTCAAGGAACCTCTTGTCTGGGGTTCCTACTAAAGGAGCCGGAGCAGTGAAATGTATTCTCCCTTTTTCAGTGGCAAAGACTTCACTAGGGGTTTTGCTAAGTTCTGTGAAGTTGACTTGTCTCCGAGATTCTCCGGAAGAAACGAAAGGAGAAGTACGGACAGGTCCTCGCCCGAACCTTCTCTCATGACTGCCGGGAGAAAAGCTTTTTCGGCTTGGGGAAGGCCTCCATGGAGGACTCGTAGCAGGAGAGGTCATTTTCGATCCCTTTCGGAATGCCGCTGTGCTAGCTTCGACGTACTGCCTCGAAGCTTCTTTCCCATTGAGAAACCTTTTTACACGTTCCATCATGTCATCCACCGTCTCGGGTACCCTAGCGTTGAGTTTTGCTATAAGCGCCGGTACCCGAATCCCTTCCATGAATCCTGATACTTTCAACATATCATCCCCTCCTTTAATCTGCAGAAGCTCCCGCTTCCATCTTTCTACAAAATCCTGGAGACTCTCGTTCTCTTTTTGTTTAATTTTAGCAATGTCCGTCGGGCCTCGAGTGTATCTTCGTTGTTGCATGAAGTAAAGCTCAAACTTCTTTTTCATGTCTTTGAAATTATCAATGCCCTCTTCCGGCAACTCGCCGAACCATATTCTCGCAGGGCCCACGAAAGTTTGGGCGAACATACGGCACCAGATCGACATCGGCCAACCCTCAGTATCAGCCACGCCGGAGAAAATAGCCAAATGATCATCAGGGTCACCACTTCCATCATATGTGCGCACAATGCTAGGCATCTTCATTTTTCGAGGCATTTTGAACATAGAGATTCTTCGAGTGAACTTAGAAGCGAAATCTGACTGATATGGAAGGTTCAGATCTTCTTCGTCGTCGCTATCTTCTCGCTCCGATTCACTCGTATATCGGATCTTTCGGGCAACCGGAGGAGTCTTTCGGGTATGATCTTTCTTCTTCCTCCGTTCATGCTCGTCCAGCATGGCCTTTAGCGCATCGTAATTCTTTTCCAGGAATTCTGCTGAGAGTTCGGGACCTTTCCCGACATCGTTCTGATCGTTCCCTGGAGTTTCATCTTCAATTATCGGCTCCATATTACTTCCTGAGGCTGTACCGATAAAAGGCGTATATGGTCCTGTAGAAGCCATGTATGTCCAACGGATGGCGCCAAATGTTGCGACACCGGAATATCACAAGTACAATTGGGTAGAAGGTTCGGATCCGATAGAGCTTATCCGAAGAAGACCTTCAGCCTAGTTCTTATCTCCGATCTTGAACTATCTGCACAAGCAGGCAAACACACGAGTAAACGGAGCGGGGGTAATCCCCTGGTTTACCTCGGGCGTAAGAGTAAGATTACGAAGAGTAAGAGTAAATAAGTAAAGTAAGAGTATAGAGTGTTTATGAACGTTACCCTTGAAGTGAAGAGTGAGCTTGGTATTTATAGATCTTGAGTTTCGGATAATAACATGCTCTAAGTACAATACCTTGTTTATCCTGGAGATATTCCGAAGTATTGTACTTTCTGTCGAGAAGTCATCCTTCGGCCTCCTGGACCTTAGGATGTTCATCGGATAACAGGTGTTGTTCAGATTCTCTTTCTCGAAGATTGTGCTCAGCTAATAGTTCTTTCGGCGTACCATTGGTTTGACCGATAGACTTCTATCGGCTACCGATGGTACGTCATCAATGATCATGACAGGTTAAATAACAACACAACTACACAAGTTGATATCATTTATTTGATGATAGCATGACCCCACAAGGGCTACCGCCCCCATTAATCGTTGTCATTTTGGTTTTTAATATATTAGTGTTCCAAACAAACGTATACAATGTTTCAAATACTATCATGCCTTAATTCACTATGATGTCCAATAGTTACTCCCGATTCTTATTTAAACCAAATATATTTATACGAGTATGTATTTGAAAAAATACTCCAACATAGATAGTAGATTAGAACAGAATAAAGTGTGGTCATTTTGGAAGGTTAAAGAAGTGGTCCAATTAAGAAATAAAGACTAGAGATCGAGATTGGCATTAAGAGTATATGGTCCTTCTCATGAGTGATGAGAACCAATTTATTCTTACTTAAGGTCCCCTACTAGGTGTCTGACACGTCGCATGTTTACAAATATACATACATGCTTGTTGTCTTTTATTATATGTCACATTATTTTATTATGTTATAGTTTAGTACTTTCCACAATTATAAAGTTATAGCTATAATTAAACAATAACAAACAATCAATGGACTTGGCCTTTCATTGTAGTATGGGTACATTTTGATTTTCTTTAATTTGTTAAGTAAAAAAGAAACAATCAATCGGTTAATGATAGATATAAGAAGATAAATCATGTAATAAATAGTTAACAGTATATGAAAAAAACAATTTAAAATTTAGGGGTGCTTGGTTGGGGGTAATGGGGGGTAATAGGGGTAATGATAATGATTGATGGAGGTTGGTTTGTTGTGTTGTAGTTAATCATTGCACAATAATAGGTAATACTCCATTATATTCCAAATCGGGGTTATTCATTAACCAGTCATTCCATTCCATAGTATTCATTTTCCCATTAACTACTCATTGAACCAACCGCCCCCTTAATTACTGTCGGAAATAGAAAATTATAATATTTTGTTTCTACGGACAACTTTTAGTATTGGAAAACTATGGCGTAGATTATGGATTGTGTATGAGCCTCTAAAAGCACTAGGAGTGGATACGTTCTTAGCCCCTCGTCATCGTTCATAATACCTCCACAACCGTTGTGGGGGCGTTCTCTGCTTCCAGTTAATATCTTAATGCGCATGGTTGGGTTCTTTTTGTTGGAAAATGTTAATGGAAATATGATATTTTCATCAACTTTTGAACTCTATAAATAATACATATTTTATATTTACGATCAATATTTTATATGTATGCGTAGCCCTTAGAAAGAGCTTCGCAAAGATATATGATACGTCCAAAACGGAGTTAAGGTGAATGAGATATCGACGCCTAAAGATAGGTGTTTGGTGCAAAATTGGTTGTGTTTGAAACTTGTCCCACATCGGTGGTTGGGACAAAGTATTTGTTGTTTATAAGCAAGAATTTTGAACACTTGTTCAATTAGCTTGTGACTTATACACACACAAGCTCACGGCCTCGCGCGCAGGTGGGTGCAAATTTCTGGTCCGAAAGGGCATGGGTCAAAAACTCATGCGAGCCCGCGTGACCTGCGGACACGAATGCAGCTCCGAAATATCGAGCATGTGCGGTCCCAATTTTTGCTACGCGTTTTCTCGGTTAATGCCTAACAGCTTTCCATTTTAATTTTTGGCAAGTCAATAGCTGTTTTCTCGGTTAATGCCTAACAGCTTTCCATTTTAATTTCTGGCAAGTCAATAGCTGTTACGATCTGCTCCTAATGGCTCGTTAATGCCATTAAAAATGCATTAAACCAAAACCGCTCCTCCTACAGCTATAAGACTGAGCCCTCATTTCAGTTCTGAGACACACCTTAATCTCTTCGTTCTCTGCTACTATTCCGACCAACTTCAGGCGAGTGATAACTTCGGCAGTTTAGGGTATAAACTGTTTTGCTATTGTACCCTGGGAAACAAAACGTGTGAATGCACGCGGAATTTGTTTTAAGGGAATCGTGTTTATCACGAGCCTTGGCCGATTACCTCTGTTGTTCATCATTTATGTTTAAATTGTCACGTTTAAAATTCTTGTAACTACTTCATTATTATAAACGGTATCCTTTCCTATACTTTTTTCAACGATTTCGCTATTAAAGTAAGGGTATGTTTGTTATAAAGATTTAAAAATGATGAAATGGGATTGATATGTTTGTTTGTAGTGTATGAGTTTACAAAACCCATAGATCGAAGGTTTCTCATACCTACATATCTTGGTGGGTTTTAATAGGTCTACTTTAGGTATGTTTGATGTAATTGGGACTAGGTTACAAGCTTTATCTGAATGCTTGAAGAGTAACTTTTATTTTGTAGCTTTATATTTTAAAAGTCTCAGTCTCTTTAGAAAAACTTTTAATTTAAGACTTTTATTTTTTTAATTAAAAGCTTGAAGTCCTTCATAGTCAGACAAGTATTTTATTTTTAAAACTTATTTTTAAATTTAAAAACTTAAAACCCTTAAAAACTTTTAAAATTTCATACCAAACGTACATTTTATCTTCTCTCCTAATATTTTTATATTATAATTCAATTAAATATAATAAAATACATTATTTCTATACTTTTAAACACACAACTTTTCTAATCAATCATGCCATATCTTTTATTATTTTGTTTTCAAATATCCATTTTATACCCATTCACAAATCAAACACAACCTAAATCTTTTCCATTTACAAATGTTTTAGTTGGTGGAGTGGTAGGAGAAACACTTATTGTTTTTTTTCTCTTTTAATTTTTTACTTTTAATAAAATTCTTTTTAGTTAGATTACATTTTCTATCATAAAGTTTCTTTTTATTTACTATTATGATCTGCTTTAAGTTTATATTTTCAAAAAAGATTATTTTAGTTTAAACTTGATTAGAATTGTTATAATAAAATAATTTGCTTTTATTTATTGAATACATTGTTTTAATTTAAAAAGAAAAAGAAAATAAAGTTTATAACTTGTGTTATTATTGTAAGTTTTAAAGTTGTGGTACTGAAAATGTGACGTGACACCCATATTTTAAGTCGTGACCTTGTAGGTGTATTACTCCTTAATTCTTTATGTTCCAAAAAGATAAAATGTTTATAACATGAGCCCAATAATACATTATATAACTTTTCATAAATTATAAACCTATTTTTTCCGCTCTATAAGCTTATCTAATTGAGCTTATAACTTTAAATAATCCATAAACTTAAGTTAATAAGCTCATAACTTTAAGTTAAAAAAAGCCTCACCTAAGAGAAAACTCCATTTTGTGCTCGATCTCTTATGTCATGCATAATAAACTTATAAAAAATTACATAAGTGGAAAACACCCGCTTAGTATAAGTATTTTTACTACATAAAAACTAGGTGTTAACCCCGTAGCTCTTAAGGCTAGATTAGCAAATTCCAAAATTTGCATTTAAACCTTCTGCTTGAAACTCTGAACCATTGTAGTAGCCCTCTTAAAAGTTTGCAGAGAAACAACTTGAAGATATCTGTATTTTTTATTTTCTTTTACTTCGAACATAACTAGAATAACACACTAATTCAAGTGCACTGTTATTGAACTAGCAACCGCACCTATCTAACTAGTTCAATACTTGTGTGGTCCTGGTTTAGATCCAATACCGGTCCCAAACCGGCCATAAACCAAATATAAAAATTGAGATTTTATAAACTGAAAGCTAAACATTTTTAGAACGGATCAAAATAACCGAATATACTTTTATCCAAATTTAAGTGTCCCCTTATCTATTTTTGATTAATTGGTACCGGTTTAAGCCAGTTAATTCTTAAGTTTATCAAAAAAATTAGAAGTTTGAAGGCATAATGGTGTATATATTATTACTTGATATACAATTAAAACGGGTTTATTCTATCCAATTTATTGAGCAAGGGCAAATCTTTGACTTATATAGATGTGACCTCACATTGGTATCCCTTTGTTTACGAATGAACAAATTACTAAAATAATCACCTATCATTTACAATTTACAAAAATAATCACCTGATTTACGGTGAATTTCTGGTGACATTTTTTTCGTCGCGAAAGTACACATATTTTAATCAGGCCAATAAGAACTCGACACGTTGTCGCGACACTATTCATTTTTTGCGTCAATATTCATTTTCGCGACGACGTGTCTGATTTTGTTTTATGTACTTCTCGCGACGATAAAGTGTCGAAATAAATTCGCCACGAATCAGGTGATTATTTTTTTATAAAGTGTAAGTGATATGTGATTATTCTGGTGATTAATTCTTTACGAATCCTTACCCTATATCATTTTAAAATAGGAAAATGATTGATATACCTAATTACATAAGACTACAAATAGGCCTAAATTTGTGATTGGGTGGTTAAATAAATGATTGGTTGGTATGATGAGAGATAAGTAGTGAAAATACATGTGTCATGTTTTGTGTGGATTAGGCATATTTAAGGTTATGTAATTTAGGCTTATGTATCACTTCTCTTTAAAATATTTATCTACGAATGTTCACATCTAATACGTCTGTAATAACATAGGGAGGTTAGCACCATACCATAAAGTGAGTTATTGGAAAAGAGGAAAGATTGCACAAAATCTTTAATCACTTTTCAAGATTCCCTCTTTTCCTAGATACAGGTCTTAAAATAGGTCACAATATTGACTCTATTATTAATTACAAGTAAAGTAAATAAAGTGAGTAGAGCCATTTATACATAGTGTCACTCCACTACACATAAAGTTACTTCATGCATACACAATCATTATGGAAACTATACAAAATCATTAATACCAACTAACTATAAACGCCTTTTCTCAAGAACAAAGCTCCAGTTTCCAGTTAATTCTTTCTTTATGGGATTTAGTATCGTGTAAGCAATGTTATCATAACGTATGCACCTTTGGCAAGCGGTATCATCGTGGTCCGTCAACATAGAGGGGGATTTAGTATCCCCATTTAGGACAAATGTAAAAATCTGTACTTGTACATATGATATGGGGATACTCATGACTACCTATAAATTGTTCAATAGTTAATTCAATAGATTTCACATTCAAATTTGTAACCCTTTCATATTTGAAAATCATCAATCCAAATAATATGACTGAAACAAAAATGGGGTCAGCATATTAATCGAGGAAATCGGGATTTTATGTATCCATCCAAAGGCCAATTTCGTCACAATATTACCTTTAGAACATCACAAATGCACAAAATTACTCAAACTAAACCTAAATAGCTTATAATTTCCCCAAATTACCATTAATAGACAGCATCCTCATATGTTCTCACTAAAATTTATCAGTTTCCTTTGTTCTGCATAATATTTGAAACGAGCAAATCAAATAACAATTCACAAACATATGACTATGGCTTCGAAAAATATTGTCAAACTATATTTGGTTAAATGAGTAATAATTTGTACACGAAATCACTAAAAGAACCAACCGAATGCAGAAATATTTATAATATTGGATTTTTCTGAATCTTATTCTAGAATAACGGATGCAAGATCTCTCATCGCTGATATTTAAGCCATGTATAAAATAATAGGTACAGTCAGAGGGGCGTTGGGCAGATTACATGATTCTGAAGTGGTGGCAATCTATAACATGATTCATATATACATTATATATATCTAATGTATCTAATGTACATATACAAATGACATCGAAACTATGAAACATATGTCTAGAACGAAAAGAGCAGGGTACCAGGATAGGCTTTTTCTGTACATAATATGAAACCACGTATCTGTTCCTTGTTTATATGGATCGATCATTTCATATTGTTATTCATCATTGTATCAAGCACGGCATTAAGATCCACTACAGACCCATTAACCATAAGTTTTCTCACACAAGATTTTACAAGGTCCCTCCTGAAACCCATTGATGTGACCTTATTAACTATATCATCTACTGGAAGTGAATTACCAATCTCTTCGGAACGGGATCCATCTTCCAAGTCAATGGCAGTTGGCAATGCATGAGGCAGAGTTTGGGATTCAAGGATTTGCGTGTAGTTACTTCTATTTTCTTCTTGGGGATGTCGAGGATATTCAACAGGTTTATAATCTGAGTTTTCATATAAAGATGGTGGTTTGCGACGAGGGTGACAGTTGGGAAAATTATCAAATTCAGGCATATACTTGGCGTAAAACTCAGACTTATAGTTTCGTGAGGATCGGGTCAATTCATGCTCTTGAGTAAAGTCCCATCTGGCTGGTTCAGAAGGGAGATTTTGCACACTTGATGCACAGCTATAAGATGGCTTGTTAGGTGTTTCATGAGATATATTAAGTTGGTATGTTTGTGTGAAATGTGGAAACCGAGGGTCTGGATTGTATTGGTGAGAAGTTTGCTGGTTTGAAGGAATAACGTGTTGCTGAGCTATAACTTCCGGAGCTTGACGATAAGAAATATGTTGCGAGAACGTGATTCCGTTTGATGGTAATTGGTTGAGAGGTTCTGTAAATGGTATATGAGAAGATGACTGTGGTCGGTTTGTTCGAACAGCAGTTTCTGAACCTCTCTTTAGTACTTGAAGTTTAGCAAGCTGAAGCTGTGTTTCTGCTATTTCGTGTTTGTCTTTCAAAAACAATACACCATCTTGCACCTGATACAAATCAAGTTGAAACAATTTAAATATGAACTCCTAAAAAGTACATTACATTTGGTCACGATAAAGTGAAATATAAAAGTTTTTCACCAGAGCTGATTAGGATAGCTATTAGAGTTTTAGATATTTTTAGTAGTACACAAGAATTTTGGGTACAAAGAATGTTCACAGTTCTGCAATAGGATCGTGTCATGATCGAAAGTATTAATACAAAAAACATTCATAAACTTTCTCTGGCACTATAAACTAATTTATTTTGGCTTCCTATGTGTTCTTCCCATTTCATCCCCCAGATAGCAATTATACTCTTAAACAAGATAGGTACCAAGGCCTGACAACTAGCTGAGGCTCCCCTTGCCAATAAACTTACTATTGTGCCATAAATATTAGATATTGATCTGTTTCCAAGCAGCAAGGTCCTCGTTTAAAGATGTACTTCTTGGCATGGTCTTCATTAACAAAGGTTTATGATTTGTAAGTGTCCCACATAGGCGGGACGAAAAAAAAGAAGTGGGAATACAAATCTAAGCACACCCCAAATATTTAAATGAGATTTGATTAATTTGTGGTAGCTGAATCTTTTGTTTTCTAGCATAACGTTATGTTGACTACTTGGCTGTGCAATGATACGCTCTATGTGCAGTTTAGCAACGGCAGTTTTAGGTGTCATATTTCATCATCTTGTTGATTATTATATTCATTCACACTTCCAAACACTCTAAAGCTGTTCATGGAGAATTTATCGAACAGGCCTTAACTTGGGAACCTATCCTTGCAAGAACCTATTGTCTAGTTAGTGAGGGCGAAGATTCCATAAGGATAGTAATACCAATCACATCCTCTTCTAATTACGTTGATTCAATTGTTATACAATTTTATTTCTGTAATCTATATCATTTGAACTCAAAGTTTTAACAATCACAATCCATTATCTCTGTTTCGTAATGTGCAACGTTGGGAAATAGTAGGAAATAAATAACATGACGTATATAGTCTTATAGAGAATGTGACCTCTTGTAATGTAGTCTGCATCCGATTCAGCTTCGTATTCGTCGACCCATGATACCTTTCCTCAGAATCCTTCACATCTACCACACACTTATCAAGCTTGCAAGTCTCATCCTCGAGACGAGATATCCGGGTCTCAACACCAGCAATTTCGCGTCTAAGTTTATCAGTAACAATCTTCATTGAATTCTCTAATTGAAAAATAAAAGTGTCACTATCAAAACCCCCTATTTCCTCCACTGTTACACTTACATCACTAGTCTGTACAATTAACCAACATATAACAATTTAGGTTTAATCAGCTTCAAATTAGGGTTCATACAAACACAATAAAATACCTTGGAATTAGCAGATGATGATGAATTATGGAAATTAAAATCATGATCAACATCGTAGTAGTATTGAAATTCATCGGAATCATCATCAAATTGACTACGATCATCGTGAGGGTTTGTGAAGTGATAGTAATCGTTGTTTCGTGACTTATAGTGTTCCATTTTCACAAGAATTGAACGTTGACCATCACTAGCTTCTCCTTATCAAGCTTAGCTTTCAGTTTTATAAGCTAACAAGAAATTTTCGGATATTGAAAACGTAAGTTTTAGTATCAAATTGGCAACCCTCAAGTTTTGCAAGAAAAAGACGTTTTTCAAAGCGTGACAAGCGTCAAAAAAAAAAATTAATATATTTTATAATTTTATATATACTTATATACTTATATCCCATTTAGGGATTTTCTATCATGTGACTAAGGGCACATGATATATATTAATATTAAAAGTACATTAAAAGTACACTTTTAATATTAAAAGTATATCAAAAGTACACTTTTAATATTAATATATACATATTATCATGTGTCTAAGGGCACACGATAGAAAATCCCATTTACTATTATTAAGTTATATAAATATCAATAAATTATCGAAAAGTCTGTTTTAACATTCAAGTATATATATATTCTAAGATATAGTCACAAATTTACAATCAGCTGATTTTTATAGCCATTTTTAACTATTTTTAAACTTTTTTTTTAAAAAAAAATAAAAATTTCACAACGCGTTACAAAAAAACTCGCGTTAAGGCGTGCCATGGGACGCCATGACCACGTTTTTTTGCCGCCACGCCTAACAAAGACGCCTTGCATGTTTTTGTAATATCTCGCCGCGTCATGGCGCGCCTTGGCGCCGCCATGGCGCGTTATTTAGAACTTTGGTTTTAGTTCTATACATAAAAAGAAGGTAATTTTGTAATGAAATACTATCCTGAAAATCAAACTAATTAATTATGGGATAAACAATATATATATATACAGTGAATCGTTAATGCGAGAACTTTTTTTTTTTGCGAAAACTGTGAAAATTCTTATAAAAATTGTTAAATCATGTTTCACTTTGTTTATTCATATGCAAACTCTTTTGGAGATTAAAAAAAAATCATATAAAATAACTCTTACAAAGACTGTGAAAGTACTAAAATACCCTTACGTGTTTTACACGTGGGCCAGGCTAACGGTACAAATAAACGGAAGTTAAAATTAGGAACAAAATGAGTAACTAGTTTGAAAACCTGGACGATCCATGCAACTTTTCAAAGTTAGGGACAAAATCCGTAATTACATATAAACCATAGGAACGATTTATGTAATTTACTCTTTATATTGTTACATATTGAACATATAATATAAACAATGTGGTGGCTGTGTGCTTGATAAACTATTTATGGAATAGTGTTGTCACTCACATAGTTGAATAAGAATTAATTTCAGAAATTATATATATTGAATAAGTTACAAAATAAACCTGAAACTTAGATAAGCTAAGCCATGAAGCTATTCGGCCTTAAGTTGTAAACGGTGAAGTTTGGTTTGGTTTGGTTCGGTCGGTTTTTATTTTTCAAACAATTTTACTTATTTCGATTTTGTTTTGTTAAGACACTTAATATACGAAATAAATATTATTTTACAAGCATATGCCAAATGAAGTGAAACCGGGAGTCACAGACATGAGATACACAGAACTGCATATTTGCAATTGCAGGTAACTTTGTTTACAAATTATATATAGATTTTCGCCTTTAATTCATATTTTCGATCTTTGCTACTAGACAGTAGACATACGTAACCATATGTACCAACTAAAAAGATAATATCAGCAAGCATAAAAATTTATGCCCACCTCATACTTGAAGCATAAAAGAATATAATGAAACAATGTACACAAATTGTACCATTACACTGATACACTAATCCCACAATTTGGCAGGTTCTATTAAAGTAAAACGACAATAATGCAATGTTTGCAAGATCACAAAATCTCATTCTCAGTGTTCATCGGCTTTATGTCATCCTCCTCAGCATCTTTTTCATAAACTACTGTCTCGTTTGTTTCGTCTACTGTATCCTGGTTCTGCTTCTGCAGTTCCTCTTTTAGCCTTTGGATCTCAGCATCTTTATTCTCTAGCTTCTCTTCGAGAATTAGTACCTGAAACAGTTTCAATCCATATTACATTTCGGTCTAAAGTATTGTTTCCTTTGACATATATAAAGGTTTTAAGAAAGACGAATACCATTTCATTTGACTTTTCGACATCGTTTGTCATTCCTTCCATGTGCTTGCTTAATCCTGCATCGACAAGTAGCACCATATCCAATTTAAGTCAAATTAACTACGCAAGACATATGCTTATCGATATACATCTGATATTGAAATTAAACTCTAACCTTCAAAATGATTTTTGAGCTCGAGATTTTGAGATTTTTGCAAGGCAAGCTTCATTGATAATTCATGTATCTACCAGAAAAAGAAAAAAAACACAAACCAGTAATTATTTCAAACCTTTCAACTATAGACAAAATACAGCTAAGAATGAGTTAAAAAAAATTTAACCTTTCCTTCACGGGCCTGATTTCCAATCTCCTCGTTTTCCTCTTGTAGAGTCCTGCACTTGGCCATTAACATCTTTCCCATCTTACTTTGTGGAGTGAAGTTAACAGCCGCAATATTATCTTGCAACTCCTTCACTTTTTTATCTTTCTCCTCTACCAAATTCTGGAATCACAACATCACAAAACCATATTAAACAATGTTTGTACATGTCGTTTTATCAAAAACACCTAGGTATTTGTTCCAGTTACCTTCAAACGTGTAAACTCTTCATGAATTGCTGGATCTAGTAACAATCTTCTTGCCTGCAAGAATTTTCGCATGACCAAAAAATGAACTCACACAAAGAAATCCAGCTAAATTAATACAGAAAATTGCATGTCATTAACGGAAGTCGAAAGCCCAAAAGGATAAAAAAAAAAAGAGTATACAAAATTTGGACATAAAAAACCTTATTTGCATCGACATACCTGCATTGATGGAGGCTTAAGTTGTGATCTTAAATCTCGAACTGCAGACTGAACAATTTGAAAATGAATATCAATTTGAAAATGTAGGGGAATCGTCAGAAACAAATTTCTTTGAACTTGTAATAGAATCTCTAACAAAGTTATAAATTAAGAATCGACAAAGAGGACCCATGTTTTATTCAAGGTGCTACATATAATCCGAGACAAATGTTTACAAAGACCAAAGTACCTTCAAATCTGCTATCTCTTGCTCTCGCTTAGCAATGGTTACTATAAATGCTGCTTCCTTTTTCTTTGCTTTTTCTAGCTGAACACAAAGATAAAAATAAACAATGTTTATCAGAAATCAGAGTCAAGGGTTGGTATAAACTTGCTAACACAAATACAATACTACGTAACCTGATCTCTTAGTAACTCTTCAGAAGATTTTAAATTGTGGATATAGTTAACCACGGCTTTAGGTTCTGCATTTGAAATAATAATATATCAACACAAATCATATGCTATAACTCATCTAACAGAATATGATAAAAAAAAATAATAAAAAAAATGTAACGGAAACCAACCTACTGATGTGCCCGTTGTAATGGACTCATTCTGAAATATAGAATGCCACTTTTGAATTTCTGACTTTGCCGCTTCAAGCTCTAACTGAGACCATTATGCAAAAAATGGCAGCATTATAAGATTTTTATCTTTCATTAGTGAACAAAGCTAAAGTCATTTAGAAAAAACTTAAAAGTTGATACATACTTGGCATGTTGTAAGATCATCTTCACAACTCCGGAGACTACAAAAGTCACAGCACAATCCAAATATAAGTTTTACTAAGTAGCTATAAACTATAACCATGAAACAGGGATCAGGTAAGAATACCTCGCACGAAGGGATATAATCATTCCAGTTTGTGCACCTGGTGCAGTTTCTTCTACTTTTATGTTCGCCTGAGATGCAAACAAAAGTAATAGTCATGAGAATAATGATCAATACACTTTTTGACGTATGAAAACTATAAACAATGTACTGATCATCAGATGAACAAAGTGAATCTTGCTCACTGGTACGTCACATGAATACATTATATAAATTTGATCACATGCCTTTTACGGACTTCCTTATTCTCAATAGCTACCACATTACACTCGTATAAAGGTAAACACCGCTACTTTTGACTTAACTAGAATTGCTTCTCTTTGATTACGTAGGAAATATGGCATAATACAAAGAGGCATCATTACACTTGCTACACGAGACTCTTTCAAATCCAATTGATGAACCATTTCACCTAGTCAACTTCAAGTATGCGACGAAATAACATATTAAAGAGCTAAAAGACAAGGGGTCCATTAGAGAACATGTCAAGGAGTTCACAAAGCTTTTAAGAAGAACGCACTCAACACTATGCATTCTAAGTCAAGATTAAGTAACGACACTCTATCAACACATTACATTCATTCAACATTCTAACCTAAACATGAACCCTAACTAAATAAACATTGCAACGAGAATTGTAATTATTACGCGATAAAGCAAAACAAAAGAAACAACTAGACGAAAAACCTTTTTGGAGCCGAAAATATCATCATCATCATCTTCAAGATCTCCAAATCCCCTCTTACTACCTATAATAATAATCACACATTAACTAACATTACATAAACCAAAATCAATAATCAAAACTTATCATTATCTGTAATTACGATAATTAATCAAACCTGCGCGTTTAGTGAGATTAGTTCCGGAGAAATCGCCGTCGAAATCATCATCCTACAATTGATTAATTACTGTTAATTAGGGCAAAAAAAAGTATGGAATATAAAACCTAGAATTAATAATTAACACTTACCATTGGTGTTAGAAAGTAAAATTAAGGCAACAAATTGTATGAGTTTGAAAATTGCAGAGATTGAAGAACAGTAAACGTAAACGAGGCCGGGTAAATGGGTATATGGCTCAACCCTAAACTCTTTTTCCGGGTCGAGATACTCTTACGACACAATTCTGTCACTAATCTCAACTTATTGATAACCGTAACTTAAGGTTATGGTTAAATTTCACGGACATACAAATTTGTAAGTTATAAAAGTATAAGGTGGCATCCTAAAATGTAAGTATGGTTTTTAATAAACGTACACAATAATTATGAGTGTTTAGGGCTAAATGAAGTGGTCGGACACGAATAGAATGTGTTTATGTTTGTTCGTTTAATTTCAATCGGACAAATAAATGAACACGGACGCGTAAACGAACGAAAAAATTTGTTCATGTTCGTTTATTAAAATCATTCCAACCGTAACAAGAAGAACCTAGCAGCTATCGTAAGAGAAAAGATAGAGGTAAGCAAAAAAAAACCCGGTCGTGGAAGTCGAAGCCCCACCATCGAAGATTCAGTGGTCCCAAGCGCAAGAACGACGTTTGTCGGATAATTGGGTTCATGTATTTGAGTGTAGGAAAAAAGGAAACTCACAAAACGGACCAACTTTTTGGTTTCGTGTACTTGGTCATTTCAACGAAGGTTTGGCGGAACCGTTCACAAAAAACCATCTAACGGGGAAATGGAGGGCTATGAGCAAATCTTTGCGGTTTTTCATAGCATGTCATGACCGTGCCGAACGAGATCGATCAAGTGGTGAGGATGACAAAACGGGTTTACACAATGGCGTTAACAATGTACGAAGCCGAGGTCAGACGCCCATTTCGTCATCATAGTGCGTGGGAGGTTTTGCATAAATCACCAAAGTTTCTAAATTCTAAAGCCATTGACGAAGCGGTAGACCTCGACGAAGACGGTAACGAAGAAGAACCAGAGCTATTTGGTCATGATGAAATCCCAAGACCTTTAGGGAAGCCACGAGCACCTAAAGTCGCACGGTCCTCCTCGTCCTCTGATATATCTCCAAAGCGTACCGAGTTTGACGGTTGTCAAAGAACTTCGCGAACTTAGGATCGCTAAAATAATGGAGATCCAAGACAAACGCCGTTTTCGGAAAATGGAATTTCTCCGTATGCCTACACATGATATGGAACCGGAAGATTGGCCCGAAGTCGAGAGGATGAAGGCCAAAATACGCGCCGAATTTGTGGCTGAACGTAACATTTAGGTTTAGGTCGAAATAAGTAGTTTGTTTTTAATTATTGTAAACGTCTTCTATTTTTAAGAATTATTGTATCGTCTTTTTATTTTTATTATTGATGTATTTTTATTATTAATAATGTATTAAAAATAGTATGATAAAAAGAAAAAAATAAAAAATAAAAAAATTGGTGGGTCACAGAATCCTGAGCTATGATTGGAATACTTTTGGTGTTATATCATAGGTTGAGTTATGTTGATGTTGCCATAACACCGAGCGTTTCGATGTTGCGAACGCTCTTATATTACTTAAGTTTGATGTGAATTTTTTTATAGTATAGATCGATGAAAGACATGACATGACATATCTTGATATATATATCAAGATAACTACTAAAATGTGTGTTTCACCGACCATATTATCAGAGTTACGCGAAATTAAACACGACATTGAAGACTTTATACATAAATTGTAACACTCGGTTTTTTATAACAATAATATTGTCCGTTTTATCAGCAAGACTTACGATGTCTGGTGAAGCTTCCCACGGATCATCCATTCTTAAATTTCTCTAGCCCAAACACAATTTACCTCCATAGTTTCTAAATTCTACATTCTATACGATGTTTGTAGCCCAAAAATATATCATTCATAAAAAATAAATGGTTACCTTATAAACTAGATAACCCTTTTCTCTATGACCAATTCAAGATTTACCTAAGATATTACAGAAATATGGTGTAAATTCATCATACCAAACTTTTTCTTTTCCTTTTCTTGCTCTTTAAGCACAAAAAACCCCATGTCAAACTAACACCGATCGACTCTTAAAATTTATGAAAAATAGTCCGAAACTCCGAATAGAGATTGGGCCAAAAATCGGGTCAGTCCATTTTAACTATACAAGCAAGTGAGCAATAGTTAATTTGTTTTTGTATTTTGTGAGGATGTTAAAGTTTAGTGAAAACGAAATTATGAATAGTAAAATAAGTATATTGTTTGCTTAACTTTTTTTTTTTTACGCAATAGGTTACTATCTTTTAATTTTAATTGATTGTTAATTTTAGTTTAAGCCTTTTCGTTTTTAGTTATTTTATTTCTTTTTAAATATTTCGTTTTATTTTTCCTTTTAAGTTATCCAATTAGATAAAATTATAATGTTCTCATAAGGCGAACCAAACCGGGACTACGTATAAAAAAAAAAATCTTTTTATTGATTGAGTTTTTTTTTTTTTTTTTTTTTACTTATTGACAATTTTTATACATATTTTATTATACTAAAAAAAATGATTTTGTTGAAAGTTTTGAATTGCTTAATGAGACATAATGAGACATAGTTGAAAGTTTTGGATTGTTTGGGTTAGGTACTTTCATTTGTTCAGATTCACCCCACCGCGAGTTAGGTGCTTTTATTTGTTCGGATTAACCCCGCCGCAACGCGCATATATATTCGTCCCTATGGTTTGCACCATTTTCATCCGTCATCCCTATTACTTTTTTATTACACCACTGGTACCTAAGTTTGAAATTTGTTGCCTCCAGAGTCCCTAAAATGGATGTGCCGTTAAATGTTTCGTTAAGTGACCTCACGTGTGTTACACGTGATGGGTAATTTCGTCATTTTACCTTTCACTTCCATTCAAACCCAGATTCAATTAAAATAAAAAACACAATCAAAATCAAAATCAAAATCAAAATCATTCGATTCTAAATTAAACAAAGAACAATCAAAACACAAATATCAAATCAAGATTCAATTACAAATTAAACAAACATCTTCATCATCAGAGAAAGGATCTTGTTTCCAAATTGTGCCCCATTTTTCCAACTCTAGCTTTTTGAGTGTGTGTGTGTATGTGTATGAGAATAGAGATAAAAATTGAATCAAATCAACTGAAACTCTCCTCCTCTGCCATTATTGAACTCTGCCACCACCAGCTTCACCGGTCAAACGCCGCCATCTTCTGCTGCCATATGGACTGTCGGAACACTAGCATCTGTCGCTCACATCTCACATCTCTGTGTTTCATCTCCAACAATATACTTCTTGATATGTAATGATTTTAAGATGCAATCGGATTAAATATATGTTTTGAGGTTTAATTGGTAAGCTGCTAGGAATTTAGTTTTTGATATATTTGATTCAATTTTTAGTATCTGGTATATTACAAACTCCAATTTGTTCTTTTTTTTCAATTGTTTTTGTCTATTTTTTAATCAAATTCAATTTAGGTTTAATTGTTCTTTTTTAGTATCTCCTAGGAATTGTTTTTCAATTTTTAGTTTTTGCTTTTCCTTTTATTACAAATTAAACAAACATCTTCATCATCAGATAAAGGATCTTGTTTCCAAATTGTGCCCCATTTTTCCAACTCCAGCTTTCGGAGTGAATATGTGTTTTAATTGTAATTGAATCTTAATTTTGATTTGATATTTGGGTTTTGATTGTTTTTTGTTTAATTTAGGATCGAATGTTTTTTTGATTGTGTTTTCTATTTTGATTGAATCTGGGTTTGAATGGAAGAGAAAGGTAAAATGACGAAATTACCCATCACGTGTAACACACGTGAGGTCACTTAACGGAACATTTAACGGCACATCCATTTTAGGGACTCCGGAGGCAACAAATTTCAAATTTAGGTACCAGTGGTGTAATAAAAAAGTAATAGGGATGACGGGTGAAAATGGTACAAACCATAGGGACGAACCATGTAATTAACTCATATATGTATACATATTTCAAACACTTAGAATACCAAAATAGTGAATTTGTTTTCGTATTGAAATGAGGTTGCTCACTTGCTTGTACAGTAGTACCCCATGTTCTTAAGCCGTATGCAAATAGCAATTCATTTATTTTTTACTTCTGTAGTAATTTCCCAAATTTTTTCTTTTCAACTTGTTGTCATAAGCTCACATATTTGGAAAAAAAAATTCACGACGATTAATTACTATTGAATTATTTACACTAAAAGACTTATATATAAACGATATGCATTAACATGTAAGTTGTGGGTTCAAATTCGATAAAATGATAAACATGTAAATAATTATCTGATGGTTACGTCATAACACACGTAGTTCATCGGAGTAAAAAAAAAAAATGTGAAAGTACTCCTTAAGTAACACAAAACAAGTTAAGTCCCCACTCCAATTAAATTATGATATAATGATAGGGTATTTGGCTAATTAAGTAGGCTTTTGTTTGAAACAAGATTTGTAAAACCCTAATCAATTAGATGTAGAAATATTGGGGTTGCAATTGATTTCTACTTTTATCTTTTTAATTCCCATTACCAAAACCTCACAAATTCAGAACAATATACAACTTGTAATGCACAATGGACAAATCAGCATTGCATTGAAATGAAAAATTACCCTTTAATTGTAGCTAGTTTAGTTATAGAGGGGCAAGAAAACAGTAAAAAGCATGAGAAAGTAAAAGTGAAGTGGTTGTGAAACAAGAAGCAGTTTGATGGATGATGTAAACAAGTGAGGAAACAAATGGGGCCATATTTGTTTACCATTTCAAAACTTAATTGTTGAGTAGTCAACTTCAATGTTCCTCTATTCTATACACACTAACTCAATACTTATGTTTTTCTTTCTAAATATCATATATTCATATGTTGTTGTTGTTACATGAAATTTTTTTATATGATAAGGTAACTTCTTAATGTCTTATATGAATATGATATTTGCTATTTGATCTCGGAATATTGAATGTGAAAGAAGGTAAATAGTTGGGCCATGAAATATCTTTATGAGATGTAGACTATTCATGCGAGTTTTCGTGTATGAATGACGCTTCAAACAACTCAAAGTAGATTCACAGTTGAACGGAAAACGGATAATTTCTTTATATAAATTTTAAAAAATTTCTTCATTTATAATTAGTTGGGTATATCATCAAAGAATATTGTTTTAGAAATTTAGTAGTAAAAAGTTTTGATGATAATAGTGTTAAAAATACATTAACATTTTCAATTAACAAAACCGTAATTTTTATGTACATAATGAAACATGAGATTCCTTAGAAGACAAAATTAACTCAATCAAGATCAAGATTTTAGTAATAAAATATTATTTTGTTGTTAAAATAATAATAGTTTGAATTATTTGTCAAGAGACAAAAGGTTAAAAAGCGATTAAATGGGTGGAAATTTTGGACCATAAAGACAAGAAAAGATATATCATACATACGTGAGTCACACGGTTGGTTGCACGCACTAAAAGCACTTTTGTCCTCAAACATTTTTTCAAACTCCCGGAAAATTGTAATTAGATTTGATACTTTTGATTTGCACATAACTTGATTTTAGCCATATAATTAGTTAACTACTTTTTGGGTAAAAAAAGAAGAAGATAAATATATCTACAATGAGGTTTTAACCCCAATCTTAAGGTTTAAAGATACTACTAATACCGTTAATTGCCTTCGAATTAAGTTCGCATCCGTTACGGTAATCGTTCAGTTCAAAGAATCTCCGTCACAAGAAAATCTCATACGGTTCCCCCCAAAAATACAAGTATTAGCATTGTAGCGTATAATCTAGGACGGTATCCCAAAATATTTACTATAATTATAAAGGTTGAAAAAATGTAACCTCTTTATGTTGCAACTCGAGTATAATTAAACCATTCCAAACTTGCCACTACCCTAGACAACCTAATATATAAAATAAAAAAATACTAGGATTCAAATTAAATGTTTTTGATAAAATTGACTTTTTTATTTTAAGCAAAACAAATCATCGGTTTCCAAAGAGATCTCGGATACCCCTTAATTCGTCTATCAGATGTGGGCTTTAGTTCTATAGATATTGTTAAATATAGTTTCATAGATTTGTTTTTACCAAAACCTTACAATTATTAGTTTTATTAACAACACCCTAAAAGTTGTGATCAATATATTATTACATATTAAAAAACTTGTATTGCCATTAATGTAACTCTCATTCCGTCACTTTTCCTTCGACTAGGATTTCACCTTTCCTCTTCCTACGTCACTACTTCTTGTTCACTTTTGCTTCAGATAAGACGCACCGTAGGCCATCCTCGGCCTTCTTCGTTTTCGATGAAAAAGGAGTAAAACCATAAATAAAAAACAATAAAAGATGTTGTTTATATACTTGTATTTTTTCAAAATTATTATCAAAAAGAAGAATGAATGTAAAAAAAAAAAGACAAACTTATTATGAATAGGGTTTATATCTAGATGTGCACGTGTGAGAGAGAATGAAGAAATGAGTATGGATGTTACGCGGTTGTTTATGGGGCACCACCTTTTTATCTATTTCTTTCTCTTAATCATTCTTCTTGTTTGGTTGGTGCATGGCCTAACACATTTCATTTTGTCATAACATTTTTGGATCTTTATTTTTTGTTCAATATTCTAAACATTTCAATAAAATGATAATTACTATGTTTAAACATGAAATTGACATATTTTGGCATATATAACAAGCTTCGATATTGAGTGCGATCTGGAATCATGATGTATTGTTTGTGGACTTGTGGTTGTACCATCACCAAATGTGTGTTTCAAACCACATCACACATGTGTTATCTTTTACATCTCTTGGGTCTTTTTTTTATAATTGTTTAGATGTAGAAAGGCGATGAGGTGATACCGTAATGTGATAACGTAGATCATATCTCGAAAAATATATATTTATACTTGTCTTCAATGAAACTAGAACTGTCAATCGTAAATACGTAGACATGTACTTGCATTCAATGACGGAACTTTATGGAGGCCCAAAGGGGTTGTGGCCTCCCAAAGTTCGGGGTTTATAGTGTAAATGTATTATAACTTAAAGGTATTTTTTGTAATTTTCGTATTTGGCCCTCCCGAAAAGTATTAATTGTCTTTTAATATAGTTGTCTACTTTTAAACTTTTGATAGTTTCAAAGTTTCGACCCCATTTAAAAATTTCATGTTCCGTCTAAGCTTGCATCCAAAGACCACATATATATACATATACTCAAACCAAACACCTTTGATTATTTACAAAACATATAAGGTGTGCTTTAAGAAACACTATATGAATTATGAAGTATATACATACACATGCATGTATAGACGACAATATTTGATAAAGACTGTAGAGAACATCAATAATTACCAAGTAGACAACAATATAAATTATGGTTTTTCACCATTAATGACTTGCTTCACTTTCAAATAACTCAAATAAGTAATAAATACACAAGTCAAATATTTGACTTCCTTTCTCTTGTTTCTAATAATAAGAAATTAATCTTATATGTGAAGAGTGAAGACCAGGTGAACTTATGGTGGACCATGCAGTAGGAGAATGTTGAAACTCCACATATATATTTGTGTTTATATATTTAGTGCCTTAGAATTGGTGTGGAGAGTTGTGATAAGGTGTAAACCAAACATGAAAGGAACCATGAGATACTTAGCTGGGATTGCTGGTCAAAGTGGTTATGGATCAAAATCAACCGCTGATCAAGTTACTCAAGATTGTTCTTCACTTCATCCACATCTCACTGCCATTGTCACTGGTAATTTTATCTTCTTTCGCCGTTTTTTATTGATAGTACTATCCCGTAACATGGTCGTCAGATCGAGTGATAAACACTTGAAATTCTCTAAATAAGTCATGTATCTAAATGTTTGTTTTAAATTAGACCTATATTTTATGCATATGTATGAATATATGTAGAAGCTTAATTAAGATCACATGAAAAACAAACCGATTCACTATTTTTTGTACATATTTGGAGCAAATTCAGACGATTATTACGAATCAATGTTCCGATATTAATAAGCTTCTCACGTATATTAGTATCGTTGGACTACAAGCCCATTAGTATGTGTAAGTATTTCTTTATATATGTATATCTTGTTCTAATATTTTCTTGGTATCATGAATGAGATTGTGACATGGTTTAAATTTCGTAAGTTAGTATATATCTACTACATGACTACGCATCCAAGAAACAATTACTAGTGCTAAAATTTAAATTATATCATATGCTATTATAGTTTTATGTAAATAATATGTATTTCAAATATGGTTTTGAAACAAATATTTACATTATTATAATCAAAATATAATAACTACTAAATTTCACATGAAAATCTTCTTTAATCATATACAAGAATATGGTAGGGTTTAAATGAATCATGAGCAAGGATTAGACTTATATTTTCTCACATAAATCCAACTATTAAAGAATACCAACTAATATTTTATAGATTTTGATATAAGTTGATATGAAGTCAAATGTATTTATGATAATAAACTTAAGTTTTATAATTTAAAAAATAAAAAAACAAAGAATTGAAATGGGACCCATTGGCAATATTTAGCAAAAAATTGTTTTGTCTTTCATGAATTCCTTTTCCCATTGGTTTACACATCACTGCTTTCCAGACAATCCCCATGACAAAATCACAATCATATTTTACCTTTTTTAGTAGCATCAAATTTTTACCTACATGTTTCCTCTTTTAACTTTAACAGTAATGTAGACTATGCAAGGGTAACAAACTTCATTATTTTTACTGTTTTATTTACCTTCTTTGGATAAACGTTTTAACTTTTCAAATGTTAAATTACCTAAATGTCTTAGACACATATCACATCTTAAATCAGATAGTTGACGTGTTTATATTTAACACGTTAATTATTAATATAGGGGCTACATCTGGGATTGGATCAGAAACGGCGCGAGTGTTAGCAAAGAGAGGGGTGAGAATTGTGATTCCCGCGAGAGATTTACGTAAGGCAGCTCAAGTGAAGGAAAATATACAAAAAGAGCACCCAAATGCCGAAATCATAGTTTTGGAGATCGATTTAAGTTCATTTGCTTCAATTAGAAAATTTTGTTCGGAGTTTTTGGCTTTAGACATACCTCTTAATATTCTCATGTAAGGTTATTTACATTTTCAAAATTTAATATATTTGAGTATGTTACTAATGGTAAATATAATTCTTTCTTTTAGAAATAACGCAGGCAAATTTTCTCAAAAGTTGGAGTTCTCCGAGGACAAATTTGAAATGACTTTTGCTACAAATTACTTGGGTAATCTCTTTATTTCATACCCATATTAGATTCGTTACTAATATGAAAATAATTATCTCACTAAATCTTTAAAACTTATACATGAAAACCTTATCGGTCACTCTTAGGTTGACAAATATCAAAACCCAAGATGAAACATTTCCTTTTTTCGGTATGTTTAAAATAGATATTCACTTATTTGCTACTAATTAATTGAAACATTCTCATTACTCAACTATATTATTTTCATAAAAAAAACATTTTTCAAATTTAACCAATAAATATATTCAAAATATCTAATTACTTTTAAGAAAAAAGTTGAGAGTAAATTAAGAAAAATAGAGGTGAGAAACCAAAGTCAACTAATGTCGCATCATTTAGCACCATAAATAGTTGATGGGCTGATAGATGCACCTCTAGTGGTGCTCGTATCGTTACACCATTTCAAATGTTTTTTATTTATTTTTATTTTTAAAAAAAGAACGCGTTTGTTTTCGTTGATTATAATATTTACTCGTTTGAACAGGTCATTTCTTGTTAACGGAATTACTACTAGAAAAAATGATAGAAACCGCAAGAGAGACAGGAGTGCAAGGAAGAATTGTGAACGTTTCTTCTGTAATTCACGGCTGGGTAAAAAAAGATAATTTCAGTTTCAACCGAATGCTCCAACCTAAACAGTAAGTGCTTATGCTCCTTCCGTCAATTAACTATAATACTCATTATAATTATAATAGTCTAATATATACATGTTCGTCTTGATATAGTTATAATGCAACACGAGCATATGCCCAATCAAAGTTGGCTAACATAATGCACGCTAATGAACTCGCTAAACAAATGAAGGTACATTGCATACTTATATAATAGTAACGCAACCCTTTATGGTGTATAAAGTCTAGGGTAATCTAATTTGGGTTTTTGGTTTTGTTGTTATCATTGACAGGATATAAACGCGAATGTAACTATCAACGCGGTACATCCAGGAATAGTCAAAACCGGAATCATAAGGGATCATAAAGGCATTATCACAGGCATGCCTCCATACTCTATATATACAAACATAAATAATGGACAACAATGAAATCATATTATAGTGACATGTGATTCATGCACTAAAACAACACTAATATACCCTTTGTGATACTTTACAGATTCTATGTTTTTCATTGCTTCCAAGTTGTTGAAATCGACATCACAAGGTGCATCAACCACTTGTTATGTTGCCCTAAGCTCGAAAACAAAAGGGGTGTCAGGGAGATATTTTGCAGATTGTAACGAGAGTCGTTGTTCTTCACTTGCAAATGATGATTCTGAAGCACACAAGTTATGGAAACAAACTCGAGCACTTATCCATAAACGATTGCGACTTGAACTAAGATCTTGAATTATTTTGAATTTGCATTAAAGTATATGCAATTATAATGGAGGTCACTGTATATGTGTAGATATAAATGTATATGTTGTATCACAACACAACTTTTGGCAACATGAAATGTTTTACCTTACTTACTACTTATTTTACCAGAAGTATAATAAATAAAATGACACATGAAGGTGCATGTACAAATAGTATAGAAACAAATAATAATTAACAACTTAACATACAAATATAAGAGTATTCAATTATTTCAAAATCATACTAATTATATTAGTTATGCATATATTTTTACATAACTAATTGATTGTGTCGTGTATTACATTTGTGTTTGATATAACTTTTTGTTTGTATAATCTTGTGTTGATTCACATCTTATCACAAGCTATTGTAATAATTTATACAATACGTTGTATAACTTTTACGCCGTATCATATTTTTTTCTCCGATATTTTACATCATAGCTCACTCTAAAGAAATATAAGAGCAAATAGCCAAAATAATCATCTACCATTTAGAGATTACTTAAACAATCACCAAAATCTCGAAAAGAATCTCGCGATACTTTTGAAAGACTCTCTGTCCCGAAAATGGAAAAGGATAATAAAGTTTGTTAGGAAAAGACTAAAAGTGAACCCTTTAAAAACACATGTGGACAAGAAATTTCTATGGTTCGGAAAATCAAGAATAAAAGCCACCATTTAATTCAATTATAATGGCTTAGGGGTAAGATCAAAATCCTCAATAATTCTAGCAAAATGGCGCGAGAACATGTTGAAATACTATTGGTTGGTTTTTTAATTTCCTTTCTCGCGACGTCGTGAACATTTTTATCGTGATTTTAGTGATTAGTTTGGTATTTTGTGAGTGCAGATGATTATTATTGTGATAAACATGCATAGAGTTGAAGTTAAAGAGTTGAAGATCAAAACTTAGAAAATTGATAGTTTATAGTATAATCTTTATCAGATTGAAAATTTTAAAATGTGGTTCACTTCACATGTTTGTATGTCAAACAATTTGGGCTATTTTTTTCATCCAAATCATAACTACTTAGGCCCATTTGTTTTTTAATAATAATATGACCCAAATTAACTCAAAATAAAAAAACATAATGGGCTACTTGGGCTGGTTACCACCTCTAAACAACCCACTACAAAGCCTAAACATTTGTAGACTTCACTTGTTTTCATAAATTTGCAATGAAGTATCCGAAAGAATGATAGTTTGACATCATTCAATGATTTTTATTCGAAAACGTTGGTCCCTCTAGTCACACCCGTGAATTATGCTAAGTTTTCTGTTAACTGGATCGAAATTAACCCCAGGAGGCAGGATTGTTTGACAATAAAGGATATTGTCCATAATACTGACGACGATTACTAACTTTGTTACTTACCTTTAGAAGGTGGTTAGATATAATATGTTAAAGATTATACCAAATGTGCATTTTTCTTTTGAAATTGTAGGTATGATCCCGTCTCTAATAAAGCAAACGATAGATAAAATCAATGAAATGTCGTCGAAAGATTGTAGTGTGACATTCTCGCAGGATTATGAAGCGCTAAATGATTATCTTTGCATCAGGTTAGAGTTTATTTTGTTAGCTGAAAAAAAATAATATGAAAGTTAAAATTTGATACAAGGCCTTTTCCTTAAAAAAAAAAAGGCTTTGGGACTTTAAGGCCCATTAGTTGAACTCGATTATCTATATCCTACTTTTTACATAATTAAGTTAAGTGATTTGTAGATTTTGAAATGATTATCATTTATCCATGTACAAATTAATAAATCCATGGCTTAAATCACCTTCGAAAATATAATAATCCGAAAATACGATAATTTGCTTGAAGAACAACCGTTTTTATAAGAAAGATATTTGAGCGGATATCAAACAATGTTAATTTTCTTTCTAAAATAACATAACACATACACCAAAATTTGTATCTTAATAAGTTCCTTTAAACTTGGGGGATGATACGGTGCAAGTGAATGTTTACATTTTTTAACCAGAGATATAAACGTTGCTATTATCAAAACTCTATTTAAAAAGATATAAAAAAAAAGAAATTAATATACATTTGTTTTTCTTTTTAAGATTTATTTAGTTTATCTTTAAAAAAAGCAGTATCTGTTAGACAAGCCCATGACCAGCCAACGACACATTGATACGACAAAAGACATTGGGTTTGATTAAGACGACACATGTGTAAACTTGTAAAGCTACGTTACATTTAATTAATTCCAACAGAACAATATTTCTTTAATCATGTAAAGTCCCTTTTTTTCAAATACATGAAATGTTTCTTTGTTAATTTACGAAACATATTTGATTTTAATTTATTTATTTTATAAAGAATTTTTGTCCAAACCTTATACTTATTCGATTTAAATCATCCTTGTATGTTTATATCATTTAAACTTTTTGAATATTCAAAGAAAGTTCTTTTCATTCTTTTCTTGATCCAGTGTCAAGATATATTATTCTGATGCGATTTTCATCAAAAGAATTAAAACTTACTAGTAATGAGTTAACAACTTCTAAATCCAAATTTTATCATACCGAGTATGCTATTTTCGAAAAAATGAGTATAAAATTGAAATGCTTTTCTTCAAGTAGTTGAAAGCAAATTACCTACTTTGATATACCAATATTATTAATTAAACATGTCTTTAGCCGAAAGATCCAAAGTTAACCTTAAAACAAGGAAGGTACCTTCCCATAATTACAACAAAGAGGTCTCACTCCAAATAAAAAAATAGTTTGAAAGCACAATCACTTAGCATTAGTAAAACCCTTTAATTAAACAATACTTTTTAATATTGATTTCTTATACACCAAAAATTATATTTAATAGGCAGTAAATAAATAGAAAATATTTGACTAATTTTATATATATAATTTTGGAAATGACGTTGTTTTTTAAGCAGTGTTATTTTCGTTTTTATATTTATACAGTATTTAAGTTAAGGTAAAAAAAATCAGCGCAACTAGCCAAGCAGTTAATGATGTGGGAACGATAGTCTAGTGACCCGGGTTCGAATACCGCCGGACATTTTTTTTGTAAAAAATTTAATCAAAGTTTCAAAATACACCAAATAGTCCGTGGATTTAAATTTTAAAATATTACAAAACATCCCTTGTAAGTTTTTTTATAACTATTTTAGATATGTATTATTATTTCGCTTATGTTTGATTGATACCTTCCGTTTTAACACTTTTTATCCTAGATTTATGTTAAAACTTTATTTTATATCTATAAACACTTTTCATAAATATAAATAGTTAATGTTTTTTTTTTTTTTTTTACTTTTTAATTCAATATTTATTATACGATCCTGTTAATTTAACACGATTTTTATTTGTATCTTTTATTAAATCTTAAACAATTATCCTTAATTTACATTTCTAATATTCGCCGCAATGTGGAGCACCAAATTCTCGTTATATGATATTAATATGTACATGTGGGTACTTATTATATAGATAATCAATCAAAAATCCTAATAATAATATACTTAGGCTTTGTAATAGTTGGTCGATAAGATATTGCGGATAAAGAAATGTGTGGGCAAAAATGCATACTAACTCTACACTTGGATGAACACGATTTTATCAATATGCAAACATTCAAGAGTTTTATTTACATTTCTATTTCCAAAATTTGTTTAAAATTGATGATTGTTGAAATCTATGTATGCTTTTTTGTGCAATTCTAATAAATTTAACTATTAATTGTAATAAAGATGTTGGAAATTAATTAATAACTTATGTAAAGTGTAAAGACTAAAGAGCTGAAGTACACAAAGAAAGAGATAGCAAATTAGCAATCATACTTTGAAAAATTAGGTAATTCTATTCATAGTTTGTCTTTGACTATATTTTTCTTATCTTAATCTCCCACTTAGATTAGTTTATCTTTAAAATATGGCTCCATAATTAACCAAAAGAAAACCAACTTGCTTAGCAAATCCATGCAATAATTAGTGTAATAACTAATTAACAAATCAATATAGTTAATAGAGTTGCATTATATTTTAATGGAATGGTTCATTTCATTCCCTTTCTGATTAGTTCCAACCAAATGTTACCCAAATATTAAAACACCAAGTAATACAAAACAACAAAAATTTCAGATATACCATATATAAAATTTACAGGAAATAACCGAGTACTAAAAAAAACATATATATTTAAAAGGCGTGCCTCAAACCAACAGAGTCGACATAATGCTAGCTTCTGAGCCTTTGAGTATGAGGCGCACATTTGACAACTTTGATCATAATTTCTAGCAAACCCGTAGTTATGTTGGTCAAGAGAAGTTAAATCGAGAGAGTGCAAATTAATAGGTGTTACTCTTTGTTTTGGTGAAAAAAGTCATTAGAAAACACTTTGGGACTTTTTTGGAAAAATCAAGTAAACTAGTCGACGTACTAACACGGTGTATCCCAATTATACAAAATGACCAATGATACAGAAATAACCACATACTCTTGATATTATTTAAACTTTTTTTTTTTTTTTTTCTGTTTCTATTATTATTATTAGTATTTTATTTTTAATATTTTTCAATTATTATTTATAATGATTAAAATTGTTATTATTGTTACAACAATTATTGTTTTTATGATTTTTTTTTAATTACAAGGTCATACATCTATCATTTTTTATTTCATAAATTTCCTAAACAATAACTGTCAATTGATCATAAGATATTTGAAAAGTTTGGAATTAATTGGAAAATTAAAACAAAACAACCATATAATTCAATGAACACCCATCAAACAATCATGGTGTTTGCATACATAATCACCCTCTTTTAACCTTATGTTACCCGATAAATGCAATTAATGTCCCGGTGAATGGAATTTAAATTTAAATTTGTTAATAAGTATAAGGGGTCTTTTGTTTTTTCTGAATATTTAAGTCTGAATCTGAAAACCAGTTCTGAATGATAAGAGGTTGTCTCTGAAATCTGAAAGCATAATCATTAAGATTGTTTGAAAAATATACTTTCATATATATCTTAATTTTTTTTTTTTTATCATATTTTCAAGCTATTAGAATAGCTAAATTGCACGAAAAATAAAATTAACAAATAACTAAATGTAAGAAAAACATTCAAAAGGTTCTTAGATCAAAAGACAACGTCTTCACCAATAACACTCTAACAATAATACCGACAAAGTACGGTAAATGAAAATCCATAAACTAACATGAAAAAATCATTAAAAGTAAATCATTCTCTATTGTGCATCAACTGATCTGCAATCTGTTCACGCAACTTTATCATTAATTGTTGATCTGATGCACTACCTTGTGACTGAAATTCTTGATTCTGATTATTTTTTGTTTCATTTTCATTTTCGACTTGTATCTCTATTTGATGAGACATAGAAAATAACTCATCATTAACGCATTCATTTCGTATAAAATTATGAACCGCAAAGCATGCAATAACAACGTCCCTTTGTGTATCAAATGAGAACGTTGACATCTTTTTCAAAATCGGGAAACGTGCTTTCAAAACTCTATACGCCCGTTCAATAACATTTCTAAGTTTTGCATGAGCATGATTGAACTTTTCATTTTTGTTCATTGCACGTTGACGACGAAAGTCTCCAAGCCAATATCTAACCTTACGATGTGGTGCCATAATATTAATTCTAATTAGAGGTATTAAGAGGTATTAAGATATAAAATATAGCTTATCAAATAAGAGGAAAAAAAGGGATATCAAGATCTTATCAAAAAAAAAATTCAAAACCTCTTATTTACTATTTCACTTATTGGATAATACAATTGGATATCATTAAGAGCTTAACATGAAAAACAAACGACCCCTAAGTTTTTCGTAAACCCAAGGACTAGAGAACAATATGCTTTTTCTTTTTTTTTAAAAATTAAAGTTTATTTATATTTTTTTACAACTTAATTTTTTTTTGAAATGATGTATTTATTTGCTTAATACTTAAATATATTCATAATAAATAGATAAATTAATAGATATTTACTAATTTAACTCGGTTAGATTACAAAAAAACGAGAATATGAATTTGTCAATTGTGACAACCGTCACCTTCACACTCTGGTTAGTCTAGTTTCCCTTAGCTCATTACCGACTTACATTTAAAACTTTTATTTTTAAAAGTTATTACTACTTGGTTGTGTATGTGTTAGAGTTCATGTGTGTTTACTTTACGTATGTAGATTACTACCTTAGGTGCACAGTTAGTTAATCCCGATATATGAGCTTCTAGTTTCTTAACGAGCTATTACCGTATTAAAACCATAAGTTATTTATTGACTTATGAACATAATGATTAATAATGAATCCCGCTTTATTAAACTTTAAGATAATGCGTCTAATAGACCTTCGCGTCTTCACGAGTTCGCTTAGCTAGTATATCTACTTCGGGTTGTCTTCATAAATCGCACGGACCACACTTGTGTGTATATGTGGCTAGTTCGGCCAAGATGGCCTAGCCATGGGCTGGTCTTGATTAACCCATATCCAACACTCTAACTTAAAGATCCTAAGCCTAACTTATATACATATATATTAGTATTAATCCCATGCAAAACCCTAAACCACCTATCCTCCTAATCGGCGCCCAAACAAACCCCCCATTCTTTCCCGACGTTTTCTTTTTTTTCCTTAAAACCCTAGTTCGGCCAGCTTCATCTTGTCATCTACAGCTCCTGATCACGAGTCATACTAATCAGGTACCATTCTCGGAATTCTTTTCTTCTTTTGCTTTGTTACAACCGAAACCCGAGTTCTAGGGCTCATGGGAATCGTTTACTAAGCTGCTGCTCGTAATCCTATGTCTATAGCATCCCAATCTCGAGCAAACAGCCCCCTGGCTTCGTCAAATCTAAATCATAAGCAGGTAGTCGAATGTTACTCCTTGGTTTTGTAGTTTTTGGCCGAAACCCTATTTAGAGTTTCCATAGAATTCGTTTCTGTTTTGATACCTTCGCTTGTTTGTTTTCCACAGCCATCACACGAATATTCCATCTATAATCCGAGAGTTTAATAAGGTAAACTCAGTTCATATTAATGTCCTTGAAAACCATCACTTCGTTAGCGATTATTCCAAGGTTAAGAACTTGCTGAACGGAAAATTTGGGCAGTCTTGTGGTCTTAATATCTCTCAAACGATTTGGAATTTGAAATATTTGTCTAAATGAAAATCGTAGCCCTTCGAATCTAGTTTCCAAAAATGTAAGATATATCGTCTAATTATTTTTCAATCTCCCAGAATCTGCGTTTTAGTACACACTGGTCTAATCTGAATTGCAAAATTTGGGATTCATTCGTCCTAGTCATTCTCCGTGGGGAGCACCGATTCTCTTCGTGAAAAAGAAAGATGGATCCATGAGGTTATGTATTGACTACCGCGAGCTTAATAAACTTACTGTCAAGAATCGGTACCCTCTTCCCCGCATCGACGATTTGTTCGACCAGCTCCAAGGAGCTACTTGTTTCTCGAAGATTGATCTTCGATCCGGTTATCATCAGTTGCGTGTCCACGAGGCAGATATTCATAAGACTGCTTTTCGGACTCGCTATGGTCATTTCGAGTTCACTGTCATGCCTTTTGGTCTTACCAATGCTCCTGCAGTGTTTATGGATTTGATGAACACAGTCTGTAAGCCCTATCTTGATAAATTCGTTATTGTATTCATCGATGACATCCTCATCTATTCTAAATCAGAGGAAGAACATTCACTTCACCTTCGGTTGATTCTCGAGTTGCTTGAAAGAGAGTCCTTATACGCCAAATTCTCTAAATGCGACTTCTGGCTGAAAGAAGTCCACTTTTTGGGTCACGTTGTAAATTGCGAGGGTATTCATGTCGACCCGAGCAAAATCGAGTCAGTTAAAAATTGGAAACCTCCTTCTTCGCCGACAGAGATTCGATCGTTTTTGGGATTAGCCGGTTATTATCGGAGATTTATTGAGAATTTCTCCAAGATTGCCAAACCTCTCACCACCTTGACTCAGAAGAATAAGAAATATGTTTGGGGAGAAGATCAGGAGTTGGCTTTTCAGACTTTGAAGGAACGGTTGTGCAATGCTCCTATTCTTGCACTTCCTGATGGTACCGAGGATTTTGTGGTTTATTGTGACGCCTCAGGACAGGGTTTGGGTTGTGTATTGATGCAGCGGGGTAAAGTTATTGCGTATGCTTCTCGACAGCTGAAGATTCACGAGAAGAATTACACCACTCACGATCTTGAACTTGGAGCAGTAGTCTTTGCGCTAAAGTGTTGGAGACATTACCTTTATGGTACCAAGAGTGTTATTTACACCGACCATAAGAGTCTACAATATATATTTGATCAGAAAGACCTTAATATGCGACAGAGACGGTGGATCGAACTTCTTAGCGATTATGATTGTGAGATCAAGTACCACCCGGGTAAAGCTAATGTAGTAGCCGATGCGCTGAGCAGAAAGGAAAGAATTAAACCGAGGCGTGTTAGAGCTATGAGTATGACAGTTGGATCGGGAATTCGTCAACAGATTTTAGATGCTCAGGTAGAAGCATTTAAGGAGGAGAACTTAGCAGCCGAGTCACTTCGTGGATTAGATCGTCAGTTTGAGAAACGGGAAAATGGTGGTTTATTTTTCATTGATCGCATATGGGTTCCGTTGTTTGGGGGTATTCGTACAGTTATTATGGACGAGTCGCATAATTCGAAATATTCGATTCACCCTGGAGCAGATAAGATGTATTTTGATATTCGGGGTATGTACTGGTGGCCGGGTATGAAGCGTGACATCGCTACTTTCGTCAGTAAATGTGTCACTTGTGGTCGTGTAAAGGCAGAGCATCAGAGACCCTCTGGATTACTTCAGCAGCCTGAGATTCCTGAATGGAAGTGGGAAAACATAGCCATGGATTTCATTACCAAGTTACCTCGTTCAACTAGTGAGTTCGATACAGTATGGGTGATAGTGGACAGGCTGACCAAGTCAGCACATTTTCTGGCTATTCGGGAGGACTACAAAATGGAGAAACTGACCAGGATCTACATCAAGGAAGTTATTTCTCGTCACGGGGTTCCAGTATCTATTATTTCAGACAGAGATGCTAGGTTCACTTCTCGTTTTTGGCAGACGATGCATAAAGCATTGGGCACTCGCTTAGACATGAGTACAACTTACCATCCACAGACCGACGGTCAGAGTGAGCGTACTATACAGACACTTGAGGATATGTTGCGGGCTTGTATCATTGATTTCGGTGGTAGTTGGGATTCGTATCTTCCTTTAGCTGAGTTTTCTTATAATAACAGCTATCACTCTAGTATTCGTTGCGCTCCTTTCGAAGCACTCTATGGGCGTAAGTGCCGTTCTCCAGTTCTTTGGGCAGAGGTTGGTCAGACACAGCTTGTTGGTCCCGAACTTGTTCAGGATACTACCGACAAGATTTTTCAGATTCGAGATAGACTTCGTGCAGCGAGAGATCGGCAAAAGAGTTATGCAGATGTTCGTCGTAGACCGCTTGAATTCAGTGTGGGTGATTTTGTATTTCTGAAAGTTTCCCCTTGGAAGGGTGTAGTTCGATTCGGCCGTAAGGGCAAGCTTGCACCTCGTTATGTGGGTCCCTTCGAGATTTCTGAACGTATTGGTCCTGTGGCTTATCGTTTAAAGTTACCACAGGAGTTGAGTAATGTTCACAATACCTTTCATGTTTCGAACTTGAAGAAGTGTCTTGCCGACACTAACTTGCAAGTTCCGCTCGACGATATTCAGATTAATGATACTTTGAGGTTCGTTGAAGAACCAGCGGAGATTCTTGACCGGGAGGTTAAAACTCTCAAGCGCAGCCGTATTCCTATAGTGAAAGTTCGTTGGAACTCTCGACGCGGTCCAGAGTTCACTTGGGAGCGAGAGGATCAGATGAAACTCAAATTCCCTCACCTTTTTCAGTAATCACTTCCAGTGACAGTATTCTCACTTGAATTTCGGGACGAAATTCTCTTAAGTGGGGGATACTGTGACAACCGTCACCTTCACACTCTGGTTAGTCTAGTTTCCCTTAGCTCATTACCGACTTACATTTAAAACTTTTATTTTTAAAAGTTATTACTACTTGGTTGTGTATGTGTTAGAGTTCATGTGTGTTTACTTTACGTATGTAGATTACTACCTTAGGTGCACAGTTAGTTAATCCCGATATATGAGCTTCTAGTTTCTTAACGAGCTATTACCGTATTAAAACCATAAGTTATTTATTGACTTATGAACATAATGATTAATAATGAATCCCGCTTTATTAAACTTCAAGATAATGCGTCTAATAGACCTTCGCGTCTTCACGAGTTCGCTTAGCTAGTATATCTACTTCGGGTTGTCTTCATAAATCGCACGGACCACACTTGTGTGTATATGTGGCTAGTTCGGCCAAGATGGCCTAGCCATGGGCTGGTCTTGATTAACCCATATCCAACACTCTAACTTAAAGATCCTAAGCCTAACTTATATACATATATATTAGTATTAATCCCATGCAAAACCCTAAACCACCTATCCTCCTAATCGGCGCCCAAACAAACCCCCCATTCTTTCCCGACGTTTTCTTTTTTTTCCTTAAAACCCTAGTTCGGCCAGCTTCATCTTGTCATCTACAGCTCCTGATCACGAGTCATACTAATCAGGTACCATTCTCGGAATTCTTTTCTTCTTTTGCTTTGTTACAACCGAAACCCGAGTTCTAGGGCTCATGGGAATCGTTTACTAAGCTGCTGCTCGTAATCCTATGTCTACAGCATCCCAATCTCGAGCAAACAGCCCCCTGGCTTCGTCAAATCCAAATCATAAGCAGGTAGTCGAATGTTACTCCTTGGTTTTGTAGTTTTTGGCCGAAACCCTATTTAGAGTTTCCATAGAATTCGTTTCTGTTTTGATATCTTCGCTTGTTTGTTTTCCACAGCCATCACACGAATATTCCATCTATAATCCGAGAGTTTAATAAGGTAAACTCAGTTCATATTAATGTCCTTGAAAACCATCACTTCGTTAGCGATTATTCCAAGGTTAAGAACTTGCTGAACGGAAAATTTGGGCAGTCTTGTGGTCTTAATATCTCTCAAACGATTTGGAATTTGAAATATTTGTCTAAATGAAAATCGTAGCCCTTCGAATCTAGTTTCCAAAAATGTAAGATATATCGTCTAATTATTTTTCAATCTCCCAGAATCTGCGTTTTAGTACACGCTGGTCTAATCTGAATTTGGTAAAATAGCTGATGTAGTCACCTGTTTTAAAAAATCATAACTACTAAACCGTATTGAATTTTAATAATTTGTCAAAACCAAAGTTGTAGGTCTCGGAGTCTAGTTTCTGGGAAAATTGGCCTCGTCATCTAATGGTTTGTAAAACTCTCTAAAATGGCAATTTACTGAGCGTTGTTCAAACTGAGTTTTTACCGTTTAACTAGGATTATTAACTTGAATGATTGTAACGATTTAGAAAACGAATAAATGATACTAAATAATGTTAAACTGATTATAAACATGTTTTGAAACAGATTATGAATTTATATATAAGCCTTATCATGTTTTAGTAATCAAATACGTTAATAATGTTCTAAGTATCAACTAGCTAAATAGCCGTTTTGCAACCATTAAAACTTATACGATTTTATATCAAATTAACCAACTCATGATTTGTCGTTGAAGTACGCTTTGTCTAGTTTCCGTCCATATAAAGATCATCTTTAAACTGTTCCTAAATCCCGAGTTACGTCAAGTTGAAAACACATGTTCGTGAGTTTGGACTAAACTAAAAATGTAACTTACCTTCTATTATTAATCTACTTAGGGAAGCTCATTATTAGGCGGGATTAGCTGTGACCTGTGACCTACATTACTTCTACACACTATTGTTATATCATACGTATACGTATTTACGAGGTGAGTTCGTTGCCCCTATGTTTTTACTGTTTTCACTTATTTGTGCAAAATTTGGGGGAGACAAAGCTTACCTAAACTACTTTTCATAATGAAATGTTTTGAGAAACAAATCAATTACTAAAGTGTAACGAACACCTAATGCATACAAAATTGTTTTCAAACGAGATGGTTGACTTACTGTGACTACATGCGTAGTGACCCCCCCCCCCCCCCCCCATATACACTACATACTTACACACTAGTAGAGGTACTTACTAGTGACGACAGACCATGGTGCCAAAGGGCTAAATGGTCACTACATGATTAGTCTTACTGTGTGGACCGTTCCCCACCGACCCGTAAGACATTACAGTCAGTTAACGGAACTACTGACACACACTTCCTATCGGTTAAGGTAACTACCGATACAATCAGTAATGGATTTTACTGATGTTGCTACTGTTTTACTTACTTTATGCATTAGTTACACTATTTGAACTACTATTACTATTTTGAGACTCACTTGCTATTTCAGGAAACTTTCTATAAATAGAAACTGCTTTTTATAGAAACTTACTTTGTTTGCTTACTTCATTTAAACCGTTTTACTTAAACTACTCAGTGAACTCGCTCAACCTTTGTGTTGACATTTTAAGCTTTGTTTCAGGTAATGAGCAGACTTAAGGGACTAGTACTCAGGATTGGACTTAGAAGACCGCCCTAGACTTGCATTGCATTTGTGGCACTTTATTTTTACTTTTCCTATACTGGATTATCGTTGGGGCGTTTTGCCATTGTTTGTCTTTAGATTGTATGACGTTGGCATTGGTTATTTATTGTTATGTAGTGGTGACGTAGTTGCATTACAAGATCACCTCTTGTATGTGGCGATGTCATGACACACTATGTTTGTTTCTTTCATATAGTTATCTCTATTACAATTACTTGTGTTATGACGATCGCCAATCGATCACACCCTGCGTTCCGCCATAGGTGGGGTGTGACATCAATATTATTTATTTTATTTTATTTTGCTTTCTAACCGTCAAAATCGACAAATGCCAGTTAACTTTTTTTATATTTTTGAAGGGTAAAGATAAATTAATGGAACCTTAGCAAAAAAGCCAAGAAAATACACCCAAACTGCCTCGCAAAAAGAGAGACTAAAAGATGGAACACAAAGTAAAAGCTAGGCACTAAATTTCTACGGACTCAAATTCAACCCACCGAATAGAAACAACTCCAAATTGATCACATTGCTAACTCCCCATGATCATCGAGCGGAGGTTCAACAACCAACCATTCCAACCTGATCCACTCCAAGGGCTCCTACTAGACCCCTTCTTGTTTTCGCTAGGCCCATTCTTCCTATGTGGTGTGAAGAACTCAGTTTCTCTATCACCGACAAACCTATATATATATATATATATATATATATATATATATATATATATATATATATATATATATATATATATATATATATGGTGTTGGATCAAGTAGAACGTGAGCCTCCCACGTAGTGACCAAATGGCTCAACTATTCCAACATGTTATTTGATAATAGTATTGTTTTAAAATAAATAAACATGGGCACTAATTTTATACAATTAATTATAGAAAACAAAAACTAAATGGAAACATAGTACCTTGTTTAATATCGTAACTCAAAAGACGAACAAAGTTATTCACATAAAAATATATTTAAAAGTATTATATATTTCGGTAAAAGAAATTATCAAAAATTATGTAACTAAATATTTTATTTAATAGCGTAAAAGAAAATAAAAAACTAAAATTCAATCAAAAAATAAGCGAAATAATAATAGATATCTAAAAGAGTTAAAAAAAACTAAAAAAAAATCAAAACATAAGCGAAATTATAAAATAAATAAAGAATATGTTTTGTAATAATTCAAAGTCTTAAGTCTAGGAATTATTTGGTCATTTTTAACACTTTAATTTATTGCAAATTTATATATATGGAATCATAGGAAAATCACTAACGTCTAAAGGAAAAATGAGAATAATATAATATTCATATTAATCAATTCATATAAAAACATTAAAATTCATATTCCTATATGTAATCACATATTAAGAAACCTTTTCACAATCAAACGAATAATAATACTAACATCACCTAACAAGAATTAAATGTAAAACTTCATATATCTCACTAGACATAAGACTTAAAAGGAATTTTCACCGATTAGTGACGAAGATAAGTAACAAAGACAAGAAGGTGTTAATTC